>CM037790.1:22607217-22657217 GCA_021229015.1 Solen grandis | reverse complement strand
GGGCTCAGCGCAAAACGGTCGTAACTTGTTCTTTAGTACATATATACATACGACCATGTTGCACTTAGCCCTTGATTAATTATGCTAAACGGACTTCACTATATGACTGAAATATTATTGCAGTGACAGTATAAACGACACAGACAGCAACTTTTGGTGGGACATTAAAAAGCTAGCAAACAAACTTTGAACCAGCCTCCGTCTCAACTCATCGATCACTGGTCATTACTAAAAGCCAGTCACCACTTTGTACTTAAGTGATTTAACACCCACTGGGAAACCTGTAATCTTTTTCACCCTGAGTGTGGAGTTATAGAACACAAGCTCATGAAGAGATTGCTTTTAGATTTAATTTAATTACCTGTCTGCTAATTAATTCTATCATGAAACATATCTCCTAATATCACTTACACACGCTTCTTGAATTAATTGGAAAGAAAAGCGGAATTAGATGTCAGATGTTTTTCCCTTTTGTCCAGGCGGTACATACTGACAGCTTGTTTAAATTACGCAGTATGAATCCAGTTAAATTTGAAAGACTCACTCTGTCTTGTTTGGTTGGACTCTGTTAACTTTCATAAGCAAGTTCACTTTCTGTTCAGTCGTAACAGGAAGGTCGTTAATGATATCTTGTCCCTTCTGTATGCAATTACTATTAAAACTTGGTTAAAAACACTTTAAATGTTTTCAAAGAACTTGAATGAACTTTTAATGAATACAATTAAAATCCCATTAAACCCCTGTTAAAAAGCCCATTAAAGGTTTATAGTTGTAATTTTTCATGGTGTCCATGAAAATGCCATTTAATAATTCCATAAAAAGTCTGTTAAGATAGAAACTTATAAGTGACCATTAAATTCCATTATCTAATGATCATTGAACTGCCATTAATTCATGGGATAGTCCCTTGAAAAAGAATAAATGGGCATGAATTTAAAAGGTGGTTAAAACAGTATTAAAAATATCCAAAATGTCTAAGGTTGAGAGCCATACATTTGCTGTATCTACATTTAGCCTCTTACAAATAGGGGAGACAATTGTTGTAAATTTATAAAGTACAATGTCTATATTGTGGGCACATGTCCTGAAAGTCAGTGGCGACGAAAATCACCCCACCTAGATTTTCCGAAGTGTTTTATGGGACATACAATCACTTTTGCTTTTCAATGGGTTTTAATTTAAAATGTATTATATTTCATGCCATATATCAATGTACATATATCAGTGTACTTAAATATGGGTATGAAAGTGATTTTTTTGCCATTAAAGACTTATTTGTTATGATATATAAAATATGAAAATCCAAGGCCAATTCATGTTCATTATTGTTTCAGTTAACATTTTTTGCTTTTTTTCATGATGTTTTTGGGCCAGTGTATTCATCACCATTAAAAGATGATATTTTAAGGTGGTAGCCATTAAAGTGAATTATCCTGTTTAGTAGCTTGGTTGTCGCAAAAACAAATGGGATGAATTTATATTCTTTTAGCTTATTGGCTTTTGCCTTTTGCATGTAGTTGTGAGTTTATCTAATTTCAAATGTCAAACTATCAGAAATTCTCAAACTATAAGCATCAAAATATTTTTTTATTGAAGGAAAACTTTTTTTTTTTAAAAGAAAATAGAATTGATCACTAATTTTTTTAAAAGTCATATGTTAGTGTTTACTAGTCATTTAAAAAAGGCAATATTTTTCAAATTCTAAAAAATAAACATATATTGAAATTTGTTATTTGATATATGAATAGAACTATATGCAGGCTAATTCTGCAACAAGGGGATGGGAAAGTGGTGGAGCATATACAATAAAAAAGGAACACAAAAACATCCTGAAAAAGAGGGGTGTCAGTCATTGACTGCATGCAAATACACACATACAAAAAGAGGGGAAAAATCAATTAAAAAACTGAAGACACAGGAGGCCATTATTTTTCTGTTTTCTCAGGAAATTCAAGTCCATGGGAAAATAGCTTTTAATTTCATGATTTCCTGAGGAATTCTTTTTTAACCTAATCAATCTTCAATAACTAGAGACTAAATATGGAACTTAAAATTCAGGAAAACCTTGTTAGTACAAGGACCTTGAATAGGTCTTATTTTCCAAACAAAGGTCAAAATTTATGAGTGCAACAAGGGCATCATGCAGGCCTTGGGTGAAACCTTAACTGTTTTTAGATTTAAGGTCTTCCCTTCCTAAAAGCGATTTATTTCATCAAAGCCATATATATAACTTAACAATATACATGTATAAAGCTTTTAAAGTGTCAAACAATGGTAATCTTAGGGGCAAACTGACAGGTTATGATAAATGACATAATTTTTTTATTACCTCCCCTTGATTATTTTGTTGTCATGAGTTATCTCCCCTGAAAACTATAAAAAAGTGTTTTTCTCCAATTTTCCTATGGTAAAGTTTAGATTTTTCATGAAATTTATACAGAATCATAAAATCCATATTTCTACCATGAGTTTTTCTCATAAATTAAATTCAGTTTTTCATATTCATAGAAAAAACATATTTTCCATAGGCTTCAATGTTAACTTATATGCAGATTATCTCCCCCAAATTAGATAAAAATTGAAATAACTTTTAGTGAAATATTTTTATTTTTGAATGTCTTCAAAGTGTCAAAAAATCATAGAAATATAACCATCCAGTGGCAAGATATGGAATATGGCGATTACTGGCAGGGGAGACCTTAAGCAATAAGTGAATAAAGAAAGATAATTTGACCTCCCTTGTCAGAACTAATACATTCTTATTGAAATACATGTTAACTTCAGTACTATACTGATTTTATGATTAATACTGCTTGTCAGTGTCATTTGAGTCAAGGTCACTGTTACTAAATATAGAAAAAAGAATTGGACTCAGACTGTTGTTATTGTCAATGCGAAACATTGATCAAATATAACGACAGACCTTGCAAAAAAAAAAACAAATTGAAAAGAAAATGTAAAGGTCCTTTCTTATTTGGTATAACCAAATGGACAATATAAATGTTTCAGTCCTCATAGAAATTCTTGTGAAATAGAAATTATATGTAACTTTGATAACTGGATCATTTGTAATAAAAAAAAGTAGAATAAATTAAATACATGTGCACAGATAAGAAAAACATGTATTAGATATTTATGTCAATAATTTATTAGTATTTTTGATTTGGTACATTATGTATACTGCTTTGATTTACTAATGCTGTCGTCACAAATCACTAAATGCCGCCGGCCGACGTTGTAAATGCCAGTTTTCACTAAATATCGGCCGGTGGCAGGACTGCAGCAGTTACGATCGGCCGGCGGCAGTCGGCATTTTAGACGTTGCCAGCAAGCAGCTGAGATTTTAAGAAAAAGTTAAATTTCTGGCGACGTCGTGGCGATTTTTTCTATTTTTGCAAATCGGCAGGTGGCAGGGCGGGCGCATTTTTTGTTCGCGTGGTGGCAGGCAAGTGGCAGGCGGGGTGAGGGCGATTTTTCCTCCGCGATCGAGACCTCAAGAGTCTACAAAAATCCGCCGGTGACTGCTAGAAACTAACTGCCACTCTCCAGCACCCGTCCTGCACCGCTCTGCCACCGACATGCCACCGCCCGATTTCAATATATCGGCCGGTGGCAGCGCGGAGGCTGGGAGGCAGCAGTCAATGTCGGTAGGTGGCAGGACTGCGATCTGCCGATTTCAGGCTACCAGACATTAGTTTATAATGAATTGACTATTACCATTACTGTCAGCATATCAGGCGGGCGCAGAGCGGTGGCAGCTAGATTGCTCAATCGCCGGCCGGCGGCAGTTGTAAATGGGCTGTCCCCCGCCAGGTCGCAGGGCGGTGGCAGTTTAATTCTAGCTGCCGCCGCCCTGCCACCTAACTGCCACTTGCCGGATATTTTGGGGTGTCACGTTTCCCGCGAGCCTTTGAAACCAACTGCCGCCGACAGGCGGCATTTTGTTGGCAGTTATATGTGACTGCTCTCAGCGATGTGTAAAAAATCGACCGGTGGCAGCCAACATCACGACTCTGCCTATGTCTAAAATCGGCCGGCGGAATTTAGCAATTGTGACGCTAGCATTAATTGTGTCTATTTTCCCCTAAAAAAAGTATTTCATGGGTTTATTCAATTTGTGCATCTGATCAGCTTAAGACATACAAAAGATTTGTTGATATTCACGGAAATTAATTGGTAAGCCACACCCTTAATAGTTATATTCTATATTTTCAGCCCAGGACTGTTTATCGTACATGCAGGCAGGCAGTGAGCTTATCAAGGTCAGATCCAATAGCCGGCAATACCATCGCATCTTCTCGCTCAACTCCGACATGACAGAAATCCGCTGGCAGCCCACCTCAAAAAAACCTCATAAGGCCAGAAGTAAGTAAATTAGGTTTAAAAGAGCAGATCCAGATCAGACTTGCTGTCTGATCAGGGTCCTCTTTGTTTTTTCATACGATATTGTAGCTCAGATTTTTCGCAGTACAGACAATGCTTAGATTTTACTGTGTTTCTAGTGTCGTTTGAAGTTGACTGAATTAATTTATCGAGTATGACCGTATGGTGCACACATACAAAAGGTGAAAATTTAATAAAGTGACCATTTTGGTATAAACTTTCATGAGTGTATTCAGAAATGACCAGTATCTCACATTTGTAATATTTACAAATTGATTACCACGTACATGAAAATTAGGCATAAATAATTATGTTAAAAAACAGGGATGTCTCTTTATAGTTTTGTATGTGTGAAGAGCATATAGTCATGGCAACTACGTATGCCAAGATTAAAAATAAATGCTTCTTATAGGTGGTTGTAAATTTCATCCCAGTTATTTGCCTTCTGTCTAGATAGGGAAACAGTCATGTTTGAATTTAATTTCCCAACTGTATTCAAAAAGCTGTTATTCCAAATAAATTGGAATCACTATAACTTATGTGTGTTCTAGTCTGGAAATTGAAATTTTGCTCCTGTGATTTGGATGAGATTATTAAGCTCTAGTTGAGAAGTTGTAAAAGTTGTGGTTTATGCATTGACAACCATTATAATTATTTATTTGAAAACTCAATTGTTAGCTTACATCAGCACAATCAGATGGTACTGAGTTGGGCATTTAGGGCGACTACTAGTCACATGATTATTGAATATGCAGCATTTGAGTTGAATATTTTAGATATTAACACTTTCCCTCATAGAGGAAACCTTGAAAAGACCTATGCGAACAGCATAAAACCAGATAAGCCTGCGAGTAACCCGCAGGCTGATCAGGTTTTATGCTGTTCGCTGCTCCTCACTGGTCTGGAAATGAGGACTTTATAATTAAATTTGGTAAGGTTTAACTGTGGTTTTCTGCAGATCAGGCTTTATGTGGTACCTATTGAGTGCGTCAAAATGAGTCTATATGAGGGAAAGGGTTAAATATTTGGCTTTGATTGAAATTTAATTGATTTTGAGAGTGTAATGAATTGATTTTTTTTGTTGTTCAGAAATGGAACAGTTATACAACAAAAAAGAACAGGGTTGACTCCCATGTGTCTAATTATAGATTTTTAGAATAAAAAAAGATTGATTTTTATGTCCGACACCCCTATTTGTAGGCCATATACATTCATATTTCTTCATATCAAGACCTCACAGTTCATTTCATGCGATTATTTTTTTCAAATTTTGAAGGAAATACAAGCATTTAATTGGATGATGAAGTTGGATAAACTGTTAATTATTTGAAAGTAGCGTTGTAATGTCTGAGCAGGATTTAGAAAGGTCTGAAATAGAAAAATTGACATTGGGATTCTCAAACACATGTGACAAGAGAAAGAAAGAAAGAAAAAATTAAGATGAAAATGAGGAAAGTATGACTAGAACATGTGTTGACTTAAACATGTGGTCACTGAGTTTCCTTTCTCTTGTGGACATAAAAAACAACAACATATTTTCACTTGTGGCTCCACTGCCTGTGAACATGTTTCCTCCCATTGTAATACTATCCTGTTTATGAACTTAATGAAACTTGACCATTTCTTTCCTGTCAGTTTTCAATAGCAATATTTCCCTTATTAAAGAAACACCTGGGGGGTTAATTAGGCTACATATTTTTTTTATATAAGAAGTACACATACCAAATTTAAAGGGTTATCTCAAGCTGAGTCTAGTAGACCTGAATGAATAATGAAAATGTTTGTGGTCACAGCCATTTTAGTGTTAACAGTGATATAGTCTTTAGAAGTATATCTTATTGTACACGTTTATATGAATTTTATGTGTAAAATAAGACTGAATTAACCCTTAAAACCACAGCAATGCAAGCTTAGACTAAAGCTATTACCCTAACGTGGTTTCCTTTCGTGGCATGCTGAGGTAGCAGTTATTGCAACAGAACTAATTGGATGTTATTGCTGTTTTATTTCACAGACGGAATTGTTCAGACAGGTTTCACTTTTGCAGATATGGCCGTGGTGATCTGCATAGAGCCATGTTTAAATGTTCGATGTCCTAGAGATCTTGCTTGCAATCACGCAAACTAGAATGATGTGAGGCTTGGTTTCACTTAACATTCTTATCTGATTACAATGGAACTTACTTAAAAATATTGCCATGTGAGCTGACATGTTATATCCTTTTCCTGCTGGAAGCTTGACTGGAGATTCTTTGTCAGGTGATGACAATTAATCATAAGGTCATGGACCTCTCCTGAATAAGTCATGCTAAAATCAACTTACAGGGTTTTCATTATGTTTCTGGTAACAGGTCCATGTGACAATCTAACCAGTGGTCACCCCACTCACCAATTTTTTTTTCAGTTTAGTGCTTCTTTTCCTGCATTCTTGGCCATTCTTAGAGTGTTTGATGACATTATTTTTATGTCTGTTCAAGTCTGGTTTGTCAGCAACTTTTGCATTGGCCATAACTTGAAAACTATACAAGGTATTGACTTGAAACTTCAAATACGAATAGAAGTGCATCGCAGTAACTATGATCCATAACTCTGTAACCTGGCCCAAATATTTGAAATATCTCCATTTTTATTCAGATTTAAGTCAGAATTTACTTTCATTTGGCACAAATGGTCACCTCATGACCCTCTACCATCCTTTGAAAAAAGAGGCCCCTAAGGGGTCTGATTGATTTCTTATATACTGAATCAAGAACATTTTAAAAATCTTCTGTGAAACCAATGGTCAGAATTTAATTTCATTTGGCACAAATAGTCACCTCATGGTTGTTTACCATAATTGCTAAAATAAAGTTGATCCCAATTGAAGAATGATTTCCCTAGGGCATTTCCTAGTTACTTTATAGAGCTCTATATAGACTTATTTTTTCTTCTATGGAGCCATTGGCTAGAATAGAATTTCATTTGGCTTCATACCATAATTTACAAGCCCGTGAAAATTGGGGCCCCCGTGAAAATTGGGGCCTCCAGATGAGTGACTCATCAAAGAATTCTTTGTATCAGAAACTTGATTCTGGTTGCTGCTGGAAGAAACCAGGTAAAATCAAGTGACTTGTTTTAAATAAAACTGATGTACTCTGGTGAGCAATCTATGGCCATAATGGACCTATTGTATTGATTTTTGTCCTGAACAGTACTCTTAAAAAATTCAAGGTATTGATTTGAAACTTTAATTATAAATAGATAGTGAGTAGCAGAAGTGTAATGATAGCGAAATACGATTCTGTCTGGTTCTTTTTAGCTCACCTGAGCATAGCTCAGGGTGAGCTTTTGGGATACTTGATTGTCCGTCGGCCGTCGTCCGTCGTCCGTCAACAATTTGATGTTTACACACTAGAGGCCACAATTTTGATCCAATCTTCCTCAAACTTGGTCAGAATGTTTGTCTTGATGATATCTTGAACCCTTTCGAAAATGGGTCAGGTTGGATCAAAAAGTAGGTCAGTAGGTCAAATCTGAGAAACATCTTGTTTACACACTAGAGGCCACAATTTTGATCCAATCTTCCTCAAACTTGGTCAGAATGTTTGTCTTGATGATATCTTGAACCCTTTAGAAAATGGGTCAGGTTGGATCAAAAAGTAGGTCAGTAGGTCAAATCTTAGAAAAATCTTGTTTACACACTAGAGGCCACAATTTTGATCCAATCTTCCTCAAACTTGGTCGGAATGTTTGTCTTGATGATATCTTGAACCCTTTCGAAAATGGGTCAGGTTGGATCAAAAAGTAGGTCAGTAGGTCAAATCTTAGAAAAATCTTGTTTACACACTAGAGGCCACAATTTTGATCCAATCTTCCTCAAACTTTGTCAGAATGTTTGTCTTGATGATATCTTGAACCCTTTCAAAAATGGGTCAGGTTGGATCAAAAAGTAGGTCAGTAGGTCAAATCTTAGAAAAATCTTGTTTACACACTAGAGGCCACAATTTTGATCCAATCTTCCTCAAACTTTGGTCAGAATGTTAGTCTTGATGATATCTTGAACCCTTTAAAAATGGGTCAGGTTGGATCAAAAAGTAGGTCAGTAGGTCAAATCTTAGAAAAATTTGTTTACACACTAGAGGCAACATTTTTGGTCCAATCATCCTCAAACTTTGGTAGAATGTTTGTCATGATGATATCTTTTGTTGATGGGGTCAGAAAATTCCTGAACATTGTTTCACCTCATCATCTTAATTCTAAAGCAATCTGTTTTGTACAGGCAATGAATGATACTTTTCTCAGGTGAGCGATCTAGGGCCATCTTGGCCCTCTTTTTTTTAATTATTTCCCTTATTTTTATATATTTATTTCTTTTGTCATGAGCATTCCTTCATTACTATAAAGTCTATGTATTTGACATAAAAACTCCACTTGTGAAAGGCTTTCAATTAGCATCAAGTATTTGACATCTGACCTGCTCAGATGAGGGCATAGTCTTTTTCAAACACATCGTGTTTAGAAATATTTTTAGGCAATATTAAGCTTAAAAAGGACCTCCATTCATGAAAATACTATAATGTTAATGTCACTACTATCACATTTTGATGCCATTGCAAATTCCAACTGCCCAAATTGTCATTTCAAGAGGCCAATTAAGCCAGCTGTCATATGTCAATTGATAATTAAAAGACATAGGAGAATCGTCATGATTTTGAAGTCTTGGGTTTTCTTTTTTGATTGAAAACTCAAGAAAATTCGAAGAACATTTTCAGACAAGGTTTATGGCAATGTGCACATGAATCAAAGCAGTAGGTTGCTCTTGCACGGTATTAACCCTTAACCTGCTGAATTTCTCAAATGGACTTAGCTGACATCTTCTTTGGAACTGTCCATTATCAATTTTAGGGATAAAAAGATGAAAACTTGTAGTTGGTCAGCTAACAGTAAAGAGCCAGGACAGCCTGCATGGATGTGCAGGCTGGCCTGGCTCTTTACTGGTGGCAAAGGTTAGCACTAACATTTAGTAGCCATTAATTGTTGTAACATCGCCTCTTTTTGTAGAAGGAAGCTAATAGATTTGGCATTAATCATTTATTGGTATCTTAAATTGACTAGACAGTCGGTGGAACTTTAGGGGGTAATTTGGTTTATCTATCTTTTCTTCTTGCTCTTAATTTGATGTTGCATTCTAGAATTTAATCAAATTCAATTTATGAGTTATTTATAATGGAACATTTCATATTTTACGATAAAGCATATGTCTTCATGTGTTTAGCTTTTTCAAATGGAGAAAAGAAAACTATAATTGCTTCCTCTTCGCAAAGATAATATTCTTTTTCTTTTATCAAGTTGTGCCTCAAATATGGAAATCAAGTGAAAAAAAAAATCAATTAAAGGTCAAGGTCAAATGAAGTTCATATTTAACCTTTTCCCTCTAGAGGACCAAAAATCCAAAAAACCAGATCAGCCTGCGAGTAACTCGCAGGCTGATCAGGTTTTATGCTGTTTGCTGCTCCCCAGTGGTCTGGAAATGAGGATTTTGTAATTAAATTTGGTAAGGTTTGAGTTTGGCTTTCTGCAGATCAGGCTTTATGTGATACCTATTGAGTGCGTCAAAATGAGTATATATGAGGGAAAGGGTTAAGGTCAAAGTCAATTGTCATTTTGCAGTTATCTTTTAACTGAGATATATATTTGCACTATAGCTGTGCTTGATGTCCTCCGTGACCTAGTTAGTCCCCAACCGGTAACTATAGGTTTGCCCTCCAGCTGTCCGTCTGTCCAGATGTCTGGAAAAATGTTTTAAGATAATATTATGAAACTTGGTATATGAATAGATGGCAGTATGGAGATTCTGCACGTCACTTGTTTTTTTTTCTTGGAACAAAATTCATCAAGAGATCATTTCCACCTCTAATTACCTGCATGTTGCTTCATGAATATGACTGCATGAAACCATCCTTCTTATTTGTATCTGCAGACTGCATTATAACTCTTAGAGTTGACTATCTACACTAAACTAACACTCTAACTAACAGGTCGACTGTATATATTTCTTCAAACGTACACTTCAGTTCCAATTGGAAGCATCCGAGAAGTTCGGGGTGGCAAGACAACGGAAGCTTTGAAGAACCGAGAAATTGCGGGGATCTACCCAGATGAATGTGCCTTCTCGATCGTGTTTGGAGATAATTATGAGTCTATGGACCTCATCGCCAATACGCCAGATGAGGCAAATATTTGGGTGACAGGCCTCACCTGTCTCATCAACACAACCACACGGTCCATGAACTGTGAGTAGTTTCCTAATTATATACCCACACCTTACAAAATAAAGCACACTGTCCTGTCTGGTCAATTCATGTCATGTTTCGCTTTACAAAATGTTCAATATATTACATATTGTCAAGTCAATGCTGTGAAACAGTATCAAGTTAATTCTTTAACCCTTTCCCTCATAGAGGACACCATGAAAAGACCTATGCGAAAAGCATAAAACCAGATTAGCCTGCGAGTAACTCGCAGGCTGATCAGGTTTTATGCTGTTTGCTGCTCCTCAGTGGTCTGGAAATGAGGATTTTGTAATTAAATTTGGTAAGGTTTAACTGTGGTTTTCTGCAGATCAGGCTTTATGTGATACCTATTGAGGGCGTCAAAATGAGTATATATGAGGGAAAGGGTTAATTTATCTTTTATCACTAATATGTAGTCTGATCCCCCACCATCCATCCCATCATCACGTCCTACTCTCACATTACCAGAAGATAACTTGGTATACAGGGGTAGTTTTAGCTTGTCTCTTTCAAAGAAAAAGTCTAGCTCTTATGGGTTGTTGTTGTTGTGGTGCAAAAACTTAAATGTAACAGACGAGGGTTGGCATCCACGTGTGGTGCTTTTGTATGTAATAACCTTTGGTGATAGTTCTAGTTAAGGAAAAATTCTTCTGGACTAAGTAATGATATTCATAAGTTTGGGTTCTTGAAGAGTGTATTCCATTTACTGTAACATTGCTTTTACAACAAAATTGAATGTTTTTCTCAGATTTCTTTACATGGTCATAATTATGAAAGAACTGACTGGTTCAAGTGACAAGGAAGTCAGAATGTCTAACCAGTAACAGAGATGTTATGGGTTGATACATAAAATACCAAATATGGCAATGGTATGACCGTATGATACCTTTGGTTGATGGTCAGCATAATATTGCGATCAGGATAATGAGGCTGGGGTGTGGTATCATGCCACTTGTTGCAGTGAAGAAGCAACATATTTATCAAGGACAATATCCCCAGCTGACTGAAAAACTTTCAGTGGCATGTTAAAACCAAAAGACAAATCTTTTAGCCACTGAATTTGTCCAACAACTGGAGCTTTCTTTTATGGAGGATTTGAGTGCTGAGTCCTTGAATTAGATGGTGAATTAGTTATAACCCATGAAATGACAATTTCCTTACCAATACTGTACTAATGAGGAAGGTTGCTGTGCCTTTATAATAGACTGCTGTAGAGAAATGGTTTGAATGCTCTTTGTCAGAATTGAAGATGAGACTGATTAAAATCCCTGCTGGGCTGGTCAGGAATTGTGCTCTTTACAAATAATCCATTGTATCCTACACTCACCATGCATGAAAACAAGATGGCAAGTGGTATTAATTACTCTAGTGATATTTCTAGTTTGATCAGGGATTGAGAAGAATAAAAAAATAGCTGTATTGTTTCTGAGCTAGCATGAACTGTATCTGAGAGACAAACGTAATTAGATAGAAAAAGTAGTTTCTGTTTGTAAATTAAGGTAAAGTCCCTTAAATGGATCCGCTACGTCTTGGACTACTTAACCTCTACCAAGAAAACCAAGGTACCCTAATGAAACATTAGTTTAGTTGGTTATCTCTGTGAAAGGCCATGAGGTCCGAAATGAAGCAGAACCATTACAGGGACTTTATCTTAATTGGTTAGTACACTTACAACAGTAGAGCTAATCTCTGTTGCTAAAAGAACACAGCACTTTGAGTGATATGTTCATTTGTAAAGTAAAAATCAAAAGTACATTTCAGTAGATTGGTTGTGTCCAGTTTGACAAATAAAGTCAGCATCTAAGATGTCTGAAAATTTGCACACATGCTTATTGGCAGAACCTATCATTTAGCTCAAACTTAAGTTATGGCTCCTTTTTCTTAGATTTTTTGTGATCACTTGATTGTCTGTCATCCGTCGTTTGTCGTGCATCGTGCATTAACAATTTCAACAATCTTCTCCTCTATACTACCAAATGGATTTTCATCAAATTTTGCCAAAATGATACTTATGATAGCTTAATGCAAATTCCAAATTTTTTTCCAGATGTCTGAAAATCGGATCCCATGATAATTTAAAAACTGTTAAAGATAATGTTATGAAATTTGGTATATGAATAGATGTATGTAGATTCTGCAGATCAATTTGATTTTTTTCTTGGACCAAAATTCTGGTTGCTATGGTAAGGAAAAATTATGCATCTCACCGGTAGGGGACTCATGTGTTGCCTGCAACACCAGTTATTTGTTAAATTTGCTTTGCAGTTTCTTTTTTTTTCTTCACAAAAAGTGACTCTTATCATAAAAGTTTCTGGATTGCAATGGCTCGTACAAAAAAAACCAAAAAACACCAGTTAATGAAATATTGGAAGCGAACATTTTTTAATAGCCTGAGTTTACTGGTTATTTGTTTAGTACATTAAAAAAAAGGTAATATTTCTTGATATTTAAATATGCAAATAAGAAATAAATAGGCTATACTTATGTTTAAGATAAAATTTGTGCTTACAAAGTTCAGTGTAACCAGTTTCTGGCTGTTTAGGAAAGACTTTTTAGTTGTTTGCCAGAATTGTCATGATGCCAAACTCTATGTTTCCCTGTGGAAGTTTATTGAATAAAGGAAATTGTTGAAAGCAAGGTTCACATGAATTTGTTTGTTGAAGGCATGCACAGATTTTCATTGGTTAACAGCTACGAATTGGATTAATTCCTGTAAAACAAAAGTTCAAGAATGATCGTGTAATCTTAATCTTGCTGAGCACTAATGTTTTATTCTCTCATTTTTCCAGCACCCGAGGCCATTGAAGAGATGCAGCAAATGAGAGACAAGTATCCAATTTGGGTTGAGAGTCTGTCACATGATCACTCAAACATTGCAAAGGGACGGGGACTTGGGTTGAAATTAATTGAATATTGGCATGGGGGGGAAAAAAAGAAATAATTGATTCAGTAAGGAAGGAGGAAAGGGAGAAGGAATGGATAGAGAGAAAGGAAGAAAAATTCAAT
This sequence comes from Solen grandis, assembly GCA_021229015.1. Lineage (NCBI taxonomy): Eukaryota > Metazoa > Mollusca > Bivalvia > Adapedonta > Solenidae > Solen > Solen grandis. The sequence goes on along the minus strand of CM037790.1, from coordinate 22,643,557 downwards.
TAAATGGAGTGATAGGGTAAGAGAAGTTTGATAGTGATAGAATGAGAACATGACCTTGACATGAAGGTCATAGTCTCTCAGATTGACCTTGACATGAAGGTCATAGTCTCTCAGAATGACCTTGACATGAAGGTCATAGTCTCTCAGATTACACACCTGTCCCTGTTGTGGAGTGGTCAGAGCATCTGCCCCATAACGGTGTGGTTGTTGGTTTGATATCCCTAGCTGAGACATACCAAAGTCATTTAAAAGAATCCTGGTATATCTCCATACCTTAATTGGCTTTCAGCATATATATAAGGGTAGTTGCAGGACTGATTGGGCCAAAGACAGGATAATGTGACTGGGTGTGGTATCATGCCGCTTCTCACTGACATGATTAACTGCATTGAGGTAACAATTTATATCAGTCTCATGCTCACAATGTCCTATGCTGACTAAAATACTTAGATACTGTCCATGCGTGTAAAATTTCATTAAACAAGTTTTATAAGTATAATTATTTAGGTAAAATTTCTCTGATAAATATTTGTCACAGCGGCCTAGATTTAAAAAAATAATTTTTTAAATTGAAAAAAGATAGAGGTTGTTGTTAAAGTTCTATGTCTCTCGTAGTTTGCCCTTAACTCTGTTAAGCTGGTTGGCAGAGGTTTTTGCTGCAGCGATACATGATGGCTCAACAACTCTTCAGGATCGGGAGGTGGTGAAACTCATGCAAAACTTGAACAGTAACATCGCTACATCTCGAATACAGACCAAATTAAAGGTAAGTTGAAGTATGCGCATCATAGGTATGTGGTACTTGTGAACTGAGATATACCATTGGCAATATCAGGATATTTTTTTTTGCAATATGTCTTAATAGTTCAGAGCACATGCATCTTTTCAGTTGATGGACTAGTGGTAGCCGGTCTTTTGTAGCAAGAAATCAAAAAACAGGCATTGTTAATTTGCATAATTACTGCATTGTATCACTCCACGCTCCGTAGCGTATCAGTGCAATGCAGTTCTGTACATTAGGCTCACTAGTTCTAAAGTAAGGTTTTGATCACCTCTTACGGTATGAATGGAATCAGGGTCATGACCCTGACTGGTACTGTCGGCAGGGTTATCGTAAACAAAGAACAAGTTCAGGTGACTTACAGGGTTTTTGGTGTCATATAACTTTTGACTCTACCAGGTTCAACCCTGCTTAACCCTTTCCCTCATAGAGGAAACCATGAAAAGACCTATGCGAACAACATAAAACCAGATCAGCCTGTGAGTAACTCGCAGGCTGATCAGGTTTTATGCTGTTCGTTGCTCCTCAGTGGTCTGGAAATGAGGACTTTATAATTAAAATTGGTAAGGTTTAACTGTTGTTTTCTGCAGATCAGGCTTTATGTGGTACCTATTGAGTGCGTCAAAATGAGTCTATATGAGGGAAAGGGTTAAACACTGGAATTACAACTAGAGCTATTTCATGTAAATTCAGCCGACAGTATCTCAGTGCATTGAGTGCTTTGATTAAAATAGAAAATATAAGCCATTCCTTTCCGATTCATGGCTAGGTCAAATACTCACAAACAGAATCACTGAAAAGGGTGTTTCTGTATGAACTAGGTCAACCATTGACTACCTATTATCTCATTATAGTTATTGGGTAGCCTGCAAGTAAATTTAAGTATACTGAAATGTCCATTGGTAGAGCAGACTTCAAATTGCTCTAGGAACACCCTATGTAGTGTTAGGATTCTGGTGTTGATATTCAGTTAGGACAAACATGAAATATAGCAGTTGTAAAATTGGAAGTCAAATATCCTATCTTGATGTTACATGAAGTTTGCACATAGTTTGAAACCTGTTTTTGCAGTCAACTACACTCAGAAGCTTTAATGTTAGCAACCAATGGTCTGATTCCCAAAGTTACATTATACAGTGCAGTTTAAATATACAGTTTGCACTCGTTATCTCGAATTTCATGGGACCAAAAATAAGACTTTCGAGATGTCCGTAATTTGACCAATCCGAAATGAGGTATTTTCGGCATGTGAACAAGAAATCTTACCTGTATCATTCTATTAATATGGTGTCGATATCTTAATGAGGATGACACATTTTTGTAGAATAATATATATAACTAATAAATAATGATCCATAAGTACCATATTTTTATTTATTTATTCAATCACTTCTTTCAATAAATACAGACAGGTAGACGAAATAAACTAAATAGGTTACAACAATAATATGGATCGAAAACATGCAAACTGCATTCTATAAATAAAGAGCACTTATATACATGCACATTATTCAAAACACTTTGCACAACGCCAGATTGCTCAGCGCTCATAGATGGACAAGTAGGTCCTTGAGACATTGTGAGCTATGACATGGGTTTATTCTTCGATGGTATTAAAAAAAAATCTGGCACATTTTGAGCAAAGATTGCCAATCACAACGCGTTGTGTTTGGCCAGATAATTACCATGCAAATATTTCGTCAAAACATAATATGGTAATTAATGCAAGCCTATAATCACGGTTTGTCGTACAGATAGCCCCATACCCAGCTAGTGTCACCAGTTGACTGAAAGGTGTGAAAAATATCGGCGGGCTAATAAGCGTCTGTGGAATTTGAGATAAACAAACAAATATGCATTGAACTATAGGGCGAGGGTCCAAATTTTCACTTTGAGATAGCAGTAATATGAAGTAAATACATTTTGAGACACACGAAGTTAATGTATATAGACAGAGAAGGGAAAAATCTGGACCTAGTCAATTAATTTGACATAGCCGAAATTTCGATATACGCGAATTGGAGATAACGAGTACCAACTGTATATATTTTTGGGGTTTGATTTTATACCACATTATCTTGGAATGCTTTATATGTTTACCCTTTATCTCATATAGAAATGTTTTGATGCCTTGGCAAACATAGCTCATTTGCTGATAAGGGTCTCCTCTGTTTTCTCATACAATATTGTAGCTAATGGCAAGAAAATAACAACAACATTGATTCATTTACCATTTAAAGTTCAGAAAATTAATATTATTTAATTTTAAATTTGTACATATTCATGAGAAAACAGTTAAACTATCTCTCAGGTAGACATAGTCTCTAAATGACTGAAACTACTCTTGATGGGATGTTAACCCTTTCCCTCATAGAGGAAACCATGAAAAGACCTATGCGAACAGCATAAAACCAGATCAGCCTGCGAGTAACTCGCAGGCTGATCAGGTTTTATGCTGTTCGCTGCTCCTCAGTGGTCTGGAAATGAGTATTTTGTAATTAAATTTGGTAAGGTTTAACTGTGGTTTTCTGCAGATCAGGCTTTATGTGGTACCTATAGAGTGCGTCAAAATGAGTCTATATGAGGGAAAGGGTTAAACAGAAATTGAAATAATAATTGGGGTTCAATATTAGACCCGCTTTGGATTCTCTTATATAATGAAGCACATCACCATGAATCTACCTTGTATTTTGTGTCTAGAAACGGCTCAGTATCCACACTGGTCTGCATGGCAGGGTTACAACTGTTATCTAATGACTTGGGAGTTGTGGGTTCAATCTCTAGCTTCAGTATACCACATTTGTCAAATAAAGGCACCTGTATAGCTCCATGGCTGTGACTGGGTGTGGTTGCACTTGCCATCGGTAAGGGTAGGGATACCACACTGGGGCAACACTTGTTTTGTCTAGATTTAATAATTCCAAAACGACTGAAATTATATGAAACTGTATTGTTAGCAAATAAGATTTTGAATGGCTGTTTCCCAGGAAATTGCATCAGAAGACAAGTTTAAATGTAGAAAATACAGATTCCCATCCTTTTGTTTTCACAGTAACTGTTATAGAATTTTTCATATTCCATTTTCTTCTCTCAACATGCTTCCTGATTTTGTTTTTAGGTCAGTAGAACATTGCAGTTAATGCAATATCAATTTTGAAAATAATTATTCTTCAGACAAAATTTAAAAAGAAATATTTGATTTGTTTTGAAATATTTAAAAACAATTGTTGATGAATTCATTTGATACTCTAAGGATACTATAGCTGTCTGGTTTTGATTTTTAGTCATGATATCGAGGGAAAGGAACATGTCATCATGAACAGCCATTACGTGCCTATAACGATGAAATAAAATAAATTTTGAAGGGAGCATTGATTTTCACATTTCAGTGGTATTATTATTAAATGAACAAACCTTGTGACTATGCGGTGGATGACCTGAGATTTCTCTGTTGTGCATTCCCGTCTTAAATTGAACCATAAATCATCCCTAATGGTGGAGTCGAATTTGAAATATGAAGTAAAACATTGCTTGTGACAGTCCTTTTTGTAAACTACATTAAATGACTGTTAACCCTTGACCTCACTTTGATACATCATCAAACAAAGCAGACCCAGACGGCTCCTTTCTCTCTCTTTTGCTTATACAGTATTGTAGTTCAGAGGCCTTACAGTTTGTGCAGCAATCTATCATTTTATATACCATTTAAGGTAAAGCCCCTGTAATGGTTTCGCTATGTCTTAGACCTCTTAACCTCTATCAAGATAACCAAGGTACCCTAATGAGACATTAGGAAAGCTTTGTTATCTCCGTGAAAGGCCATGAGGTCTGAAATGCAGCGAAACCATTACAGGGACTTTACCTTAAAGTTCAGTTAAGTAATACTTATCAAATCATAAATTTGTACATGAATGTTCATGAGGTAAGTAGTGAATAATCAAATTCTCAGGTGAATATGATGTAAAATATACATCTTGTGTGTTCAACTGAACATAATTATAATTGGTAAATATAAAACCTTGCAAGTTTTGTAAATCCATCGAGGTGTTACTGTAATGCTATATGAATCCTTTACCTCATGTAGTGATGCTTTGTTGCCCTGGCAACAGAGTAGGCCAAGATCAGACCTATTTTAAGCTCAGTATGTTAATAATTTGTATGCTCCTTTAGTGGTGCTTAGCTTATAAAGGTGTTCCACAAAATGGAGGTTTTATTTTCTAATAAATTTTTTAATGAATAACCAAATGGTATCAGTTCCTCTGGAAATCCTTTTATCTTCTGGAAAGGTTACAGATAAATGACCCTAATTTCATCAGTCTAAAACTAGGCGACAGTTCCACCTGCTAATCACTCAGCCCCTCACCGTGTGGGTTTGAATCCTGGCAGGGTCATTCGGATTTTCATGTGAAGAAGCTTTCAAGCTGTCTTGCAGTGGTCGGTGGTTCTACCCAGATGCCTCCGTGCATTCGGGGTCTTCCTCCACCTGTAATTTGCTGGACGTCTCTGTATGACTGAAAAACTGTCGAAGTGACGGTAAACTCAAATAGTCAAGTCAAGTCCACCTGCTAATAAGTCTTGATTTAATGTGGGATTCCACCGTCTTTTCTTAGAAGTAATATGTAAATTCTTTATTCAATTCACCGACCTTATTTTGCAATAAGTAATGCTTTAATGTTTGACTCCATTAACTTAATGCTAAGTAATATTTAAATGTGTCAATCCAATAATCGTACTTGGCATTAAGTAATACTAAAATGTGCAATTCCACCACTTTACTTCTTTACTATCCTTGAGTGAAGATTCAGCTTTCAAAATATGAAGTTTATCTACTTTTATTTTTTTAAAGAAGCAGAAACATGCTTTATTTATTCTGTTTTAGGAAGGAGATGAAAACAAAAATAATTTTAGCAGAAATATTGCAGAATCAATTACAGTGGTTTGAAAAAGGGTTGATTTTTTTTCTGCCGTTTGAAGTGACTGCATGAAGTTGAATTGGTATTGATTTTAAATATTTGCAGCTTTCAATCATGTTGTAATATGATATTACCTTAAAATGAGAAAAGTGGCAAGAACAAGGGGGGGAAATCATATCGGCAGTGAAACATTATGGCATTCAGTTGGTTAGCATAAAGTCTTCTCTTGCTTGAAAAGCAAAATCATTTATATTAGCAAGAAATTGAAAATCTGTCAGAAGAAAATTCAAAGAATTGGTTTTGCACAAGAAGTTGTGAGAAAATGATATATTGTGGATTTGATTTGGTGAGAAGCTATTATAGGCATCAATGACATGTGCCTTTTTTGTTTCTTTTTATTCCTTCCCTGTTAAATTACTTCATTTCTGCTTTACTATTTATTAAATTTCAAACCTTTTTATATAACTCTCAACGAAGTTTTGTGTGTGAGGGGGAGGGGGGTACACTGGAATAAGCTTGTCCGTCCGTTTTTCTGTAGACACAATTTTGTCCGCTCTTCATCTCCGAAAACTCTGAATTGGATCAAACTTCACAAGATTGATCAATATCAAGTCTAGTTGTGCATATCTTTTGCATGTTTTGGTGGGATGATTTATCACAGAGTGACCTTTTGTATTTTTTTAAATATTTATTTATTATATGTGCATACATTCTTGTCTGCTTTTGATCTCTAAAACCCCTGACCTGATTTGGATGAAACTTCGCAGTATTGATTAGTACTAAGTCTAGTGCATACCATCAGCATTTTAAATTGGAATGTTTTATCACAGAGTTATGGCCCTTTGCTTACATAGTGATAATCAATTTTTGTCTAAAGCATAGCTTGAAAACTGTCGAAGGGATTTACTCAAAACTTAATATATAGATAGAAATTGTGTAGTTTAAGTGCCTTGTCCACAAACCATAACCTGATTATTTTGATTATCTCCCTTTATTTTATGATTATCCTAAGATTGCATTCAGGAACTCCTTGATGATATGGCGAATGCTTTTTTTCTATGACAAGCTTTTTATATGCAGGAGGATATTCAGTCCCCTTCAGTGTTGGATACTGTCTTAAGACGTTAACCCTTTCCTTCATATATACTCATTTTGACGCCCTCAATAGGTATCACATAAAGCCTGATCTGCAGAAAACCACACTTAAACCTTACCAAATTTAATTACATAATCCTCATTTCCAGACTACTGAGGAGCAGCGAACAGCATAAAACCTGATCAGCCTGCGAGTTACTCGCAGGCTGATCTGGTTTTATGCTGTTCGCATAGGTCTTTTCATGGTGTCCTCTATGAGGGAAAGGGTTAAACCCAATAAACAAAAATATTAAACTCAATCTCACCTATCAGTACATTATCAAAGGAGCTGATAGCTTTAGATTTGCATACTTACTCAATTCTAAATGGACAAATACCTGTTAGCTTCAAATTGATGGGTAACAAACTCAATTCAAATCTAGGAGACACTATTCTGTATATAACTTTTTATCCTGAAAGATACCCTGAGTGGAGCGTCTGTGGCCGAGAGGGTAAAGTCGCTGACTTAAACACTCACTCAGCCCCTCACCGCATGGGTTTGAATCCCGGCAGGGTCATTCGAATTTTCATGTGAGGAAGCCTTCCAGCTGGCTTGCGGTAGGTCAGTGGTTCTACCCGGATGCCTCCGTGTATTTGGGGTCTTCCTCTACCTGTAATTAGCTGGACGTCGCTCTGACTGAAATACTGTTGAAGCGATTGTAAACTCAAATAGTCAAGTCTTACCCTGAGTGCTTCTTCTGCTTAAATTTGTTTTAAACCATGTTATATTCAAGTATTTTTTGTGACTGCCTGTTATCTGTTAACTAGTAGATATAGTTTGCTCACTTTGTCATGATTAAGATACTGTGTTATATGCCGGTTATTCAATTAAAGTAAAATGACAAGTGACATTTGCACAAATTACTCAATTATTTTCGTAGATTACTTGCTACTGTTATATAAATGTTAATACTTCACTGGCTAATATAGGATTATTCCTCTGCATTATTCAACAAGACCCTGTGGCTTTGTTTTTGAACATTTGACCTCGACCTTTAAGTGACCTTAGCCTTTCTAATAAATCATTTATAAAGTTGTGGCCTAGTGGTGGGATTAGTTATCACCAACAATGATGTCTAGTTTAAATCATGATTTCAAAGATATTTGTCTATTTTTATGTTAATTTTACAGCAGAAATCACGGAGTCTATTTTCTAGAGTTTTATATTTATTTCTGATCTTAAAATAAACAAAGATTGAACAGCATTTTTTTTTTAACAATTACAATTACAGAAACAGAAATAGATAAATTTGAAAATTATGTGGAAAAGAAAAGAAAAATTAATCTTGAGTGTATGGACAACATTTTGATGACATCTAATGGTGTCATTAATAAAAAAAAAAAAAGAAAAAATATATAAAATGTAAAATAATAACAGTAAAATTGAAATTATTTGTTTTCTTTTTTTTCAGTTATTTTATAAAAATAATTAACCCTTTAGTTACCTTATAAAGGTGTATTTTGACACATAGCAGGGCAGACCCAGATCAGACAGCTCCATCCAGCTGCCTGATCAGGGCTTCCTTTGTTTACTCTGATTCTGTAGTCTGCACAGCAAAAAAAAAAAAAAAAAAACATTATGTTATCTACCATTTAGAGTTTCGTTAATGAATATTCATGAAGTCATGAATATTTATAAGATAAGCTTAAATAGGAATATCTAACTAATAGCTATCATATAAGAAAAAGACCTTATTTTTTCACCTTGACTTCTGTAATTTCACAATGATATACCAATGATATATAGATCATTTTTCCGCCTTTCAGTTTATAAATCATCAATTCACACAATGCATACTCCTTGTATACAATGCAGCTCCATTAAGCTCAATATACCACATTATATTTGGTCTGCATTATACTTATCTAAAAAAGCACCTTAAGTCATAAAAGCAAGTCACAAAATCAAGATTTGGGGTGATTAAGTTGGATCATTTTATATTGCAGTCCGGGTTATTATGGAGCATGCTCTAATGGATCTACTCGGTATATCTATCAATGTGAGAATTTTGTCTGAAAATTATCTAATTTATTCTTCACCATTAGATCTAAAAAGTACTGTTGGAAAATGAACAGAATAAATCTTGAGGAACCTTAGGCATGCTGCACACAGGCTCATTTGACTGATACTGGTTACATAGGCTATTATCATGACACAGTCATTTTCATGACACAGGTAAAGAGATAATGACTAGGCATAAACAGGTAAAGAGATAATGACTAGGCATAAACAGGTAAAGAGATAATGACTAGGCATAAACAGGTAAAGAGATAATGACTAGGCATAAGCAGACTATTCGTGTCAGATGTGATTTGTGTAGGGATTATGAACTTGAAGTCATGCAAGAGGAGCAGGTTGTTGTTGCTATGTAGACTTGTTATATGTTATTAATTACACAATATTGATTTGACAGAGATTTCACTCTGCAGCTTAGTTGTTACTTAGTTCTCTCATTACTTGGTTCTCTTGTTACTTGTTGCGGTAAATTGAAAGGATATTTGACCTCTTATTGTCATATATCAAACTGAACTGACATTCTGTAAAATAATACCCATGCATATTATATATTGGTACTGGACAGTTGGTAACTCCCCATCTGATTATATAAGGCAACTTTTGATGCCTTTGTAACAGAGCAGATCCAGACCAGAAGGCTCCTTCCTGGAGCTGTCTGATCAGGTTCTTCTTATCAGTTTGCTCATACAATAATGTAGCTTAGTTTCTACACAGTCTTTACGGTAAAAAAAAAAAAAAAAAAAATAAAGAAATCCATTGTTTCATAAAATTATACTTTTTTTATGTTCAGTAAATCAATATTCCTCAAGTTGCAAATTTATACATGATTGTTCATGAGGCAATGGGTTGAATGAATCACAGCTGAGTGCTTTTATTAATTAGGTATAGCCCTATAGACACTACATTACTGTTATTGAGTATTAAAGTAATTAAAATGTTGACACAAAAAATAAGTAATAAGTCTCTTCTATTCAAGTTTGCATGCACAGTAATCTTATTATTAAGATCTGTTAGTGCTAAAAGATTATAAATTTTTCTATATGCTGAAACAGGAAATAATTAAAATATGGGGATATTCTTACCTAAGCACAAGGTTATTACAAAAATTCTTTTGCTGATATACTTAATTTTCAAAAGCTATTACTAGAACTTTTTGCTTCAAACTGACAATGTTGTGGTATTGATATCAAATGTCACTGATACATCCCACATGACTCTGAAACATCACATCACATGATACCAATGTCACAGGACACTGAAACATCACATGATACCAATATCACAGGACACTGAAACATCACATGATACCAATGTCACAGGACACTGAAACATCACATGATACCAATGTCACAGGACACTGAAACATCACATGATACCAATATCACAGGACACTGAAACATCACATGATACCAATATCACAGGACACTGAAACATCACATGATACCAATATCACAGGACACTGAAACATCACATGATACCAGTATCACAGGACACTGAAACATCACATGATACCAGTATCACAGGGCACTGAAACATCACATGATACCAATATCACAGGACACTGAAACATCACATGATACCAGTATCACAGGGCACTGAAACATCACATGATACCAATATCACAGGGCACTGAAACATCACATGATACCAATATCACAGGGCACTGAAACATCACATGATACCAGTATCACAGGGCACTGAAACATCACATGATACCAATATCACAGGACACTGAAACATCACATGATACCAATATCATAGGACACTGAAACATCACATGATACCAGTATTTTAGGACATTACGTATGGGAAAAAATGATAGTTTATACTTGCTTATATTCAGAATCAATGAAAATGTCTACAAAATTTAGACAGAAGTATTGATAGTGTTGCATTGATTTCAAGCACTGTGCCCAAGGTCATGCACAAACTCTGTTAATGTAAACGAACATTTTCCTGCAGAAAAAGCAGTTAAAAATAGCTTCATCTCAAATCTCTCAGATTTGCATGAAACAGTTTTACAGGATTTGATATTATTTGCAGCAGATAACGCCCACGAGAGCTAGAAATGTTAGAACAGTGTGTAAAATTAAGTGACGTACAAATTCTGCCTCAGATGATTTAGGCTCAATGCTGAAAGGCTTTTATTTTGCTGTGTTTTTCTTTTGGGTGGCCTCATTTATAATGCTTGCATATAGTTTATGCGCTCGTAAACAAGAATGGTTTTTCATAATTAAGCATTTTCTATCCCTGCTGATCATTTTGTGATGTAGAATATTATCATGTTGTATCTTTTAACATTGCATTGCCAAATAACTATTGAATCTCCTTAAGAGTTAGTTTTAAATCAGGAGTTATGCCCCTTTCAATATTAAAATAAATGCCAGATTTCACTTTGTTTGCACTCTAGCATCTTCATTTCTTAAGCAATCATTTCCAAACTTTATGACAATGTTTATAGCCATATTCTCTTGGCCAAGTTTGAGTATGGCTTATATTGGTCAAATAGATCAGGAGTTACTCCCCTTTTATTATTAAAAACAAAATGCCAGATTTCACTTTGTTTGCACTCTAGCATCTGCATTTCTTAAGCAATTATTTTCAAGCTTTATGATATTTGGTTTGTGGAATTGAAATAATCTCAGGAATTGTGTATTCAGTACAACTATGCTATGATTTAGTAACTTGTACAGGAAATGAAGGCAGTTTTTCTCAGGTGAGAGTCTTTAGGGCCATCTAGGCCCTCTTGTTTCATTGTTTACATGACTTTCAAGCCTCAACGCTGAAGAATGTCACATTTATATGTTGAGTTTTCATTGAATGGTAATTTAACCAATTACCACCAAATTAGGACAGTTTGCTTGCCTGTTTACCCACAGAGTGACGTCCTGTAGTGAAACAGAATAAGTCAGCCAGGGGTATTTGATGCTGCTTTTTATTAAACATCTCTAATTGAGATTTTTCTCAGTTTGAATTTTTGAAAGCCAAGAATTCCTTTATTTTTGGATGTAAAGAATAGAAAATTTGTATATACTGGTGTATGCTGTTATTAAATGCTATTACATGAAGTGATATTTAATTCCTTCAATTTTCTAAGCTTGTATCAATTCCTTAAGTAATAGGTGGTTTATTATGTCACCTGTGGTAGTAAGGTATATATATATATATATATATATATATATATATATATATATATATATATATATATATATATATATATATATATATATATATATATATATATATATAGTCTCTCAGGAAGCGGATATAAACAGTTAAACCCTTACAATGCTGTTGGCACTTTTGACTGACTTTGCGACAAGTGCAGACCAAGATCAGCTTGCATATCTGTGCAGTCTGATCATGGTCTGCACTGTTTGCTATTTAGTCATTAAATTTCTAGCAAGCTACCCCATGAACAACTAATGGTACAGTTGAAATTAAAGAAAGAAGTCCAATTAAGAAAATTAGCATGGTAAGGGTTAAAAAAGCATCCAGAAGGAAGCATTTTATTGCTTCTAGATGAGAAAAGAATCAGATATACCAAACAGTGGCAGGGGATTTGTCTCCTAAATTGTTCTACGGAAGGAACCTTAGATGTCATGTATTATAGGAGAGTTTAATAGCTGACGTGATAAAGCAAATGGCAGTATTTGTTGCATCTGAGTTAGGAGATTCTGATGTCAGCTTTTGCAATTAATCTTGCTGTCTTTGGAGATGTATTTTGATTCAGTCAGAGAACATTTTAAGAGCAGGGTATTTTGGCAGGGAATCAGGAGACATTGCAACATGACTGATAAACATATGAGGTGCATCATATCCCTGTAAATCAGTGTTGGATTAATTTTTGATTTTGATCAATACACCATAGAGGGGGCCAATATGTTGAACTCTAATGGGTCAAGGACACCATGAATGATAAATTTAGACTGTACAGTTGTCCTTTTTATGTCTTCTGCTGTAAGCAGAGGTGACACATAGCGATCACTTTTTCCATCATGCTTCAGCAGTTGATGTGTTCCAAGATGACTCTTGTTTTATATCACAAGACTTGTTTTGCATTGGCTGCTTTTAGCTCACCAGAGCACAGTGTGCTCAAGGTGAACTACTGGGATCACCCTTTGTCGTCCGTCGTCAACAATTTGCAAGTAACTCGCAGGCTGATCAGGTTTTATGCTGTTCGCTGCTCCTCAGTGGTCTGGAAATGAGGATTTTGTAATTAAATTTGTAAGGTTTAACTGTGGTTTTCTGCAGATCAGGCTTTATGTGGTACCTACTGAGTGTGTCAAAATGAGTATATATGAGGGAAAGGGTTAACACATATAGTCAGCTTAGTACAAACTGGCTGTTTAACAAAGGTAGGCATCTTCATACGAGCTGTCTGCTTAATACAGATAGGCAGTTCAGTACAAACTGTCTGCATAACACAGAAAGGCAGTTTAGTGCAAACTGGCTGCTTAACATAGATAGGCAGCTTAGTACAAGCTGTCTGCTTAACACAGATTGGCAGCTTAGTACAAACTGGCTGTTTAACACAGATAGGCAGCTTAGTATAAACTGTCTGCATAACACAGAAAGGCAGTTTAGTGCAAACTGGCTGCTTAACACAGATAGGCAGCTTAGTACAAACTGTCTGCATAACACAGATAGACAGTTTAGTATAAACTGTCTGCTTAACACAGATAGGCAGCTTAGTACAAACTGTCTGCATTAACACAGATAGGCAGCTTAGTACAAACTGTCTGCATAACACAGATAGGCAGCTTAGTACAAACTGTCTGCATAACACAGATAGACAGATTAGTACAAACTGTCTGCAAAACACAGATAGGCAGCAAAGTGCAAACTGTCTGCTTAACATTGATAGGCAGCTTAGTACAAACTGTCTGCATGACACAGATAGGCAGCTTAGTACAAACTGTCTGCATAACACAGATAGGCAGCATAGTACAAACTGTCTGCATAACACAGATAGGCTGCTTAGTGCAAACTGGCTGCTTAACCCAGATAGGCAGCTTAGTACAAACTGTCTGCTTAACACAGATAGGCTGCGTAGTACAAACTGTCTTCATAACACAGAAAGGCAGCTTAGTACAAACTGTCTGCATTACACAGATAGGCTGCTTAGTGCAAACTGGCTGCTTAACCCAGATAGGCTGCTTAGTGCAAACTGTCACTTAACCCTTTACCACACAGACCCGTATATTCCCGTGTCTATCGATTACCTAACAGACCCGTATATTCCCGTGTCTATCGGTAGCCGTATCGATACGTATATTCCCGTGTTACGGCCATTTGAACAGACCCGTATTTCCCCGTGTGTCAAAATAAATCGCTTTATTTTCGCATTTTTCATAAAAAAATGGCTTCCAGATGTTTACTTCCGATAAGTATGGGATTTCATCATTGTTATTTTCAGAAAATCATATAGGGTTACTATTAATAGTTTTTGAGTAAATTGTACCTAAAGTTAGCTGGGGTTCATCTCACTTACGTCATACAAAAAAGAGTACAAAAGAAACCGTTATTGTTTTATGACCCCCTGATTAATATAGAAGTGCTAACTTTAAACGATTTATGGCCTTTGAAGTAATTGGAGCGGAAATCAAGCGTGGTCTACTGGCCACTGATCACCAGTCAATTACGTAACAATGCGTAACTTATGGCTAATCCGTGGACAGTACTGGCCTGCAGACGCTGATAAGGGATACTCTAGCCTGCAATAAAACCACAGGTGGACAGATAGTTTTGCATTGGTCAATTGTTTTTGCCAATGTGAAAGCTTATTTCAATATTTATGAATATTAATTAGCTTAGATCTTCTATGAATATGTCAGAAAAAAATGATCAAATCAGTTAATCGTATGAGAACACTTGCCTAATCGCATCAAAATTTCTAATCTACCATCTTGCGTAATTAGATTTACAACAATGTCTGACTCTGATTCTGAAAGCTTTGCTTTTGAGTTGATTTTGATACTAGCAAGTCTGAGTTTTCTGGGTTTTCTTCCTTTGATGACTCTTCCGAGTCCGATCATGATGATCGGAACCCATTTCTGATTGGGGACGTAACTTTTCACCACAGACGGTGCGTTTTTATTTACTGAATACAAGAAATTGCTTGTGATATAAGATAAAATTACATGCTCTTTTTCAACTTTCCTTTGTGGTGTAGTGGTTAGTGCGTTGGTCTACGAAGCCAAAGGTTGCACGTTCAAAACCAACCTGTGACTTTTTTTTTTTTTTTTTTTTTTTTAAATTTTTTAAATTTTTTTTCCAAATCAGAAAAACATGCAACATAATAAATAACAAGAATAAAATATAATAAAATAACAAGAATAATATATAACTTAAGATTAAATAAAGCAATTAAAAAAAAAGCATAGTATTATATTATTTGTATTTATTTAAATAAAATTATGGAGAAAAAAATACAAAGTCACCTATTTAACACTTTATTACTGCTAAACAAAGGCATAAAACTGTATAATATTTAGTACCAATGGAAAGAGAATTTAATTTCCTACAAACTTTACATTGACATAAATAATGTCAAACTTACAGAAAACACTAAAAAAATCATATTTTTAACACTAGTGTGTGTAATGTGTGTGTAATCACACATTAGTGTGAAAACCCCTGTTCAGATCAGATATCAGCCTTATCAGCTGACCATATAGGTAAGAGATTAGTGATGTAATCTTATCAGTGTTCTGTAAAGGATGCTGTACAGCTATATGTACTGTGTGGTAAAGGGTTAACCCAGATAGGTTGCTTAGTACAAGCTGTCTGCTTAACACAGATAGGCAGCTTAGTGCAACTTGTCGTCGTAACACAGATAGGCAGCTTAGTACAAACTGTCTGCTTAACACAGATTGGCAGCTTAGTACAGGCTGACTGCTTTTGTTCTAGTACAGGTGGCTGTTGATAGAGGTTTAACTGTACCTTATAAAGCCCACTGCTTTGAGTTTTAATCAGGCTGTTCAATTTTGAAACATGGAGGAAAACTTTATGTACTTTGTCTTGTGTTTAAAGTGTAAACAACCTTCAGCATGATACTAACACAAACTTGATGCCCATGACAGTGAAAAAGAATCTGCCAGGAAACCAATTAGCTTCAATGACAACTTCACATCAGCAGAGTAAGAGGAGAGAATTAGAAATCACTTGTGACAACTCCATCCGTGGCAACGGTCATCAATCATTTTGTCCTTGGTGTGAATGGCCTAGTAATCTAAGAAACGATGATCATCATGTCACACATTTTGGAGATCCTTAGGTTTTGTATTTGTCTTATTCAAAGCTTTTATGTATTTTGCAACTTTTCTGATGGATTACAGAGACGTAAACGATTAAGACAAAAAAGTCAGAATGCAACAGAATTGTCTTGATAGATCATACAGACGTAATTACATCAAATGATGATGTGAAATTGATTTATCACATTCAGTCTTCTGAAAGTGGACCTTCTTAATCCATTGGGGATTATTTTTGGTAGAAGTTTTGGTGAGCTTGTAGTTTGAAGAGATTCCATTACACTGGACTTTTATTTATTTAAGGTTTTAAGAACAAAATATTCTAATTTTAACAATTTAAATTTCCCATAATATTTCACAATTCACTACATTGGTGTACAAAGAGGCTAAGATCCAAATAGTCTCTGAGTGAATAGAAGTATCCACTCTGACTCTGAGTTCCAAACTCAGAGAAAAAATGGTACTGGTAGCTCTGTGCTTGGTGTATATATAAGATAGTTCCAGTACTGGTTTGCCTGATGTCAGGATAATGTGACTGGGTGTGATGTCATAACACATGGCTATGCTCAGTACTGCAGTATTTGTCTCAAGGAGACATATGGTCTCCAGTTGACTGAAAACCTGTTTTGGGGATGTTAAAGCCACTAAAAGAAATTAAGACTCAGAGAGTTGATGGGCAAACGGATAATACGTCAGTGACTATACTATAACCATGTGGAACTGTATCTTCACTCGGCAATACTAATCACAGACTAGAGACGACTGAGATCCAATATTGTAGCCATTATATATGCTGGCTTTTGTGATAAGGGATCCCATTATAATGCATTTCAGGGCTTGGTTCAGAACTGTTGTATCTAGATATTAAAAAAAGAGGCAGTTACTATAGTTTTGCACTTAGCCTGATTTACACAAAATATTAAAAAAGAGGCAGTTAATATAGTTTTGCACTAAGCCTGATTTACACTACATATTAAAAAAGAGGCAGTTACTATAGTTTTGCACTAAGCCTGATTTATACTACATATTAAAAAAGAGGCAGTTACTATAGTTTTGCACTAAGCCTGATTTATACTACATATTAAAAAAGAGGCAGTTACTATAGTTTTGCACTTAGCCTGATTTACACTACATATTAAAAAAGAGGCAGTTACTATAGTTTTGCACTAAGCCTGATTTACACTACATATTAAAAAAGAGGCAGTTACTTTAGTTTTGCACTAAGCCTGATTTACACTACATATTAAAAAAGAGGCAGTTACTATAGTTTTGCACTAAGCCTGATTTATACTACATATTAAAAAAGAGGCAGTTACTATAGTTTTGCACTAAGCCTGATTTACACTACATATTAAAAAAGAGGCAGTTACTTTAGTTTTGCACTAAGCCTGATTTATACTACATATTAAAAAAGAGGCAGTTACTATAGTTTTGCACTAAGCCTGATTTACACTACATATTAAAAAAGAGGCAGTTACTATAGTTTTGCACTTAGCCTGATTTACACTACGTATTAAAAAAGAGGCAGTTACTTTAGTTTTGCACTAAGCCTGATTTACACTACATATTAAAAAAGAGGCAGTTACTATAGTTTTGCACTAAGCCTGATTTATACTACATATTAAAAAAGAGGCAGTTACTTTAGTTTTGCACTTAGCCTGATTTACACTACATATTAAAAAAGAGGCAGTTACTATAGTTTTGCACTTAGCCTGATTTACACTACATATTAAAAAAGAGGCAGTTACTATAGTTTTGCACTAAGACTGATTTACACTACATATTAAAAAAGAGGCAGTTACTATAGTTTTGCACTTAACCTGATTTATACTACATATTAAAAAAGAGGCAGTTACTATAGTTTTGCACTAGCTGATTTACACTCCGTATTTTGAAGATAAAATATATATACTAGATACAGTTATATTTTTCTGAACAAGAGATGGAATAAAGCCTATGCTCTTGATGTTTTGATCTGTGTTTTTGTTTTCTTATCATTATTGTTGATCGCAGCATCATAAATTTTGCAAAAATGGTGTCTGTGTGTGTTGTTTTTTTTAACTCCCAACAGAATAGCCAAACTATTATTATACCAGAATAGAAAATTTCCAATAATATAATTTGATCCTTTTCTAGGGATGTGCCTAATGTGTCGTACAATTATTAAAAAGACTGGTGGCTTTTGTGTGGATTTTGTTTGAAAGGTTCACCACAACAAAAGTGGGCGTCAGGGTTATATTTGCATATCATTTTTTTTTTTTTTTTTATGTTGCAGAAATCATGATGGTGTCAGTTTCATTTATCAGATACCTGATCTGAAAAGAGGCTTCAAACTTTGTAGTTTTCCAATTGATCTAACTTTTTACATCACAAAACCAAATAAACCATTTTGCTTCACAAACATTCATAATCAGAACCTGTCATTGGAAAAAGAATAAAAAATCTGTTGAACATCTTGAAAATATCTGTCATAAAAAAAAATTTAGTCAGGCAAAAAAAATAATTGTGTTTCTGGTGACCATACCGACTTAATATTTTGCACAAACCATTTTTTTTTCAACTTTGAGGAGCTTTGGGGGAAAACATGGAAAAAGCTTGCCAAAAATACAAAAAAAAAAAAAATGCATTCCTGGAATTTTGAGAAACATATCATTTTGCAAAAGAATAAGTAATTATGATCATTCCTTTTTTTTTTTTAAATTTTAAAAACATATAAAGGTATAGTCCCTTTATTGGTTCTGCTGCATTTCAAACCTCACAGCCTTTCATGGAAATAACCAAGGTTTCCTAATCTTTCATTAGGGTACCTTGGTTATCTTGGTAGAGGTAAAGTGGTCTTAGATTTAGCGGTGTTTGTCGACTTTACCGGATGTGAATTACAGGGCATAAACCGTAAACCACACCCTTATGAAATAAACAGAGCTAGGTTGTGAAGGAATCATATGCACTGCTCTGTCCATTACCAAAAAAAAAAAAAAAGAAGATTGTTTTAACACTTAATCATAAACATTTATGTATAAATTAATGAGCAAACTGAGGAATTTATCCAAACACATCTAAATGATCAGGTAAAGAGAAAAAAAAACTTTGAAGATGAAACTTTGCATTCATATTTACAGGCAGAAATAAAAATCATCTTCCTCTCTCCCCTTCCAATTCTAAGTTTCTTAGGAGTTATTGCCCGTTTTTACGTAAGTCCTTTGGCTTTGTGTTTAAAACATTTAGAAGCAGCATGTCACAGCATTCTTCAGTTTACTCTTCTTACTAAATGAACATTGGTCTTAAGACATGCATATTACTCATTTTTGAACTGTTTCAGAAGGCGTTAAGTGAAGGTATTAACTACCTCCAGCAATATATAACTGAATGCACCAGTAGAAATTGCTTCTCAAGGCGTGTGAGGTTGCGTCTTACATGACCTCATAAATTGCAAAAATAAAAGCTTTATAAGCTGAAGTTAATAAGATGATGCATTATTAACTCAGTATAGGCATAGATAAAAGCTTAATGCTTATGCAAGATTTTAATTCCTCATTTTACAGTTACAAGGTAAATGAAGCAGTTACAAGGTAAATGAAGCAATAACAGAGGCTTATTGAATTTTACGGAATTAAACTTGTATAAAAGCTATTTCCATGTGTAAATTTCAGTTTCCTGTTTAACTTAGGGAATAAATGTCAATTTTCTGCACTTCATCCAGGCATGAAATGTCAGGAAAATAACACCTAGTTTGCATTAATACTAATGGCTGAATTTCCTGATGGTTTACAGAGCTCTAAAATTAAGAAGAAGAAATAATGTTTCATGTATTAAAATCATAGCTTTGATGTGCAGATATGCATTTTACATGTAACTCTCTAAAAAATGAAAAAGAAACAATAACAAAGTTGTATTGATATTGTGCAATGGGGCCTCTATTATAGCCCAGTGTTATAGTGGCTGACAACACTGGCTTGCAGTTAACCCTTTCCATCATATAGACTTATTTTGACGCACTCAATAGGTACCACATAAAGCCTGATCTGCAGAAAAACACAGTTAAACCTTACCAAATTTAATTATAAAGTCCTCATTTCCAGACCACTGAGGAGCAGCGAACAGCATAAAACCTGATCAGCCTGCGAGTTACTCGCAGGCTGATCTGGTTTTATGTTGTTTGCATAGGTCTTTTCATGGTTTCCTCTATGAGGGAAAGGGGTAACTTACTATAGGTTTGTGTTTAACCCAGGCATCTGCTTTGCAAGGTCCAGGCATATAGATAAGTAGGTGTCCATATATGACTGAAAAATAAATTCCAAAACGACAACAATGTTGCGCAATGATATTTAGGTGACATTTCATAATGTCAGATAATGCCAGATTGACCTAAATGACTCATAGGTCATCAAAAGGAGTTTGGTTGTTTAAAGCATGCTATCATGTCTGAAAATCTAGTTGTGTAAATAATTCATTGACAATTATTTCACTTGACAATAAAATCGCTGTGAAGCAGTCATATCAAGCCTCAAACTGAACTTCAAAACGTACTGTAATACTTTATATGTCTCATTATTGAAAGCATTTTCGATGAACAAATGTTTTGGCTTGTAATATTTTGCGCTTCCTCATTTGTCTGCAAAAAATTAAGCTCTCTTGTAAAATAACCAGTCATGTTCTATAATAACAGACAATAGATTTATTTTGGTGCATTAGACTGAAACCACCAACATCACCACAAGTATGAAATCTGTACGTAGTCGGCAATAAAATGTAAAAAAACAGTTTTCTTGATTGTAAACATATAAAGAAATTACTATGAACCTAGCTATGTTAGACCCTAAGTTTTAAGGCTTGAAAAATAAAAAGAGGAAAAGCACTTAAATTATCTCTTTTTGTAAGGTGCAGCAGATTTTGATAATCATTCTTGTGTTATGGATCACTTTGTCTGTCAGCGGTGACCGCGACATTGTTATATTTTCTTGTCCAGAGCATAACTTCAAAAATTATAGCATGGATATATACTCCAAACATGGAACATAGATATCTTGGGAGGTGTAGATGTGCAGTGTACAATAACTCATCAAATTCATAAATTATCCCCCTTAGTTGATTTTGTAAGTATATGTTAGGAGCGTAATTTCAATACTATGTGATGGATTCACTCCAAAGATTGGTCATGGACACCTTCCGAGATATAGAAGTGCAGTGTTTAGGAACTGTAACTCTCTTCCTTTAATTACCAACCTTTGTTCATTTTGTAAACAGAGTTTTGTCTTTAGCATAACTTGAATTTTATATTGATGCACTTCAAACTTAGATCATGGATACCTTACGAGGTGTAGAAGTGCAATACAAATGGATTATTACTATCCTAGATTGATCTGAAACAGTGTTATCAGCATGAGTGAGACACAGATTTTTGGAAAAAGGTCCTGCACAAGGTGGAAATGTGATACAGGTTTGGAAAACGTTGGGACCTTGATACAAGTTTCTGTATTTTTGCTGTAGGAGGGGCCAAATTTGTTTTGACTAGCAAATAAAAAGGGATCATTTTTATATCGATCACACCAAATTAATTACTTAAAATGTGTGATGATGATATATATGGGTGTTTGCATCAAATGATAGGACCTTGTTTTGTATAGTGGTAACTTGTGGCTGACAACCATAATTTATTTAATTTTGACTGTTTGATGCTTACCCTTTCTCTGACAACTACAGGTGACACAAATGTTCAAAGGAACACACATCTAGTTCTTTTGGCTACTTTCTAATTTTATCCAAGGTAGTGATACTTAACTGCAGATAATACTAATCACATGCAATAAGTATAATGGTATTTTATTTCACCAGAGAACCTGTTATGGCCTACATCTGGATCTAACACAAACTTTCGCCGATCACAGACTGTGAAAGGGTGAACACTCATTATACCCTCCGCACAACGAAGTTGTATGGGGGGTATACTGGATTCAGCTTGTCTGTCCGTGCGTCCGGCTGTCCGTGCGTCCGTCTGCCGATTTCTTTGTCCGGGCTGTAACTCAAAAAGTATAAAAGGCATCAAGATGAAACTTCATATATGGATAGATCTCAGTGAGGGGGAGTGCATGACTAGGACCATAACTCTCTGTCGCGTAATTTTCTGAGTTATTGTCCTTAGTAAATTTTTAGCCCCCGCCGAAAGGCGGCGGGGGATATGGTAATAGTATCCATCCGTCCGTCCGACATTTTTGTCCGGAGCAGAACTCAAAAAGTATTTGAGGTATCAACTTGATACTTCATAGGTGGATAGATCTCATTGAGGAGGAGTGCAGTGCACAAGAATGATAACTCTACCTTTCATAATTGTTGAGTTATTGCCCTTTGTTATTTTTCAGACTTGATTTTTGTCCAGAGCATAACTCAAAAAGTATTTGAGGTATCAACCTGATACTTTATAGGTGAATAGATCTCATTGAGGAGGAGTGCAGTGCACAAGAATGATAACTCTACCTGTTATAATTGTTGAGTTATTGCCCTTTGTTATTTTTCAGACTGATTTTTGTCCAGAGATAAAAAGTATTTGAGGTATCAACTGATACTTCATAGGTGAATAGATCTTATTGGGGAATAGTGCAGTGTGCAACAATGATAACTCTACCTTTCATAATTGTTGAGTTATTGCCCTTTGTTATTTTTCAGACTTGATTTTTGTCCAGAGCATAACTCAAAAAGTATTTGAGGTATCAACCTGATACTTTATAGGTGAATAGATCTCATTGAGGAGGAGTGCAGTGCACAAGAATGATAACTCTACCTGTTATAATTTTTGAGTTATTACCCTTTGTTATTTTTCAGACTGAATTTTTGTCCAGAGCAGGACTCAAAAAGTATTTGAGGTATCAACATGATACTTCATAGGTGAATAGATCTCATTGAGGAGGAGTGCAGTGCACAAGAATGATAACTCTACCTTTCATAATTTTTGAGTTATTGCCCTTTGTTATTTTTCAGACTTAATTTTTGTCCAGAGCAACTCAAAAAGTATTTGAGGTATCAACTTGATACTTCATAGATGAATAGATCTCATTGAGGAGGAGTGCAGTGCACAAGAATGATAACTCTACCTTTCATAATTTTTTAGTAATTGCCCTTTGTTATTTTTTAGACCTAATTTTTGTCCGGAGCATAAGTTTAAAAGAATTTGAGGTATCAACTCGGAACTTCATAGGTGAATAGATCTTATTGGGGAATAGTGCAGTGTGCAAGAATGATAACTCTACCTTTCATAATATTTGAGTTATTGTCCTTTGTTATTTTTCAGACTTAATTTTTGTCCAGAGCATAACTCGAAAAGTATTTGAGATATCAGCTTGATACTTCATAGTTGAATAGATATCATTGATGAGGAGTGTAGTGCACAAGAATGATAACTCTACCTTTCATAATTTTTGAGTTATTGCCCTTTGTTATTTTTCAGGCTCTTTGTCCAGAGCAAAACTCAAAAATTATTTGAGATAACAACTCAAAACTTCATAGGTGGATAGATCTTATGGAGGAGGAGTGCAGTGCACAAGAATGATAACTCCACCTTTCATAATGTTTTGGTTATTGCCCTTTGTTACTTTTCAGGCTTAATTTTTATCACATTTTACCTGTAGACCTCAAAATAGAGGAATTAGTAGGTCTTCACATGGGTTTCATATCTATAATCACATTTAACATCAGGCTTTATTACCAAAAAAATTCTTTTAAAAATGAAATATTCTATTCTCCAACACATCTTCTAAAGAGCAAGCATTCGGTGGGGGATGGCCATGTCAACATGGCTGACTTGTCATACTTAATTTTTGTCTGGGCCATAACTCAAAAAGTATAAAAGATATCAAGATGAAATTTCATATGTGGATAGATCTCATTGAGGGAGCGTGCAGTGACCAAGAACTATAACTCTCTGTCGCATAATTTTGGAGTTATTGTCCTTTGTAAATTTTCATACTTAATTTTTGGTCTGGGCTGTTACTCAAAAAGTATAAAAGATATCAAGATGAAACTTCATATGTGGATAGATCTCATTGAGGGGGCGTGCAGTGACTAAGAACCATAACTCTCTGTCACGTAATTTAGGAGTTATTGCCCTTTGTAAATTTTCATACTTAATATTTATTTTCCTTGTTGAGCCAATACATTTACATGTTATTTGTATTAAAATCCCTGTGACAAAATGACATGCTGGGGATATTTGCGCCATTACAATGGCAGTTCTAGTTTGTTATGCATTATGCACCATCTTGTCAACCATACATACATATTGTATTTAGTGCTCAATTCTGACATTCTCAAATTGTTTATTTTTCTGAAACCAGATTCTTTTTAAATAAAACATAAAAATGTGCATGGGTGCTCCATTACGAAGTTGACCAGACTGAAAGAAGATTTAAAAGTTAATGTGAGAGAGAGTTCCTGAATTTTCTTCCACAGATGAATAGATGAGCATAATAAAACCTGATTAGCATGTCATTTATTTAATAACTGATATAATATTAAGGTGGTAAGAGACTGATGAAGCAAGTTGTTGACCTAATTTTCAGGGCAGTAAGGGAAGTTTCAGGCAAGTGGTTTTACTTAATTATGAAGTGGGCTATCAGGCAAGTGATTTACTTAATTGTTAAGTTGGTAAGGGGTTTATCAGGCAGATTAAGGTGGTAATGTGTTTATCAGGCAAGTGGTTTACTTAGTTATTGATGTAGGGGTTTGTTTATCAGGCAAGTGGTTTACTTAGTTATTGACGTTGTAGGGGTTTGTTTATCAGGCAAGTAATTGACATTGTAGGGGTTTGTTTATCAGGCAAGTGGTTTACTCAGTTATTGATGATGTAGGGGTTTGTTTATCAGGCAAGTGGTTTACTTAGTTATTGAGGTAGTAGGGGTTTGTTTATCAGGCAAGTGGTTTACTTAGTTATTGATGTTGTAGGGGTTTGTTTATCAGGCAAGTGGTTTACTCAGTTATTGATGTTGTAGGGGTTTGTTTATCAGGCAAGTGGTTTACTCAGTTATTGATGATGTAGGGGTTTGTTTATCATGCAAGTGGTTTACTTAGTTATTGATGTTGTAGGGGTTTGTTTATCAGGCAAGTGGTTTACTCAGTTATTGAGGTAGTAGGGGTTTGTTTATCAGGCAAGTGGTTTACTTAGTTATTGATGATGTAGGGGTTTGTTTATCAGGCAAGTAAGTGGTTTACTTAGTTATTGATGTTGTAGGGGTTTGTTTATCAGGCAAGTGGTTTACTCAGTTATTGATGATGTAGGGGTTTGTTTATCAGGCAAGTGGTTTACTCAGTTATTGATGATGTAGGGGTTTGTTTATCAGGCAAGTGGTTTACTCAGTTATTGATGATGTAGGGGTTTGCTTATCAGGCAATTGGTTTACTCAGTTATTGAGGTAGTAGGGGTTTGTTTATCAGGCAAGTGGTTTACTTAGTTATTGATGTTGTAGGGGTTTGTTTATCAGGCAAGTGGTTTACTCAGTTATTGATGATGTAGGGGTTTGTTTATCAGGCAAGTGGTTTACTCAGTTATTGATGTTGTAGGGGTTTGTTTATCAGGCAAGTGGTTTACTTAGTTATTGATGATGTAGGGGTTTGTTTATCAGGCAAGTGGTTTACTCAGTTATTGATGATGTAGGGGTTTGTTTATCAGGCAAGTGGTTTACTCCTTAGTTATTGATGTTGTAGGGGTTTGTTTATCAGGCAAGTGGTTTACTTAGTTATTGATGTTGTAGGGGTTTGTTTATCAGGCAAGTGGTTTACTGATATCTACTTTTGTTTATTTATAGGAGCTGGAGTTGAATCGAGAGGATGGTCAGAAAGGTCACGTGAATAGTGCGGAGTTTATTTCCCTGTTCAAAGAGATGGCCACTCGACCTGAAATCTACTTCCTCCTTGTCAGGTAGGTTCTCAGTTTGTTTACCACACCTGATTTTTTTATTTGGAATCACACTTACCCCATGGAATCACATCCAGTCATACACCCCATAACTAGAACTTAAATATTTTATTGCTATGATACTTATAAATGGTGAAATTTGAAGCAAGTCTTCATTGCCACAAAAGATAGTTTTGGATTGCATTTAGGGATATGCAAGAACAGTGAAATAGCCTTATATAGAAGTTTGATGTGTGAACTAAGACTAGGGTAGTTATTCTAGAGGCTGTTGATCTTCTGCCATAATGAGACACATCACCTGATAGTGTGTGAAGCCATAGATAACAAGGTTTAACCCTTTCCCTCATATATACTCATTTTGACGCCCTCAATAGGTATCACATAAAGCCTGATCTGCAGAAAACCACAGTTAAACCTTACCAAATTTATTTATAAAATCCTCATTTCCAGACCACTGAGGAGCAGTGAATAGCATAAAACCTGATCAGCCTGGTTTTATGCTGTTCGCATAGGTCTTTTCATGGTGTCCTCTATGAGGGAAAGGGTTAATTGAAAGCAGAAGACCAACCCTAGAGTAAGAATTTTACCGTTTCAAGGTATTTTTCAGTTGAAAGATATGTGGGGAAAATGGAAAAAAGTTTTTAAATGCTATGAGTCATTCTTAAAAAGCTGTGCGGTATAACATGGTAAACAAACATAGAACTATGTCTGTTTTTCAATTTTAAGACGTACATCTTTATTTATATATATAATTTCATCAAATACAGAAAAATTCTTGTTGGAGGTATGGTAATAAATATTCCAGTGTGTGGATTCACTGTTAACCATCTCTTGAAGAATGATATTTGTTTCAGTGTTGTTAAATACTTTTTTAAAAATGCTTTTGATTCGGGTTGTTTTCTACAGCACAAATAATTACCAGCCAACGTAGCCGGAATCTTGAAGTTTTAGGTTCGATCTCCGACCATGACATAGCAAAGTCATCAAATATGGTACTTGTATAGCTCCTGTGCAAGGTGCTCAGCATGTAAGGGTAGTTCCAGGACTGATTGTCCATGGTGTCAGGATATGGTATCATGCCACATTCTATTACATAATACTGCAAGTGTGGCAGCACTATATCTGTCTCAAGTAGACATAGTCTCAAAAATTAATCTTGGTGGGACATGAAACCCTACATACAAAAAGTACAAAATGTGCCACAGTGTTTGAGGTGATGCAACAGGTTTCAGGCTAATAGAAAAGACTGTTTTTTGCCTGTGCATCGATAGAACCTTTAACCTTGAAGATAACACAGAAATCCCTCCACCTACAGCCTCCAAACTTCTCAGGTGCATGCACCTTGATGCATCCAGCCCATTATTATATTTTTAATATACTTTGTCTGCACTATTTCTCAGCTACCATTGGTCAGATTTTCGTTCACAACAATTAAAAGTTTCAAACTTAATTACACATAATGTAGATGTATCATGCTTGCTTCAGTTCCGTTATATTTCTCAGCTACCAGTGGTCTGATTTTAATTCAACTTCACAGAATTAGTACCATGAGCCTTTAGCTTAATTTCAGAGTTATGCCCCCTTGTCTTGCATATTTCTTGAATACACCTTATCTTCTTTGTTTCTCCACTACAATTGGACAGACTTTGATTTAACTCCACAGCATTAATAAATGCCATTGCTTGTTGCGCATATCGTTGGAATGTCATGATTGGCTTAACCCTCTCCTTCATATAGACTCATTTTGACGCACTCAATAGGTACCACAGAAAACCACAGTTAAATCTTACCAAATTTAATTGTAAAATCCTCATTACCAGACCACTGAAGAGCAGTGAACAGCATAAAACCTGATCAGCCTGCAAGTTACTCGCAGGCTGATCTGGTTTTATGCTGTTCGCATAGGTCTTTTCATGGTTTCCTCTATGAGGGAAAGGATTAATTATAATTAAGTTTTTGCCCTTTGTTACATTTATTTAAGATATTTTGTCTGCAATAGATTTATAAGTGTATCAAAGCTCTTCATATTTTTTGTGTTTTGTGTCAAGACTGTCTCTGACATGATAACAATAATCATGCCTAACACTATCATGAGGTACTCACCATCTTAAATGATAGTACTTATTTTGCTTATAATGTCTAAAAGATAATTAAACTGATAAAATATTTGGAAGTTCAACTGTTAACCAATAATTTTGTGATGATGTACCAATATGTTGTGACAGAGTTTACTTTGGATCACTTTCAGACTTTGCTTTCTATATCAAAGGGATTGAGTAATAAAGACACAAATATGATTAGACATGATCAGATCAGATCAGATGTCAAATAATCCATACCTGTTAATAGAAGGGTAAAAATGATACCAAGGTAGTACAGATTTTTGGAATGGATGGTCAAAATATATCTGTTTCAGATAAGTTAAAGAACCAATTGATTTTAGAACTGTGGATTTTATTTCATCCTAAAATTTCCAGTGGTTCACAGATACCCTGTAAACCTTCTCAATAGCCTAATAAATCTATACTCATGTCTACATACATTATTGTTCTGCCATTAAAACAATGATAGCATTTCATACAACTCCCTCTAATGCCAGTATTTATCATCATCAAGTCTGTCTGCTGCTATTAAAATAGCAACAAAATACATACAACAACAAAACTATTAAGATATAAAGTTATTTTTCTGCCACAGTTCTACCAAAAATATAAGCCTATTTAAATGCCACCAGGACTTTGCAGAACAAACCTGGTTACGCCCATCCCAGTTAACCAAATTTAAGTTCATCTTAAAGATTTAGTTCAATCTTAAAGATTTAGTCTAATTAAGTCACATATTAAGGATTGGATGCCTTTATCTGTATGAACTTTAATGGTTCCTGGAACTGTTGCCGGATTTTCCTCTACCTGATTAAGGGATGGCAGGATGTAGTTATACATCATGCATCTAATTTTTGTTCCAGTCTATTTTATACAGCTCTCAGGACTGTCAGTCCTTTGATTATTACTTCTTGTATTTCAGTGTTTATCAGTGTATATCTCAGGCTTATAATATTCTTGAATTACACATGGTGTGTCCAATCATATCATGTTTCCAATAAGTGATTATTATACGATTCATTCACAATTCATTACCTTGAGATGGTATCTGGAATAGATAGGGTCACTAATAAAAAAAATGAAAACTGGTATGGACAGGTTTTTATTGGGACCTTCAAATGTTTACATGTATACAGAGCTGTTCCAATATAACCTAATGTTTACATGTATACAGTGCTGTTCCAATATAACCTAATGTTTACATGTATACAGATCTGATCCATTAAAACCAAATGTTTACATGTATACTGTGCTGTTCCAATATAACCTAATGTTTACATGTATACAGATCTGATCCATTAAACCCAAATGATTACATGTATACAGATCTGATCCATTAAAACCAAATGTTTACATGTATACAGTACTGCTCCAATATACTCTAATGTTTACATGTATACAGATCTGATCCATTAAAACCAAATGTTTACATGTATACAGTGCTGCTCCAATATAACCTAATGTTTACATGTATACAGATCTGATCCATTAAAACCAAATGTTTACATGTATACAGTGCTGCTCCAATAAAACCTAATGTTTACATGTATACAGTGCTGCTCCAATATAACCTAATGTTTACATGTATACAGATGCTGCTCCATTAAAACCAAATGTTTACATGTATACAGTGCTGCTCCAATATAACCTAATGTTTACATGTATACAGATCTGATCCATTAAAACCAAATGTTTACATGTATACAGTGCTGCTCCAATAAAACCTAATGTTTACATGTATACAGTGCTGCTCCAATATAACCAAATGTTTACATGTATACAGTGCTGCTCCAATATAACCTAATGTTTACATGTATACAGATCTGATCCATTAAAACCAAATGTTTACATGTATACAGCAGTGCTCCACTCAAACCAAATGTTTACATGTATACAGATCTGTTCCAATAAAACCAAATGTTTACATGTATACAGAGCTGTTCCAATAAAACCAAATGTTTACATGTATACAGATCTGTTCCAATAAAACCAAATGTTTACATGTATACAGAGCTGTTCCAATAAAACCTAATGTTTACATGTATACAGAGCTGTTCCAATAAAACCAAATGTTTACATGTATACAGATCTGTTCCAATAAAACCAAATGTTTACATGTATACAGAGCTGTTCCAATAAAACCTTAATGTATACAGATCTGATCCATTAAAACCAAATGTTTACATGTATACAGAGCTGTTCCAATAAAACCAAATGTTTACATGTATACAGATCTGTTCCAATAAAACCAAATGTTTACATGTATACAGATCTGTTCCAATAAAACCAAATGTTTACATGTATACAGATCTGTTCCAATAAAACCAAATGTTTACATGTATACAGAGCTGTTCCAATAAAACCTAATGTTTACATGTATACAGAGCTGTTCCAATAAAACCAAATGTTTACATGTATACAGTGCTGTTCCAATATAACCTAATGTTTACATGTATACAGTGCTGCTCCAATAAAACCAAATGTTTACATGTATACAGTGGGGCTTGCGTTCATGTTGGCATATTTTTCGTGTATCGTGTGTGTATCGTGCGTTCCGTTTCCGTGTATCGTTCGTGTATGGTGCGTGCGTTTATCGTGCACGATTCTAACGTGTTTCGTGTATCGTGTAACGTGTTTCGTGTATCGTGTAACGTGTATCGTGTAACGTGTTTCGTTTATCGCATCGTTCCTTCCGTGTGAATCGTTCCGCACGATATATTTTGAGTTCAACGCTTCCTTAAAAGCCAGCATTAGAATTTCAGCTTTTCAAAATCAGTTAAGTGGTTACTCACCGCATGGCAACATTTAACTGTAGATTACTTACGTTGTCTGTTACAATTTAAGTCTTATATCGATTCATGTTTAATAAAAATAATGAGTTAACTACGTAGAGTGGTCTCCCCTGTATTGTGTACGAAGGGAGATCACTTCACCTGCTGTAAGATAGCCAATTAAATCGTATTATGCGGTTACCAATGACGCTTGGCGCGAATAAATAATTGTTCAAAGCATAGGATCGTTATAGATCTAATAAATTCAATGTGTAACAACAATTATTTGTAATTTCGACACGATTTAGAACATGTGACTTCCTATTATAGAACATTCGTTGTTTTTTTTCGTGTGTGTGTGTATGTGTTAGTTTTAATGATGGTTTTATTTATAAATTGATTAATTGCCTTGTTCACTTGGGCGAAAAAAACCGAGTAAATCGATTAACCTCGCTACCGTGCCTATCTGCAATCGTTCGTTTCGTGCGGTCCGTGTATCGTGCATCGTGCATCAAACGTGTATATGCATCGTTCGTTCGTTCGTTTATCGTGTAACGTGCGTGTATCGTGCGGTTCGTTTGCCAACATGAACGAAAGCCCCACTGTACAGATCTGTTCCAATATAACCTAATGTTTACACTGTCCAATATAACCTAATGTTTACATGTATACAGAGCTGCTCCAATATAACCAAATGTTTACATGTATACAGAGCTGCTCCAATATAACCTAACATTTATGTTGTTAAAAGTTTAAAATTGGTAGACTTGTTAAGTGTTACAGAGTCCTTAATTCTGGCCATGAAAGGAAAATCATCGGTAAAGAAGAGGCTGAAATGTCCACTGCAACATCTGGAAATTTATTTGCTCTGGAATTTGTGGCAATTGACCTATGATAATTGGTCATGTAGGGAGTTGATCAATCACCACCAGTAATGGCTCTAGTTTTTACTTTACCCTTGAAGAAATTTGCCAAGAATAGAGAATTATGAAGAAAAAAAAAATTCATTCCATTTCAAAGTGATAAGATTGCAGGCTCAATTTTGTTCATTATTTTTAACCATTTTTGATAAATTGTAGCATTATTTTGATTTTCATCAAATGGATAATGATATTTTATGCTCTTAAGGGGAGACCTTAATAGTTGAACAGACATCAGTTATTTGTAATGAAAATTTATGGAAAAGATAAAAGTAAATTGCTCTCTGTCATGATTTTCAATGAATCTCAAATGACTCTTATTTTTTTCATGTGTTTTCTCCAAAGTGAATGGATACTTGCTTCAAGAGACAATAACACATTTATCAGAGCACACAGTGAACTGAAATTACACCTTAGAGTACAATACCACGGTGATTGAACTTTTTGCATACATTAATTTGAGATCCTTAAATTAATTTATTTTTTTCCTGATTGAAACTAAAATTTCACTGTGGAGGATGTTTCCATATTAAAATATAATCATTATGCTTCAGGATGTAAAATTCCAGATTAAGTATTATAAAAAAAGGAACGTTTCAAAATAGATTTTACTTCAATTTTCCGATATCAAAACCACATTATTTTGTCTATTCATGTCTGTAATTTGAATGCTATTTTCTATTTTAAGCCCCCCAGACTGATCTTAAAAAAGAAATTGTGCTTTTTATCTGAGATTGAAAATTATAAATAACTTTTTCCTCTGAATTTAAATTCTTGTCTTTTGTATCTTGCAATTTGGGATGAAATTAAATAATAGTTTTCACTATAAAAGGAGAAATAAAAAGGTAATAAGTCTACTTGCTTTTGATTATTTTCAGACATACATTGTATTTATAGGCTTTAATTGCAATCACTCAAGGTGCCATATCATTTGAATATAAACTCCTGTGAAATCATTTGAATTTATTCCAGTCATGGATACTTCCACTGATCATGATTTGTCAGTAAGCAAAGGACCTGGTACCCAAAACGGGGGAAACTGGGAAAACCGGGGGTATACAGATCAATGTAATTTTGACTGAACAATCTAGTGAAGGACCTCAGGTAAACCCGGGGGGATAGCGATCAATGTAATTTTGACTGAACAGTCTTGTGAAGGACCTGGTTAACCCAGGGGGTATAGTGATTAACATAATTTTGACTGAACAGTCTTGTGAAGGACCTGGTAAACCCGGGGGGATAGCGATCAATGTAATTTTGACTGAACAATCTAGTGAAGGACCTGGTAAACCTGGGGGGATAGCGATCAATGTAATTTTGACTGAACAATCTAGTGAAGGACCTGGTAAACCCGGGGGGATAGCGATCACTGTAATTTTGACTGAACAATCTAGTGAAGAAACTGGTACCCAACAAGGGGGGATAGCGATCAACATAATTTTGACTGAACAATCTAGTGAAGAAACTGGTACCCAACAAGGGGGGATAGCAATCAACATAATTTTGACTGAACAATCTAGTGAAGGACCTGGTAAACCTGGGGGGATAGCGATCACTGTAATTTTGAATGAACAATCTAGTGAAGGACCTGGTAAACCCGGGGGGATAGCGATCAATGTAATTTTGACTGAACAATCTAGTGAGGGACCTGGTACCCAACACAGGGGGACAGCGATCACTGTAATTTTGACTGAACAATCTAGTGAAGAAACTGGTACCCAACACGGGGGAATAGCGATCAACGTAATTTTGACTGAACAATCTAGTGAAGGACCTGGTACCCAACACGGGGGGATAGCGATCAACATAATTTTGACTGAACAATCTAGTGAAGGACCTGGTAAACCCTGGGGGATAGCGATCAATGTAATTTTGACTGAACAATCTAGTGAAAGACCTGGTAAACCCGGGGGGATAGCAATTAACATAATTTTGACTGAACAATCAAGTGAAGGACCTGGTAAACCTAGGGGTATAGCGATTAACGTAATTTTGACTGAACAATCTAGTGAAGGACCTGGTAAACCCGGGGGTATAGCGATTAACGTAATTTTGACTGAACAATCTAGTGAAGGACCTGGTAAACCCAGGGGGTGGTTAGCTTTTGAGATCAGTCAGATCAGAGCAAGGAGTAAAATGTAAACTGATTGTACAGACCTACGAGACAAATGGCAGACTATACTAGAAGTTGAAAGAGGGTTCAAGAAAAAAGATGTCGCAAGTAAATTTGGCATACCTGCTTACACTTTATCAATTTGGATAAAAAACAAAGACGAAATCAAAAAGAAATTTGTGGAGGCAGACATCCACAAATAAGACAAAAAGGCAAAATTTCCTGAGGTAGAAGCACTAATGCAATGGTTTTTCAAATGCCAGGTCCAAAAACATACCAATTTCTGGTGAAGTTGTAAAACAAAAAGCACAGCAATTTGCAGATCAGCTCAACATTACTGACTTTGAGTGCTCATCTGGCTGGCTTGACAGATTTAAAGAGGGAAATGATCTGTCCTTCAAAAACGTCTGTGGCAAAGTATAATCAGTAGACTCTTGATTCCACTGCAATGTCTGAGTGGAAACCCAGACTGAATACCTATCTGACTGAATATGAACCAGAGAATATTTACAATGCTGATGAAACTGGTCTTTTCTTTAGAATGTTGCCAGATAAGACATCAGAATTTAAAGCTGTTCAGTGTCATGGTGGCAAAATGAGCAAAGATCGGTTAACAGTCATGGTCTGTGCAAACGTAACCGGCTCCAAGAAAAGACCGCTGTTTGTGATTGATAAATTAAAAAATCCCCGCTGTTTCAAAAACTTAAAAACAATGACAACTGAGTTTGATGCAAATAAAGGGGCGTGGGTGACATCGGAGATATTCACAAACTGGGTGAAAAAGTTTGACCGCCAAATTTAGGCACAGTCCCGAAGGAATTTGTTGATTGTTGACAACTGCCCTGCGCAACCTGATATCAAGGGACTAAAATCTGCCAAGCATCTCCATTTATTTTGCCTTTACCTATTTCATTCTAGATCTGTGACCAGTTTCTTTGGCAGTTTGGTTAGAGTGTTCACCCCGGAATCAGGAAGTAGTGGGTAAAACAATCCCTGGCCACACCATGTCAAAGTTGTAAAAAACTGTGCTGGTATAGCTCCCTTGATTGGCACTCGGCATATAAGGGTAGTTCCAGGACTGGTGTGCCCAGTGTCAAGATAATGTGACTGGGTGTGGTATCATGCCAAATGTCTATGGCGTGATACTGTGACTGGGTGTGGTATCATGCCAAATGTCTACGGCGTGATACTGCTGTGTGACAGCACTATTTACATGTATCTATCTTAAGTGGACATAGCTCTCCAAATGACTGAAATATGGGATGTCAAACAAAAAAAATCCCCCCCCCCAAAAAGCATTCCAGATCTTTTAGTAAAATGTTTTATACTAACAGTCTGAGAATCCAAGATGAAGGAGAGGTCATGTGTTTAGAACAGTCCATGTTATTTTTCTTTCCCAATTTACAATGGCCTTGAGATAAATTTACAGCTTCATAATAATACTATTAACATTAATCCATTCCTCGGCCTCCATTAAGTAATTTGCATGGTCTTGAAAGCGTATGTTTCCTGTGAAATAAAAGTAATGGGGTTTGATGCATTGAAGGAAAAGATGACCTGTAATGTCTGACAATGGGCAATAAAACATCCTATAATGCATGGTCACTCTATTACTTTTGGTTTCCCCACTTTTTAGACCATGTCAGTTTTGGCAGAATCTCACTACTTAGACCTCCAAATCAACGAATACCCATGGTGTATATTCCATTATCACTTCTGTATACACCGTGGGATTTTCAGCTGGCAAAATTTCGTTTTCATGAATATTAATCAGTTACTTGCTGACCAATGAAATCACCAAAAGTATTTTGAATACTCTTCATTGAAATTTACAAAAGCAAATGCTGACTCATTGTTCTTGCAAGATAAACCCGCTATGCTTAGGCGAGGAGGGTGACGTCTCCTTTACATGGTAGAACAAAACTTTCAAAATCCCACAACCTTTTCATTGGTCAAATGATTCCTGTTGCCACCGTGCTGTCTCAGTCACGGGATCCAATGAAATCCCTTATTAATAATTCATGAGTGCGAAGTTTTGCTAACCAAATATCCCACAGTTGATTAGGAATCAAAGCATATTGAGCGAGCATGGGCTTTCTGACAATGAGACCTCCACAGAACAAGGACTACCTCTGTGTTGAGAACTCCTCACTATTTAGACCACCTTGGTAGTAGGACTATCTCACTATTGAGACTATCGTAGTTAATGAGGACTATTCAGCCTTGAGACCCCTGAGTGTAAGACTACCTAACTTTTGAGACCCTCTCAGTATGGATGGTTCTCCAATTTGTATGAAACTGTGAGTCTCCTCCTCTATAGATATTTTGACAGTTTCTATTCATACCTAGGTCAAGTGCTCACAAGCAGAGTACATGGAATTTCGAGTAAAGTAGGTCAACGGTTCAACATGTGATTGGTTGGATATGTTGGT
>CM037790.1:22557117-22607117 GCA_021229015.1 Solen grandis | reverse complement strand
TTCAGAATTAAGAATGTTTTCCTATTTAATGAAAAAGAAAAATGCTGTTTTTTGTTGTTGTTGTATTTAGCTCACTTGAGCATGTTTATGGTTAGGTTTTCTGGTTCTGCATGTGGTGTGTGTCGTATGGTGTCAACTGTTTGTAAACAAAGCTACAATTTTGATCCAATTTTGACAAAACTTTGTCAGAATGTTTGTCTGTATAAAATCTTGGCTGAGTTCCAAACTCAGGATCATGTGGGTCACTGGGACAAATTCTTGAAAAACCCACGTGAAAAATCTTGAGAACATTCTAGAGGTCACATTTTTGGCTCAATCTTCACGGACTTTAGTCCAAATGTTTATCTTTATAAAATCTTCAATGATCTTGAAAATAGATCATATTGGGTCAAAATTTTGGTCACTGGGTCAAATCCTTGAAAAACCTTGTGAATGCTTTAGAAGCCACATCTTTGGCACTCTCTTAGAGCAATGGCTAGGGTCCTCAGGTGAAAGATTTTGATGCCTCAGTTTAGTCATCATTTTGTACATGACTGTTCATTAGGTTAATTTAAGTGTTAAAAGTGTCTGTCTGAGCATTTTCGTTTCCAGACACTAACTTTGTCTTGCTTGCATGTATTTTGATATAATTTGGCATCCATGATCTCCTCAAGAAGACGGAGTGTCGTGCGAAAGAGTCAAGTTTGTAACTTAAATGTCAAGGTCACAATCACCGATCAAAGGTTTCTGGACATTAACCCTGTCCTGGATGGATGGATATTAATATAACTTGGTGTCAATCATCTCCTCAAGGAGATGGAATGTCGCTCGAAAG
The DNA here is from genome assembly GCA_021229015.1 of Solen grandis. Taxonomy (NCBI): domain Eukaryota; kingdom Metazoa; phylum Mollusca; class Bivalvia; order Adapedonta; family Solenidae; genus Solen; species Solen grandis. The sequence continues at coordinate 22,606,303 of CM037790.1, read as the reverse complement.
ATTCTTATTGTAACTCAAAGGTCATGGTCACAATCACAGATCAAAGGTCTAAAATGGGGTATTTTTTAGTTTCCGGACATTTAAACTCTGTTCTAGATGGATGGATATATATATACATGTATAACTTGGTATCAATGATCTCCTCAAGAAAACAGAGTGTTGCGCGAAAGATACATGTTGTAATACAAAGGTCAAGGTCACAGTAAACAATCAAAGGTCATAAAATATTTTTTTTGGTTTCCAGATACTAAGTCTGTCCTGGATGGATTGATATTTGCACCAACTGGCATGTAAATTCATATACAGACAGAAAATATGAAGGAAAGTGCAGATTACAAGACAACTCTTAACTTCAACATATTTTGAGTTACGCCCCTTGTTGATAGAGCTTTTGGGTAGAGGACACACGTTGAAATGGTTTTCCAAGGCACACCCAAGTCTAGTGTACAACAAGTATGTGCTAAAATCTGCTAAAACAACAAGACAGTTCTGTGTCAAAACAACTCTTTGGGGGCATAATTATATCACTGTCTGTGACAGTTCTTGTTCCAATCTGAATGAGTCCCAATTTGATCAAAAGGTTACACATTTTAAGCAAATTCATATCTGATAAGTTATGTTAAATGTTTTAAGACAGACATCATTAATGCATTTTCTGTAAAAAAAGGCATCATATACCTGCATGTTCTGTTGATAATGTATAAAATGCAGCCCTAAGTGTCAGTGATACTGTCTACCTATCTTCTCAAGAACAGGAATATCTGAACTAAACTCTTTCAATCTCATTGATATGGTTTTGCAGTCTTGGGTGTAGTCCTAATACATTGAAAATCAACACTTAACAAAGCCGTTAACTGTAACATGATGTTATCTGGTAATGGTGTGCTTGTTTTGCACTTAGTTCTTTTGTAATGCAAAATATATTTATGTTCTAAATATTCCTGCCAATTGAGATGCATTGTGTCAAGTGGATGGAAAGATTCATATTGTTATTTCATTTAATTTCTTCATGAGAGTTTAAGTAGCTTTGAAAGTCAGGATTATGAAGATAGATGATAAGCCATGATTATTAGCAATCTTTTTATGCCCCTGCGGGTATTATAGTGTTACACCTGTCCATGTGTGTGTGTGCAAGAAATTGTGTTCAGGCTGTAACTTTGTTTTGAATGGTTGTGTTTTGAAATAACTGCACAAGTGATCCTTAAGACAAGATGATGTGTCACAAACAAGAACCAGTTGCTAGCTTGAAGGTCAAAGTCAAATCACTTGGTTGAGGTCAGGGTCACAGTGCTAATTTGATCTTAAAATCATCCTCTTTTATATTTCCAGTTTCTCATAATATTTATGGACAAAATATCAATCTAATAAACAAAATTATGTGGGCACCTGTTTCCTATGGCCACATCTCTGTAGTTCTATGTTTATTCTTTTCTTTACTTTAAGGCAACCAACTTTTTAAAACTTCGATGACAGCCTATTATTCTGTGACATATTCAACTTTTTAAAACTTCGATGACACCAAGCCTTTGATTTCTTGCCTCTTTTTTTTTTTTTTTTGGGAAAGAGATTAAAAAAAATTTGCATGGAGAGGATCTTTGTATTAACTTGATTTTTCAAGTGCTGATCAATATTTTTCGCCCATGCAAAAATGTTTAATTGATATATATATCTACTGAAAATTGGATATATTAATCACGTCCCTTGTCTGATATGTTGACATAGTCTCCAAGTGACTGACAAACTAGACAAACTGCAGTCTCTCAATAAGCTATGATTATTGTTCTTAAGACTTTAAAACACCGATACTGATACTGGCTTGTGAAAGGGTGCAAAACATAGCGCTTTGCATGATGCCAAATTCCTCTTTGTAGCAATTACGCCTTGGATTATGAGACATCATCTTAAGCTCAAGGGATTTACAGTATTACTGAACTGGAAATAAATTCTTGGTATTGCGAAATTTTATATTGCAGCATTCTCCAGCATTAGTAAAGGAGAACTCAGGTCCATTCGGGCTCCTTAGTGATTTGTGTTATAGATTTGCATGGGTTATAATACAATTATTGTATTGCAAAATCAGACAAATGTCTCGGTTATGCAGCATGTATTCCATTCTTTAACCTTGTGAGTGGTTTTTGGAATCAAAGTTTAATACTCTGTTAATCGCATTGTGTGGGTGTACATATCAAGCAGTCAATGCTATTTAATTGATTTAACAAATCACACATATTTTTAGAAGCAGCATTGTTTTCAGCTAGATTATGCCAGGTCTACTGAGAGAAATGCCTTTGATGCTTATATATAGACCGTTTTTATTGACTTTTAACTCATCTTTGATTGACATATAATTGTTCAATTTGCTTCAGCTGTTTGGAACTTCTGTATTTTTTTTTTATCCCAGAAATATCTGTATGAACAAAGAGAGAACTGAAAACAGATTACAGCAAAATGAAGATAAGAAAATAAAAGTCTGATTTACTCAGAACAGTGTCTTGAATTGGCAGATACTGCAATAGAATTAAAAGAACTAGTTAGGATAATTGATTATGAAGTAAAGAGTATTTTGGCTGTGATGGCCGACTTAACATGAAATGTAAAGGTATCACATAAAATTCAGTAGACATTGATCTACAACAACACAGGAAAACAAGGATGCCTAAACCTCTTGGCAATATAAGGGTATATTATAGATACAGTTCCTAACTTATTGCAGATGCCAGTAATCTTGGCAAAAGAATTACTGGGAATATAAGAAAGAAGGTGCTGAGAAACAGCAAATTATGGCCATATGGCTTGAATATCACTGGTTATAAATGGTGGAAGAGTTAGTACTTATTTTGAAAATTACAGGGTCCAGATCTCAAGGTAAAGAAAAATGACAAAATTACGATTTGCAACAGACTGGCATCATGGCACCATATAATTATCATTGCCATGGCCTTCATTTTATCTTTCAGATATTTTTATTTTGAATTTTAAGACAAGCTATTGTACTCTTGTTATTGTGAGACACAACTTTTTTGTAGTTTGCAGCCAGACTGTTTCAGTTTTATCTGGTATATGTCAGGGCTGTAATATAAAGCCTCCTTGGACCGCCAGATGTGTGCACAGTAATGATATTGGTCTGGGTAACATATTGTATCTATTGTTAATGCCATACCAGGGCATTGCAAAACAGAAGGGGTTCATAAGTGTTTTGTCTCTCAAAATGGAAGATTTTGAATTTTTCAAAATAACACAGACAGTAGACACATTGTACTAAGACACATATACTGTTTTTAGCTCACCTGTGCACAGCTTGCTCAAGGTGAGCTATTGTGACCGATGAATGTCTGGCGTTTGTCATCAATGTTTTACTTAAACGACATCTTCTCCTAAACCACTGTGCCAATTTTATAGAAACTTCACAGTAATGTTCCTTTGATAATTGTTCAAAGAATTTGATTCTCTGGTTGCCATGGCCACGGAAAAGAAAAAAACATATGAAAACTTAAAAAATCTTCTCCAAAACTACTGGCCAGATTTCAAAGTTATTTGGCACAGTTGTTCCTTAGGTTACTCTCTATAAAGATTGTTCAAAATATTTTGATCTGTTGAAAAACATGGCCGCCAGGGGGCAGAGCCCATTTTCCTTATATGTATATAGTACAAATCTGAAAATTCTTCTTTTCCATAAGTACTCACTTGATTTATGGCTGGAAGGGGGAAGAGCCCATTTTCCACAATATCATATTTGCTGTTTCTTTTCCTCCCACTTATACCTGGTTCTCAGGTGAGCGATCCCAGGGCCATCATAGCCCTCTTGTTTAAACTTCAATGGAGGAGTTAAGTCCCAAAATGGCAATATAAAGCCAAAGTTTAGTGCTTAAAATATTACCTTGAACATACACATTGAACTAGTGATAAACAGTATTTTTAACTTCATTGTCTTCATTTTTACTTTCTGTCTCACAAAAGCAAAGAGAATGAAGGGAACAAAATGTGGAGACAAACATGTTTTTTAGCTCCTCTTTTTGAAAAACACAGACACTCAAGAATTATGGCCCTTGAATTGATAAAATTGTAGGATGTGCCTTTTTTGCGATAGCCAGTGCTCTTGTTCTGATCTGGTGAATTCATCCGCTTTTAAACACTGTGAATGAACGGATGACATGTACCGTAATCTCAGCATTTAGGTATTTAATAATTTAACACACACTGGAAATAATAAAAAAAAAAAACTAAAATAAAATAAGTAAATAATAAGTAAATAAAAGAAAAAAATAAAATGAAAATTTATATATTTTTCTAAAAGAAATCTATTTGGTTCATGCACAATTAGTCCCGCACCAAGGCTCAAATGGCTGAATTAATGTCAGACTTAGTGTCAGAGGAACATAAATTATTCCAAGTAACAAACAGACCGTTTGTTGGTATTTCTATGAATATTTAATTCTAGCAGTCAGAGTGTATTTGCTGTTAAGTCTATATAAGGTTTGAAGTAGCTGGCAACCAGTTCTACACAGCCAGTTTTCAAAATCGTGAGAATGGTGTTTCGGATATTATTTTGACCTTCAGGTAGATTAGCTATCTCAAGGCAAAGTGCCACTGCTTTCTTCGCTTGGTTGTCTACTTGAGATGAATGTAATTTGAAGGAGTTTGCAGTCATACAGTTTTTCTGTAAATAACTCTCGCTTAACTTAATAAGAAACCAAGCATATGTTGAGGTCTTATTTGATCTGTCACAAATTTGCAATAGCAGATTGCTGCCAAGATTTATTTTTACCAGACTAAGCGTTAATTTGAATATCTGGGAAATGATAGCCTGGTGCATGAAGATGCAAGATGTAGTATTTCCAAATTTAACTACATTAATATATTTCTATGCCAGTGAACAGCATGATGTTTACTCTTCGCAGAATAGTGGCGCTGAATTTCTGAGAAACTCCCCATCTGCGTGGGACAGCATATTGATAAGGTTAAAAATGAAGTTTGATAGATTAAATGGAGTCTGACGAATGGCTTGAATTGTCAAAAGAGAAGTCATGTGTTAATTCATATCGTTTTAAATTTGTCTTATTCTTCATTATGGTTAGAGGAAGTTGTGACAGTTGAAATTGAGTCATTAGATTTATTTGTTTCTTTGTACCTTCTGATGGAAAAAGCCCCCTTAAGACGTCATAAATGACTAAGTCATTTATAAAATTTCAAGTTTCATACAGACATTTACGGTGGCACTGAGGTGACATGTGCAATAGTTTTTTTTTTGGGGAAAATTTATTTTTGTTTTCCCGTGTTAAATTTTTTTTTTTAACTCGGGGAAAACAGTCATTTTTGTTTTCCCGTATTTTTTTTTTTTTTAACTTTTCCCATTAAATTTTTTTTTTAATTAAAAAAAAAAAATTTTTTCCCTTTTTTTTTTTTTTTAATGGGAAAACAAAAAATTAAGTCGTGCCCCTTAATTAGCCAAAAATCCTTTTTTGTGGGAAAACTTAAAATTTGTTTGACCGATTAAATTTTAAATTGAGCCCTCAGTCAGAGTTAATGGCCACAACATAATAAGCGGATTTGATTGGCTAATTAAGTCGTGGGCATGACTTAATTTTTTGTTTTCCCGAGTTAAAAAAAAAAATAACACGAGTTAAAAAAAAAAATAGAACGGGAAAACAATATTTTTTGTTTTCCTGAGTTAAAAAAAAAATTTAAGTTGGGAAAACAATATTTTTTGTTTTCCCGAGTTAAAAATTAACTCGGGGAAAACAATACCAAAAAAAAAACTATTGCACATGTCACATCAGTGCCACCATAGACATTCTCTCTATGATAGTATGTACATTTATATTTTTGTACTTTTCAACTGAAGCAAGACCTGTGTATATCTTCCTATGCAGTGCAGCTCCATTATAGCACAAAGTCTAGATGTTGCATTATATCAGATTCCAACATTTTCCAAGAGCTGTCTGATCAGGGTTGCCTTTTGTTTATTCATACAAATTATTTTGACTTCAGATTCTACACAGTGGGCATGGCTTTGTTTCAAAGTGCAATAAAGTAAATTTGTACATGAATATTCATGAAGTATTAAAACGGTCAAGGTTTTGAGGTAGAACCATTACTGGATAGATTCAGTTCAATTATTTCTTGGTAGAAACACTAGTCTCAGAATAGGTAAGGTAACTCAAAATGTCAACCAATTCAAATCTTTCAACATCTTGTCCAGAATCAAAAATTCACTTCCTATGGAGGTAAATGTGTAAACCATAAGCAAACTTCAGCAGTAAATGTCACATTTGTGGAATTTAACATCCTCCTTGAATTTTCTGAATCTGTTTTATCACTCTTTTCCATGGATATATGGCTTTGACCAAAATAGATCACCCAGTATCTTTGAGTTCAGTTGGAGTTCCAGGTAGAGAGATTAAAGTTCCAAAGATACCCAGTGTATCTTCTTGTTCTAGTCAAATGGGTGAAGTCTACCTGTATACTATGACCTAATTAGCGGCTAATTGTTTTACCTATGCCCGGTTCTTGCCTTCCAGAGCTGTTTGATTGACTGCTGAACATTCATTATTGAACATGATGCACTACAGATGGAGTTGGGCTGGGGGAGTGTTAGTGCCACCCAATAACTTGCAAGTATGACAGGTCAGTGGTATTTTACAACAGTGTCAGTGGTATTTCATGTCAGTCTACCAGGGGTGGATGTATATCTGTCGGTTGGTATAACTCAGTTATTTGCAAGGAATTGTTGATATCTATAGCTAATTGGGGGTAGGGAGAATACTTGGAGTGGGTGAATAAATAGCATAGAGAATTAGAGAGAGAGAAAGAGAGTGAGAGAGAGAGATTTGAGGAGGGGGAGAGAAAAAAGAAGGACTGGAATGGGAGAGGGGGGGGGGAGAGAGAGAGATTAACATTAAAAGAAGAAAGAAGGAATGGAGAGAGTCAAACATTTCATATCAATATGGTGATTGGTAAAATAGAAGAGGAAGTGTGGAGGGACTGTCAGATGGAGATGCAAGCAGCAGGGGATAGAAAGAGAGAGGGATTGATGTGATTCTGATTGAGTCACGTACAACCAACCAATTCAACATCTGATAAAGAAGTGTTGGCTTAGCCAATGTTGAGATTCAGAATCGATTGGCTGTAAAATTAAAAGTAGGGTCTGCATATACACCATTAGAAGGCAACTGATTTAGATGGAAGATGTCTTTTCAAGATTTATTTTTGTTTTGAGATAAGTTTTTGGGGCATGGCACAATCAGCAGTATTCTACATCAAAAGCCTACATCTTTATGTAGGAAGCAAGAACAGCTGGTCTATTTATAGAAGTGTTCATGATTCCAAGACTCTTTTTTTGTGGAGATTTGTTGAAAGTATATTCAAGTGGTAAAAATAAAAACATCCGATAAATCAAAGGTTCGTCTGGGGTGTTATTGTTTTTTTTTGTTTTAGAATTGCCAATTATTGCCTATTATTTTTCTCTGCCAAGGGTTAAGATGAGGGAGGCATATAAAAACTGAACTTAAGAGTAGTAGTTTTGGGTTGTTTGTTGTGAATGGATTCTTTGATCTTTGCTGTAGTATTTTTTGATCAGGGCAGAAATTAGGACAGTGTCTAATTGCTTTTTTTCTCTGATATGATATCAGACTCTAAAGGAATCTTCATTTCTCGGTACAAAATGTGTTAATCCTTTCCAGTGTGAACACTAAATGATAAAATTTTAGACTGAAAAATGCTATAAATAAAGATACAAAACCAAAGGAGTCTTTATCTTGAAGACTTGATCTGAGCTTGTTTTCCCATCAGCTTAATGATTTTAACCCTTTCCCTCATAGAGGAAACCATGAAAAGACCTATGCAAACAACATAAAACCAGATCAGGTTTTATGCTGCTCGCTGCTCCTCAGTGGTCTGGAAATGAGGATTTTATAATTAAATTTGGTAAGGTTTAACTGTCGTTTTCTGCAATCAGGCTTTATGTGGTACCTATTGAGTGCGTCAAAATGAGTCTATATGAGGGAAAGGGTTAAATGAGATGGTTAAAAAGCAAAGCCTTCTAGTTAATTTGGATTTTTATTTAAATCAAACATTCATAATGCATTGCTTTCTAATTGTCCATCATTTCTTAGTTGATTCCCTGTTAATGTGGACAGATAAGGGGTCATCGATCAATATCAATGATGACTTGATCTGGGAAGTCTTGATTTGGTTATTGTCAGTTGTCTTGATTAATTGGGTCATAGCCTGCTTACACTGTGATATGACCCTAACATAAGGGATTGTCAGAACTTTAACACTAGGCTGGCTGCTTATTCAGTTTTCTTCACACATACAAAAGTGGTTAGAAAAAACAATATACAAACAGTTCTGCAGTAAAATTCAGCAGTAGGGGGTGGGGGCAAAATGCCAGTAGAGCCAATGTAATCTGAGAGGCTGTTTGAAGTTCTCATTGTGATGTTACGGGTCATTATGGCCATTTGGCAGAGAGTCCCAGTGATCTAAGGCTGTGTGTGAGGCCAGGATTACTGAAGTAAGGGGGGAAGTAATATGATGTTTCATTTGTGTCAAAAATACCAGTAATTTAATATAGAAATAAACTGGCATTAGCTATATATCTACAGGTAAGCATGCGTTAGGGGTCACATTTAATTAGCAGTCAACTTGCTTTAAGCAGCCAGTAAGAGTTACTTTAATCAAGAGGACTTGACTTGACTTGACTTGACTTGACTATTTGGGTTTACCGTTGCTTCGACAGTATTTCAGCCATATAGCGACGTCCAGCTAATTACAGGTGGAGGAAGACCCCGAATGCATGGAGGCATTCGGGTAGAACCACCGACCTACCGCAAGCCAGCTGGAAGGCTTCCTCACATGAAAATCTGAATGACCCTGCCGGGATTCGAACCCACGCGGTGAGGGGCTGAGTGAGTGTTAAAGTCAGCGACTTTACCCTCTCGGCCACGGAGGCCCCTTAATCAAGAGGAAAATATAAGTGTGATATATTCTTGGACTGCATGATATAAGAAATATTATTGAAGGCTGCACATGATAGCTGAGGCATGCTTCATGTACCTTGTTCCATCATGATGCCTTACATTATATCCCGCTTTACAAACTGTTAAAAATCTTTCATTTTGTCGACTCAAGGCACTATATAGTGGGGATATTTTTCACCTTATTATTAAGTAATAGCTGTTGTTTTCCTATATAAATTCTTGGGTCTTGGACCATCCTTTGTGGAATTGTTTTAATTTTCTTGTAAAGGAATTAGAGGATGGAAGCAGGGGCCTGTTTCACTAAACTTCGCACGAACAAATTTAATCTTAGTCGTAAATCTGTTGTTCTACTTAGTGTGTACTAATGTCTTATTTTCACAATAAAAGATGAAGAAAGATGGCCCAATTTATTGCATTATACAAGCACACCACTTTTTGTAAAGAAAAATATACAGGAAAAATACTATTTTACATCTGTGAATTTACGCTTACGAAGATATTTTTTCGTACGAAGTTTAGTGAAACGGGAACCAGCCGAGTGTGACCCAGTAACGCTTAAGGTAATCCATCGTTAAGTTATAATCTTGGTTCTTCATATGCTTATACAAGACTACAGAAGAGTCTTGGTCAGAGTTTTGTTATGTGTTAAATGCATAAATTTATTATTTCAGTATCCCATGAATTCTATGTCGTTAGCAGCAGTTTTGCTTATGATCTATGATGTCATGGATCACCTTTAATGAACTGCAGCCAAACTGTGATCAAGGCCATTGACTGGATTCCCAACTCTAAATTTAATTGAAATCTAAATTTGAATAACAGCCACCTCTAGGTAAAGGCCAGTTTTCATTTTCCCTTGAGTGACCTTTGTTCAAAAGTTTTTCTGTCTGATAAGGAACATGAGGTTAACAATCAAAACGATCTATAATGCATATTTGTGTGCTCCTGCCAGCAGAGCGTAATCTGTTTTCCATTTGCAGTATAATTGCAATAGCTTGACATGTTCTAACGGAAGAGTGTCTTAATCTGACACACTTCCACCTTTCTGATTAATATTTTTCGATTGGTTGACATCATCATGCAATCTCTCTCATCATTCATTTCTTTAACTTTACCCAAGAAAGACATTGATCTGTATCCAGTAAACCTGTCATATATTTATAGGAGACGGTTCTCCTAGCAGGATCATCGCACAACGCTCAATGATCTGCATACTTTTAATATTTCATTTGATGCTGACACAATCTGACTCCATTTGAGAGGTAGATCTAGCACGCCATTCCTTGCATGATATTTATTATTTTAAACCTGACTATTTTTAAAAAATGACATTTGGTTTTAAATTTAAAATCCTCCTCTCTCAGAATCACTGCTTAAAGACGATGTCTGCTGGGGTCAAGATGTAGTGGGCTGCTGTCATTCAGGGAAAGCTTTACATAGTTCATGTATTCCCTGACATTTTCTGGAGGATTCAGTCTCCTAATTGAGTATTACATTTCAAAGATATAAAATCTCAAAGGAGCATATATATCAGACAAAAATACATGTGATTCTCTGATGTATTACAACATATTGTCCGTAAAAGATACAGAGAAACAGTGCTTACCCTGAGAGAAATTTGACATGTCTGTGGACAATGTTTAGAGAAGCTGTGCTTAGTCTGATGACAGTTTGATTAAAAAAAGAGTATTAGAAAGATTCCTGTTTGTCTCCAGTCTTTGAGGTTCCAGTCGGCCAAGTTGTGTTGCTTACAGTTTGGGGTTCATTGGAATTGGTTCGTAGACAGATGTGACAGTTTCATTTCGGATGTGACAGTTTCATCGGTCGGTAGAATGATTTTAGCCATTGCCTTTACATCATGCCATTCCAGACATTGCTGCCAGTGCTTTTGAGAGGCTGTTTGGAACATTATGTTTTATGCCTGATTACTGCAGACTGTGGGTTATTGACCAAGATGCATCAGGAAGTTTGAGGTTAATGGCATGTCTCCACTAGGATGTCCGATATTACGAAAACTTCATGGGCTTTTCTGATGTCAAGCAGCACTTTTCACATTTAAATTTTCCTCCTGTTTGAAATCAAGCAAGCTATTAACATCTTGTCCAGCATCCTTTTTAACATCAATCTCATTAAAATCATATCCTAATTTGCACTCCTCTACTATCCGCGATTAGGATCTGAAAACATCGCATTAGGGGTCATGTCAAATTGACCTTTTAAGTAATTTATATGCATAAACAAGCGATGGATTTTAAACCATTTAAAAAAGCACGTGTCTAATTGACTTTGGTAAAACATTTGTCACAGGGTGAGAAAAATACAGCTTGACTGGGACTCAAACCCGAGGCCTCTTGCTTACAGGGCTACTGAATGAGCTACCGCTCTACTGAATGAGCTACCCGGCCACTTAAGACACCTTTTTACCCTATTTTGAGATGGATGCGGTTACTTTCCCCTGATATACCGAATGATTCTGTAGCCGCTGATTTGATTGGGTTATACAAAGGTCAATCTGAGACTACCCTCTATACGATGTCAGATTCAGTTAGCATACTGAATCTGATTTTAATGAGATTGTTTTAACATTTAATTTCTGGAATATCTTTTCATATTCCTGAGTCAATGTGGTGTAGCTAGAGTATTCATCACCTAAAGTGTTAGTTTTTATCAACCAGATTTTCAGAATTTTAGGTGGCTAGCAACTAATAGAAAGCATTCTTACTCTTAGTGGTGTGTATTTGTGGTACCCACATTATAGTTTTCAATCTTCTTGCGTTTCTCTTTTCGCTGTTTTCAACTAGAATCTGCTGATGGATACTTGAATGACCAGCATTAGTTTTCCAAATTGTTTTTGAGAATTGCTTCAAATCTAATTTTGCCGAGTATTGCACACATGATAGGTAGAAAATGGAGAGTCATAACAATCAGTTGCGTTTTACCCAAGACAGATAAAAAATATCCTATATTGTTTTTACTGGAAGTGTCCTGGTATAAATTCAATCAAACAAGATGTAATAAGTCTTCAGTGAGGCTGGACGTACAAATAATTGAATTAGCGTCCACAAAGTAACATGATAAGTAGGTTAAAGGGGACTTAACAGACACCGTAACTTGTCACTGGCTTGGAAAACTAGAAGCCTGGTTGGTCTGTAGGTGTTACTTTGACTTTAAATGCCCCCTGTGGTAGAGTAATACTGACATACATATTCCATTAGACGTGCAGTTCTCTCATATTTGATGAGAGAGGAATGCTCTGTGTTTATGAAATCCTTCAGAAAAGCATTTTCAGCATAAATAATTAAGATTGCAGTTTGAGTCCTTTATGCCTGTGGCACATGGAAAATTAAACACGAGTGGTTCATTGATAGATCTAAAGATTGAGATTTGGCCAGGTGGAGTTTTTAATTTTTTTAAGACCTTGCCATGCACAAAGAACTAGTACTAACACAGGAACAATCGAAAAGGTCTTGTATGATTTGTAAAAACTTTTTTTCCCAATATTAAAAAAAGATAATTTGGCATTTTATTGAAAATTTAAAGAAAAAATCACACACAAAAAGTCACACATGAAGACATTTTTTCAGTCTATAATAGGTTATTTATATTGGGTGCTTTTAAGAGAAACTGTCACTAAATATGCCACCCCACTTTGGAATTTGAATTTTGTATCATTTGAAAAGCCTGGACATAAGGTTCCAATCTTGTGGAAACTGGAAGACCTCAACAAGCCTTGTATGTCTTTGAGATCTACTGCTAGTCCTTCTTACAAAATTTAGAAAATCTATATTTTAGGTTGAAAACAATACTCTCTGTAACCTTCTGTAAAAGTCCTCCTTCAGTCTAAAAAAAAGGCTGAGCCAACATTTCATTTAGAAAAATTAGGCATCGGATCATTCTAGCTTTTCTGTTAACACGAATGTATCCAAATCCTTGTACAAATGAAAAAAAAAAAGATATTAACTTTTTAATTCTTGAATAATTCAAAAAAAGACAATATATACGTTTTCATGTGAGGAAGCCTTCCAGCTGGCTTGCGGTAGGACTCGGTGGTTCTACCCAGATGCCTCCGTGCATTCGGGGTCTTCCTCCACCTGTAATTAGCTGGACGTCGCTATATGACTGAAATACTTTCAAAGTGATGGTAAACTAAAATAGTCAAGTCAAGTCATTCATATATACGTATATCAATTTGTTGAAGAATTATCACTATTGGGCAAGTGAATAACAGGGGAATGGTGTTTGATTAGTGGTTAATATTTTTCAACCCTAGTTTAATAGGGATAATTGCCAAGTCCTGGGATGTTTAAATTGGGTTTTGAGGTAATTGCAATTTAGCCCCAGGGATGTTTCAACAGGGCTATACGGTAATTTGTCTTCCAGGTCTTGTAATGAAATAATCTAAAGAAGCAACAAACCTTTTGGACACATCACCGTGTGGCATGCTTCTGTAAATGCTGCTGTTGACTAGTTCAAGGAATGCTGGTAATTTTGTAAATGGATGTAAACGCCAGATCCAATTAAAATTCTCCAACATAGATATGTATATTTAGATGGTAAGTAATAAGTTTAGCAAGTATTGACAGAAGATAGCGCTATGGGATCGCACCATTACTGCAGGCATCAATAGTTATGTCTAAAAATTATTTAAAAAATGTATGTAATTTTTTTTTTGGATCCAATAGGAAGTAGCTAGTTTTATTGTTACAGATGCCAAGAAAGATGTGTGCTGGATAAAATTAACACAACTTAAGGAACAAATTTAAAGTAGCTAATTCATTGTTGTAGATGCCAGGCAAGATGTGTGCTGGATAAAATGAACACGACTTAAGGAACCAATTTAAAGTAGCTATTTCATTGTTGCAGATGTCAAACAACATGTGCTGGATAAAATTAACATGACTTAAGGAATTACTTAAAATCTTACAAATTTGCAGCAATAAGTTATTTAAATTGATAAAACTGTAACTCCTGTAATAGTACATATATGAGCACTGCCATTTTAGTTTTCTTAGTCAACAGTTTGCTTCTAAAAATGGAGTTTTTATATCATCAATTGTTATTGCAAAAGGCAACTGTCAATAACTTTGTAATTTTAATTAATCATTGTATACATATCCTGGACAAAATGCAATTGAAAGACCATAGAGCATAGTGGTTATAACACATTGGCTTTTCATCAATGCAACCTAGGTTTGATCCCAGGTTGGTCTCACATTGTATGTGAAAGGGTTTTTGGGTGTATACTGTTCTGTCAGAAAAATTAAAAATGTTTTTATAATCTCCTTTGGAAAAAAAGGGATAACATTTAAATTCAGTGTGTCCACTGATGTGTTTGGGTCAGTTACGTCCAATTAGCCCCATAGCACGATTATATGAAAACAACAGAGGAACATAATAGCCTTGAATCCTGGAAAGTAATTATGTTGTATGCTGATCTGGTTTAATTCTGGTCATTACTCTTGAAAACCTTTAAGGTCTAATTTACTGGTCATAGAATGACGCCAGACCATAATTGGTGCATATACAGAACACAGGTTAATACTGTTTATGTTTATGGCCATTATCAAATGGTTATAGTCAAACTATGTGGGTGAAAAGTTGTAAATATCATGCAGTGTTTGATTTCTCTATTTGTAATCAAGGGACAGATATATTTGAGATTAGGAATATATATGTAATGTAAAATGTAAGCTTGCTTTGAAAGTTCATCTGAAACAGCTGTTCATCTTTCAGATAACAGAGTTACTGTGAAGTATCTCTCTCTAGCCGTTGCCCAGAGTGTGATAAGTGTACTTATTATGGAACCAGTACATATTGAACAGCCCAACTCTTTGAAAAACTAAAAGAATTTTAAAAACTTCAGTGCACATGTTATTTACATCCATACATACCTTTGCACTCATGTAAAAAGTATTAGATTGATTTAGAAATTGCAGGTCAGTTGTTCAAAGAAAACTGTCAATGGGTAGTTGATATTATAACTGTAACTTTCATGTTTGTATCAATTTTCAGTTCATGTAATTTTTCAAGAACAATAATCTGAGGTTGTTTTAGTCTTGCATTTTTTACTGATAGTTTTTTAGGTCTCTATTACCTTTTTCAGGGAAAAATAACAACTGCACTGGATATATATCTCTGATTGTTACAGCTTAGACATGCAATGATACATTAGTTATCATAAATAATCTAATCTGATACAAATAGTATGATGTAATGAGTTAAAAAAAGTAAAGTACAGTGGTGCTAACGTATCAGTTGTCAAAAAATACGATTGGAATACGATAGAAATACGGACGATATACGATATGCGATATACGATCTGCGATATGCGATGTGCGATAGCAGGTCTGATTTACCTTTACGATTCGTTACGATGCGATGCGATGCGTTCTTTGTCTGATACCATACGATATACGATTTACGATCTGCGATATACGTTATGCGATATACGATACAGGATAAGTACGGTATAAATGGCATTTTTTACAAGTGTATACAACTAGATTTTACAATAAGTTCAAAAATATGAAATATCAACTAAGCTTTTAACAATATTTATCACAAGCCGTGTTTTCATCTGTAATAAACAGCGGAAATAAACAAAACGGGAAACAGGAAATGGGGACAAACTAAATTGCGGTTCCTCTAGAAATGTTACGGACTCTGTTGTCTCCGTCAATAACAACCTAAGCACGTGTACTGAAAAACTGGTTTTTTTTCCTAAAGAGGACTTATAAAAAATGTATTAATTATGCTTTGTTATTATGTGTTTTGATATTAATCACATTAAAAAAAAAAATGATACCAGCAATCATCTAATATCTAGTACGCTGTCATTTGTGCTAATTAAAACAATATCTTCGGGCATTTTTCAAACTTTGCATTTAACCCATCAAACATAAATGTATATATAATTTATTGGATGTATCAAATATCAAAAGAATGCGAGTGAGTGTGGGAGAATAGCACCGTATCTATTTTCTTATTAGAATATTCGTATATATTACAAGTAGGTAACTGTCATAGGTATAGATTTAATATAAATATGTTTTCATATACTTTAACCAGAAGCTCGGAAAATCATCTATTGTTTTAAAAAGCCCTAGCCCGAAGAATTGTTGTTGGAAATTGACCTTGGTAATTAAACAATTAAATACATGTACATTAACATGGGTCGAAAAGCTATCTTTGTCGAAAAGATGCCATGAGTGAAGAGGCCGCCGTTTAACCGGGTATTCGTGAGAAATGTCATACGCCGCCATGCGTATACAGTTTAATATGATTTGTTTCGTTAATCGAGTACAAGAATAAAAAAGTTGCCAAATCGGTTATATCTCATTTTGACTACACCCAGTTCATCTACTGTATAAAGTTATTTCACACCTTTCCAGACATGTTTCCAGATTGTCTAACACATGCATTAATACATGTAAGGATATATAACTAATTGTCTCTTATTAAGTAGGGAAATATCATCATGTGTTGGGCTTTCAATATTTTGTAATGGTATCCAAGGTTTTGACCAAGTATTATTGTAAAAATTATTAAATGTAAAGTATTTAATATTTCATTAAATATTTATGATATAACATTTATATTGTGTGCATATGTATCATCCCCGCACTAATTCACTGTGTCTTCCGCATAAATATGCATTCATCTCTCTCTCATCCTATATTTTGAGCTGATGGTCATTAATGTTATCATGTATGTGGTTTCGAGACACATTTTAATTTGCAGAGATTTTGATTTGTAGACACAATCGGTTTCAATCGGAAGAACAAATTAAAAAAAAAGTCCATTTAAAATCTGTGTATTTTACTCGCCGTTTTAACAATCAAAATATTTTAAAGAATACCATATGATTCGCTCATTTGTGATATAAAAATAAGTCCATAAGTCACACACATGTGTGCCCGCACACTCACTTACAAATGTATTTTTGATACATGTATCATCATTATCATCATCATCATCGTGTACATTTAAGTTTTTTTTTCTCTCTTCGAAATATATTCTGTGCCTCATACCTAGATTGGAAACAGTTTTATTATTATTATTATTCTATGAATATTGGTGTGTTTAAAATAGAATTTCAAATTATTGCTAAAAATTGTAATCTTTTAGTACCGGAAATAACATTCACTCTGTGTACATGTCAAAAGTCTTCGTGGTATTCCGGCAGCGGCGAGACATAAAGGTGACATATCCGGTCAAAATAAACACATGCTGTGCCTGCTGATAAGAACTTATGGCACGCCTCCGGTATTGCGAAACACACTTTTTTCACTTAATTATACATAAAAGATTAGGGATATGCAAGAAAATGTTCTAACCTATTATATCTCTATTTTATATAACTGTAATAATATGGAAATGAGATCTTTAGCGAACTGTAATAATATGGAAACAAGATCATTTTCTTTTAACTATTATCATGTCAGTGAACTCTGTGTTATCACGGAATAAAATACATCAATTATTTTATAACAAATCTTCCATTCCCATGTAGGTTTTATGTTTATTTTTCTATTGTTATGGCTTGCAATAATTCCTGGTTTATCATATTAAATATTAAGACATAGCAGTGAAGCATATCATGAAAATGTGGTCCCGTTTTATCATTGTTTGTTTTTTTCCATATGAAAGAGACTGTTGTTAGATACAATTAAGTTCGGGTGTGATACCCATGCTAATTTCGCAAAACAAAAAAATGCTCTTCGAAATATACGTGTCCGAGGTATAGCACCGATATACTGTAAACATGTTCCTGTGTAGAACTAGTACTTAGAGCTCTGTTTTCTCAAAGCAATACCGATGCATCTTGTACACATCATATATATGTACGTATTAGGATTTACGCGATCATCGGAAAAAAATGCTCCGGTTTGGATTTTCAGTCTCCACCTACCTGAATTTTGATTATCTCCGTACTGATGAAAAAGGGAGAAAAAAGAAACATAATTTGCACTCATTCATCCAATTTTTTTGGAAGTGTGTGTGCGCGCGCGCGTGTGCGTAATGAAAGAGAGATAGAGAAACCTAAATAAAATAGGAAATAATTAAATAAATAAGCTATATTCGTAAATTACATTATCTTTTGTTCACGAATTCATTAAATAATAAAGAAAAATGGGCATTCGAGTAAATACAGCGGTAAAAAATGTCCCGGGAAATAAATAATTACACGAAAGCAACATTTCGGACGATCTTGCATAAGTAGGTAAGTTTTAATTTGTTAGTTTTTGGACAGGTTAATAAAGCAAACATTGATCAAACATATTTTAATATTATTCCACTTTAATACTGATATAGTCACGAAGCTATATTAAAGGTATTTACGTCTCTGATATAGTACTTTTCACACGTGCATCAAATTATATAACATCGCATGGCGTCTGCTCCTGAAAGTCACGTAGGCCATAACACATGTATAAAATAATAAAGTAAAAGAAATATAACTATTGCAATTGGTAAAATATGAAAAAAATGTACTGCATAATGTGATTTAATGATCCACCATTAATAAACTTAAGCAAATATTAAATTTAAAGACACGAAGATTAATTATTTCTGAAATATCGATGGTGTCCCGTAACTTAAACTGTCCTAAACCACTGGGTGGTTCAATACGATATACGTTATGCGATTTACGATATACGATTACCGATATACGGTTGCCTTACGATGCGATGCGATACAATCCCGTTTATTATGCCTAATACGATTGAATGCGATAGAATACGATTCCATACGTTACGATGCGATTGAGTAATATATACGTTACGATACGATGCGATACGAACGATATACGCTATTTTTGACAACTGATACGTTAGCACCACTGTATGTAAAGTCACTGCAGAAAACA
The DNA here is from genome assembly GCA_021229015.1 of Solen grandis. Classification (NCBI taxonomy): domain Eukaryota; kingdom Metazoa; phylum Mollusca; class Bivalvia; order Adapedonta; family Solenidae; genus Solen; species Solen grandis. The sequence goes on along the minus strand of CM037790.1, from coordinate 22,587,454 downwards.
TTAATATTATAGCTAAGCAAATTGCATCATACATATTATATAAATCAGTTTGACGATATCCCTCATAATTAATATTGTGATTCCTTGATGCATAATGACAAACTGGGCAGTTACCCACATCAAAGTCAGCACGAAATTGTAGATTCTACACAGTCTGCTCGGCAAAAAAGGTCTGTTGTTTTGTCTATCATTTTAAGTTCAGAAAATTAATATGCATCAGGTCATTAATTGTTCATTAATATTTATGCTTCTCTGCTTGCACAGTATGGCCTCAAATTAAAGTCTCCAAATCACTGTATTGTACGTTAAACCCCAACAATCAGTCAATATATGGAAATGATATTTGTTTGTTTTTGTCTAGCAGTGACAATAACAATTCAAGTTAACCTCCTTTGTATGTTGAACTTCATTCCTTGGAAGTTGATACATTATAGGATAGATAAGGCAGCTAGTTATTATGGAGACCTGATACTGGTCTCTTGTCTGTAGCCCCAATAGAGTTTCAAACACCTGGTCCACCTGCTAAAATTTCCTAAATCCAATTAATGCTTATTAATGTTATTTCAATGTCCTAGAATATGACCTGAAAATTTTGTGCTTCATCAATGAAAGATAATCTTGAAAAGTAGCAGGGGAAAAAAGGAAAATCCATGAATAATAGAGCACTATGGAGTACTTGTCATTCCACGATGTTTCCAGTTCCTTGTGTATGTATGCTGGTATATAGGTAGCCATAGTGGAGTGATAAATGTTCAGTCACACAATTTACGGTATATTGAAACCTACCCAACAGATTTGTTGGCAGATTCATGTTTATTACAGTATGATTGCATTATGAAGTCGAAACTGAATTAAAATGTGTCAAAAATCAATACTGGAGATTAACATGTTTAATAAACTTAATGAAAAAAGCATGTATACAAGAAAAAAAAAAAAAAAATTCATTCCGAGATATTTTGGACCATGACTGGCTAGAACAAGCAACACTACATGGATAAAATTTTAGCCATGCAACAGTTGGCCCATTAGTGCAGTGGGTAAAATAGTCAGTCTGTTCATCAATTAAACTGTGTTGAAAAGGGGTGTGCATGGTTTGATTCCCAGCTCAGGAACAATTTTTACAATCTTTTTTTTTTTTTTTTTTTTTTTTAAATTTGATACATATATTTTTATATTTTTGTTACTTGAATATCATTAATATACCTATATTAAGTACATGTGTATAAAAAAGGAAGGGGAAAAAAACAAACAAAAAACAACATAAACATTGAAAGTTTGTTGTTAAAGATTTTCCTCTATATATTCACATAATCTTACTAACTGAGGCAAGAGAAATGGGGGAGAGTAAGAGTGGTGATATACTTATTGCAGCAAGCCAGTTTGAGACAAATGATGTGTTCATCTTTTTTTTTTATTTTTTTTACATCCATTTTCTGATCTCCACTCTTAAATGATCATGATATTCAAATTAATGAAACAAGAGACTGATTGAATTCAGGAATTGAGATTATAATTTTCAAAGAAAGTTCTTAGATTAATTAAATTTTTTGTTATAATTTGAGAATTGTATGATTAAATTTTGATGAAAAATATGTTTCAATCAAACAAGGATATAAAAAGTATCCGTGTCTGATTGCTCTTTTTTCAACTCTTTTTTTTTTTTCTAATCTCTTGACAGAATGAGGCTATTTTAACTCTTTGCCTTATATAAACTCATTTTGATGCATTGGGTCTTGATCAGCAGACTGACAACTCCTGGAAGGAACTGTCTGATCAGGGTCACCTCTGTTTGCTCTTACAATATTGTAGCCTAGATTCAAACACACATAGCAAAGGCAAATCCATTGTTTCATTATTTTACAATTTTAAGTAAATTTATAATTATTGATCTCTGTCATAGTTGTAACCCCCACAATGAAGTTGGTGCATGTGGGGGTGGGGGGTATACTGGAATCGGGCTATCTGTTTGTCCGTAGACATTTTTTGTGTGTGTACTTCTTCAACAGTTTTTTACCAATTTAAATGAAAGTTAAAAGGAATCCTTCCTGCTATAGGATCTTGTGCACCTGCAATTTCAATTATGCTTCATCAATTATTACAAGAGTTATGCCACTTTGAACTTTTTCCCTTTATAGAATATATAGGGAAATGTTTTTCTTTGTTTTTGCATAAAGCCTCAGAAGCATATTTAAAGTGGATATATTATTTTGTTTTGTTATATATTAAGGAACAAATATTGTGTGTCTCCTTCTCTTACACTGTTGTTATGATTTTACCACAAACTTTCACAGATGGACAACACATATGTGAAGATGTGCATGTATTTTTTAAATTTTGTTGTTACCATATAAGCCTGAGTTACTGCCCTTTCAATTTTCTTCCTATATATAATATATAGGGAATAAATATTGGGTGTCCTGAGTGAGCTCCTCCTATACTATTACTGGGATTTACTCTAAAAAATTTATAAAACAAACAAAACAAAATAATATATCCACTATAAGTCTACTTCTGAGGATTAATGCAAAAAACAACAACAAAATAACCAAAAAAAAACGTTTCCTGACTAACTATAGCCAGTAGCCTTGAATCTTGATTTGGTTTCCTTCACATTTGAAACAGTTAGAGTGTACTTTAATTTTTTCCCGCATTTCCACTTAGTGAAAACTATTCCAAAATTAGGTTTTTGGGGTGGCGTGATTATGGTTTCTTGGGAGTTGGGGGGCATATAAGGGTAGTTCCAGGACTGTTTAACCCTTTCCCTCGTATAGACTCATTTTGACGCACTCAATAGGTACCACATAAAGCCTGATCTGCAGAAAACCACAGTTAAACCTTACCAAATTTAATTGTAAAATCCTCATTACCAGACCACTGAGGAGCAGCGAACAGCATAAAACCTGATCAGCCTGCGAGTTACTCGCAGGCTGATCTGGTTTTATGCTGTTCGCATAGGTCTTTTCATGGTTTCCTCTATGAGGGAAAGGGTTAAGGATAATGTGACTGGGTGCGGTATCATGCCACATTTTTATGGTGTGAAACTGTAGTGTGACTGTGAGTGGTATATATCTATCTCATATAGTCACCAAATGACTGAAATACTGCCAGAGGGACGTTAAAACCCAATAAACAAAATGTTCAATATATTTTCATATGTTGTGTTTAGTCAGAGTGTTGCAGTGGGGGTATTCCATCACCCTGAATGATAGCTTTAGTGAGTTTTATACCGTTGCCAATAATTTTCACTAATCAACTCAGTTTTCGTGTTTCTCAAATCACTGACTCTGTGAGTAATGGAGTCTGTCAATCAAGGAATATCTCATGATATGAATATCATGGTATTGGTCTCCATGTTGGGATTTGATAGGAACCAGTGACTACTGTGCCCCAGGGTTGGGTTCTGTGTCCAGGTAGTCTCTGGTCCAGACCCTCTTGATAGGGGCACTCGGACCTGTATTTAAGGTAGTAATGCATTTTAGTTCTTTTGCACCTGAGGGCAATCAAGTTAACTGAGTTCTGACCTGGGAAACTATTCTAAATTCATTTAACCCTTTCCCTCATAGAGGACACCATGAAAAGACCTATGCGAACAGCATAAAACCAGATCAGCCTGCTCGCAGGCTAATCAGGTTTTATGCTGTTCGCTGCTCCTCAGTGGTCTGGAAATGAGGATTTTATAATTAAATTTGGTAAGGTTTAACAGTGGTTTTCTGCAGATCAGGCTTTATGTGGTACCTATTGAGTGCATCAAAATGAGTCTATAAGAGGGAAGGGTTAATAAAAGAAGGAGATGGAACCATATAGCAGTCAGCTCTTGAAATGGCCTCTAAAGCAATAGAGATCAAGGTCAGCTTGCAAGTCAGTTATCGGTTTAGTTTAAACATTTTTATTGCAGAAATGCCTCACAGGCTGATAAGGTTTTATACCTGTACAGTAACGCTGAGTAGTTCAGTTGTTGTACTGGAGCAACCCAAGTGATATCTACCTGTAAGAATGTTGTAGCTGATCTACAAAACAACACCAGCTCAAGCAGCATTGTATAAACAAACATTTTCGATATGCCAAATGGTAGATTTAAAAAAAAAAAAAAAAAAAAAAAAAAAATGCTGAATGATTATTAATTTACTACCACAATTATGGCAATGGAAATAATCTGCTTGACGGTAGTGGTGGTGAGTGAGACTAGCTAAATACAGTGCCGATTTATTGTAATATTGTATTTGGGTTCCAAACCTAGATATGGCATTATGAAGGGCTCATATTATCTGTATTAATTTTAAAAAAAGAGATTATAAGGGGAAGATGGCTATGAATGACTTCTGATAAAGAAGGAAAATAATCCAGATTAATTTTCATGGTGGTCATGGTTTGAACCTTTTTATATTGGCAGTTTGTTTTATGATGGATGATGTGATAAACCTTAAGAGCCTATTTAGATGTACAGAAATAATGATGCAAAAAATAGATAATTCCAGTCATGGAGCTGAAACTGAGGACCGCTTCAGTAAGCTAAGGCTGAATTTAGTTGGGTACATTCATTATTATCCTTTATAATTGTGTCTCCATTTTGAGCACATGTTATAGAGTATTTACTTCTCTGAATTAAAGGAAGTGCACACTAGAATTAAGTGAAATAGAAATCTCCACCTACCATACCTCCCTGATCCCTATTGTAAGTACTGACAGATGTTTATTCTCATTATATATGGCAGAGTCTGATCTCTAATACACATCAACATGTTTTCATGTGGGATAAATATTTCATCTGACTTTGGTCCCAACAATTTTCAGTGATATATGTGAATTCATGTTTTTGTTTATAAAGATTGGAAGAATCTGAAGTGGATTTAAATTGGCTTATTTATTGTGGTTCATAAGGTTTTCAGTTTTTGTTAGCAATGAATTTGAATAATGGCTAATTTAGATCATTAACAATTCAGATGTAAGAAATGAAGTTTTCTTTGTAATCATTTTGAAAACAAAAGGTTTTGGATATGTGTTTTATATTACAGACTGTTTCCGTGGTAAGAATTGTGTGCCAGTAAATAATTATTTGAATAAGGTGATGAATAGATTTGTAAGTTTTTATATGATTTTGCTGCAATCTTTATCTTTGTAGTGTGGTGTTGTTTTCAGAAGTTAAAGTTGCCGGTCGTTTTGTTTAGGGAGTATTGTTTGTCCCTATTGGTTGGTGTTTATTCGTTCTGGTAAAAAATTTTTTTTGATGTTTGTTATTTTGAATTAAAATTGGAATATTAAAAATTAAAAGACATACAAACTTTCAAAATACCTGTTAGCTGGTGCAACATAATGGTACTATATTCACAGTTCTGAAGAGATTCAAGATTAATTTTCTGTTTCAAGCATTTCTCAAAAAATGAAGGACTTCCAGCTTCTGAGGTTTTGGTCAGCTTAAATTTACTGATAATCTCATTATTATTAATCTCGTTTTGTTGCTTGATTGACCTTTTTAGCAATATTTATGTTAATCTTCAAGCACTCAGTAAGTTACCTCATTGCTTTGGGTTTGAGTCCTGGATTGTGGTCAATCAGATTTTTCATGTGAGGGAGCCTTCCAGCTGGCTTGTGATAGGTCCTCCTCCACCTCTTAATTAGCTGGTGACTGAAATACTGTTCAGGTGATTGTAAACAATTAACACAACAACCACCAGGTTTAATTGGTAGGTAGAATCAATTGATAAGTAGACAGCTAGGAATGTAGAGATGGCACAGCAAGATGGAAACTGGATTTGGACTTGGATTAATTCATTTATACACCGAAATTACGTAAAAGCAATAAAGAGGAATTTACAGTTCTATTGATTCCCACACTGGTGCAATACAAAAGAGATATTGACGGAAGAAATTGTAGAAGTTCAAATAAATCCGTAATGGATAATTTAGGCACAATTAATCGGAGCTGCCAATCAATTGCGGTGCATTCAAATCCATTAATTTCTCCTACAGTTGTAATTGATTCATTAATTCCTGGAGCAATGATCCTTGGGTCTGTTGTTTTGTGCCTGAATTAACAGTTAAAGGAACTATTTGCAAATGTGCAGTATTTAGGCCCTTGTCCAATGCAGTGGAAATTCCTTGAAAGTTTTCTGCGGCAAGCACCCATGGGAAAATACTAATTGTGGCACAGAATAGGTCATTGTTTGCCTTTTGTGTCTAGATCTTTTATGACAAATCGGCTTTACAGTAACTGAAAAACTGTTTGCTTAGGCTTGTAATTGTCACATTCAAATGATACAAAAAAAACCCCAAAAACATGAATTCATTGAAAGATTCAGAATTTATTCAGTTTTAATTAAGAATATCTCAAATTTGATATTTGTGCAAAAGTTAAGTTTTCTTATAGCCAAGTATACCATTAAGATTTTCGAATTCAGTTAGCTGTAAAGTGGCATGACTACAGTGGTATGAGTGTGCCATGATACTGTGTTACTTTCTTGTCAAAAGTGTGCCTAAGTGTTATTTGATACTGTGTTATTTTCTTGGCAAGAGTGTGCCATGAAACTTTTTATGCTCTTGACAAGAGTGTGCCATAACACTGTATGCTTTTGACAAGAGTGTGCCATGACACTGTGTTATGCTTTGCAAGAGTGTCTCATGACATTGTGATATGCTTTTGACATCTGTGTTATTTTCTGGACAAGAGTGTACCATAACGCTTTATGCTTTTGACAGATGTGCCATGACTCTGTGTTATTTTCTTGGCAAGAATCTACCATGACACAATGTTCTGTTCTTGAGAAGAGTGTGCCATGACGATTTGATATGTAAATCTTAGCAAACTGGTATCATTTACTAATAGTTTAAGGTACACAGATGTTGAAGCTCATGATTGGAGTTACAGAAAGCTGGTTGTTTCTCTGTTGTTGTTGTTTTTTAATGGCTTAAACTTTGTAATTGGGAAAATATTTTCTGATAATGACTTTTATCAATGAAATATAACTTGGGTGTTCATTAAATGATATAAAATGAAAACTACAATTTTAAGGCTAGTGGTACTGCACTATTATAACTGCTCTTATATATGTTAATTAAGTTACCTGTTAGTTTTGCCCTTAATTTGCAAAAAATTGAAGATCAATATGCATCTCAAGAATGTTTGGCTTAAGTATTTCTGTATGGTTATGGGAGAAGAGATGGCCTTAAACTTAACCTATAGTTTCTCAGATATACTGCGGCAAACTTCTGACCTGTTGTTGAATGAGGTTATTTTGACTGTTTGTATTTGTACCTAAGCTAGAGTACAGTGGACAGAGTAGCACTCAAGGGACAGTTATGCAGCATGAATAAAGCATATTGCGAGTCACAAATATCAATATATTGCCATGGTGATTTTTGTCACATGGTACTGATTTGTGTCATAATTAGTACCATATTCGATAACAAAGTTGAGCGATTTCATTACCGACCAGGAACAATATATGATATACTAATCAGTATCCTAGTATATACGAGTATCACATTACTGACAAGTCAGTCTGTAGGATTCATATATGTGATAAAACAATTACCCACCTTCTGGGGTCATTAAGGGTCTATCATAATCTAGTTATTGATGCAGGAATAATATAAAGCCTGGTTATGGAAAAAGTTTTATAAAAGGAAACGGACTCTCCTGTGGCTGAGTAATAAGAACACCCGTTTTGGGAGCAGGAGGTCATGGGTTCGATTCCTGGCAGCAACATACCAAAGTTGTAAAATATGGTACTGGTATAGCTCTCTTGCTAAGTGCTCATTTAGGGTAGTTTCTAGGACTGATTGGCCCGGTGTCAGAATAATGTGATTGTATCAATGCCACAAGTCTGCAGTTTGATACTGCAAAGGGGCCGCCGTGGCCGAGCGGTTACAGTCGTGGACTACAAATCTCTCAGCCCCTCACCACTGTGGGTTCGAATCCCGGTAGGGACTTTGGATTTTTCATGTGAGGAAGCCTTCCAGCTGGCTTGCGGTAGGTCGGTGGTTCTACCCGGGTACCTCTGTGTACTCGGGATCTTCCTCCACCTGTAATTAGCTGGACGTCGCTATTTGATTGAAATACTATCGCAGCGACGGTAAACCCCAATACAATTGATACTGCAATATGGCAGCACTATATCTGTCTCAAGTAGACATAGTCTCCAAAAGACTGAAATACTGTTGGTGGGATATTAAACCTAACAAACAAACAAAGGGTAACGATTGTTTGCATAATAACCAAGTTAGTTAACCTTTACAAGAGTAATCTGATGTAGATTTAGTCATTTCTTTCTCAGATATATTTCAGATCTTCCCTATCTAAAGATGACTGCTTCCAACATTATGTAATTTTTAAAGAAAAGAACTTTTTATGAGACATTTTGCCAAGAATAAATTGCGAAGGAAATATTTCCAGAGTAGAACATACATTGCATAAAAATCAGGGTCAATAAATAAGCACTAAAGAAACCATACAGCTGGCAGTGGTAAATAAGTTAAAAGCTATAATTATGGTTTAATAGGAAGAAAGGATGTATATTTGATGTGTTTTGACATTCACTTGTTGGAATAAAATGTCAAAACCTCTCACATTCAAAGAGTTATGTCAGGACCCATTAAAAATAGGTTAGATGCATTTTTAAGAGCATATAACGGCAAACAAACACATTTGAGACTTGAGAATTTACTTTAGAAAATGCAACAAACAGATAAACACTATTATTATTTTATATAGCCCCTTTTTATTTAAGATATATTTGCATTGAATATCTTTAATATTCAAACGTCGTGGTGGTTTTCAGTTAACAGGGCCTTTATTCTGAATAATACGGTATATACTGGTACATAATAATGAAGGATTTCGGCTATTCATGTGAAAGCATCTGACTGTGTAACTGCTTGATTTGCATGCTGCTCTTTACAGAGATTTATAATAAGTCAATCTGAGTGATGTCTACCAACATCCTTTGATATCATCTGGGAGGCTATTAGTAGATATTATGCAAATGTTCCCAGGACCTGTTGCTTGTTGATGTCTGATGATCTACAGATACTTAAGCTGGTAGTGGATTTTTTTTCTGGCTTCTCAACAACTTTATGTTATGATGTGATTCATATCAATGATGTATAATGATTTATTAATTGGACTGTTTATTGAAATATGCAAATGCTAATATCTGTCTGGAAGCCGTAACTGTTGAGAAGCTGTATAGGTGGTGGAAGTGTTTCATCTGTCATTCCATCCATTTGTATATTTGTTGATCCTTTTGTCCATCAACCTGTCTGTCAGCTAGTCTGTCAATCCATCAATTGTCTATTACTGTAGGCCAATTTCTCTGGACGATATGAACCACGAGTGCTGCCTGCCAAGAATTGGTGCAGTGAATATAGTTTAACACTTGATACTTCTTAATTACTTTTGGTACAAGTTACTTTCATCAAATTGTCATACAGATGTACACACTTGATATCACACACCCTGCTTTATTACAGTGTATACCTATAGATGTTAATGATCGATGCCAAACCCTTAATGGTATACTACCCATACATGTTAATGATCGATGCCAAACCCTTAATGGTTACCTAAGTGTATACCATACATGTTAATGATTGATGCCAAACCCTGTAATGGTGTACTACTCATACATGTTAATGATTGATGCCAAACCCTGTAATGGTGTACTACTCATACATGTTAATGATCGATGCCAAACCCTGTAATGATGTACTACTCATACATGTTAATGATTGATGCCAAACCCTGTAATGGTGTACTACTCATACATGTTAATGATCGATGCCAAACCCTATAATGGTGTACTACCCATACATGTTAATGATCGATGCCAAACCCTGTAATGGTGTACTACCCATACATGTTAATGATTGATGCCAAACCCTGTAATGGTGTACTACCCATACATGTTAATGATCGATGCCAAACCCTGTAATGGTGTACTACCCATACATGTTAATGATTGATGCCAAACCCTGTAATGGTGTACTACCCATACATGTTAATGATTGATACCAAACCCTGTAATGGTGTACTACCCATACATGTTAATGATCGATGCCAAACCCTGTAATGGTGTACTACCCATACATGTTAATGATCGATGCCAAACCCTGTAATGGTGTACTACCCATACATGTTAATGATCGATGCCAAACCCTGTAATGGTGTACTACCTATACATGTTAATGATCGATGCCAAACCCTGTAATGGTGTACTACCCATACATGTTAATGATCGATGCCAAACCCTGTAATGGTGTACTACCTATACATGTTAATGATCGATGCCAAACCCTGTAATGGTGTACTACCCATACATGTTAATGATCGATGCCAAACCCTGTAATGGTGTACTACCCATACATGTTAATGATTGATACCACACCCTATAATGGTGTACTACCCATACATGTTAATGATCGATGCCAAACCCTGTAATGGTGTACTACCCATACATGTTAATGATTGATACCACATCCTATAATGGTGTACTATCCATACATGTTAATGATTGATATCACACCCTATAATGGTGTACTATCCATACATGTTAATGATTGATACCACACCCTATAATGGTGTACTACCCATACATGTTAATGATTGATACCACACCCTATAATGGTGTACTTCACCCATACATGTTAATGATTGATACCACACCCTATAGTGGTGTACTATCCATACATGTTAATGATTGATACCACACCCTATAATGGTGTACTACCTATAGATGTTAATGATTGATACCACACCCTATAGTGGTGTACTATCCATACATGTTAATGATTGATACCACACCCTATAATGGTGTACTTTCCATACATGTTAATGATTGATACCACACCCTATAATGGTGCACTTCTTATAGATGTTAATGTTTGATACCACACCCTATAATGGTGTACTACCTATAGATGTTAATGTTTGATACCACACCCTATAATGGTGTACTACCTATAGATGTTAATGTTTGATACCACACCCTATAATGGTGTACTACCTATAGATGTTAATGTTTGATACCACACCCTATAATGGTGTACTACCTAGAGATGTTATTGTTTGACACCACACCCTATAATGGTGTACTGCTTATTGATGTTATTGTTTGATACCAGACAGTGTAAGTACACCCTGCCCTTGTTGTTCCATCTAGACTAATCTGAATTAATTTTAAAGACTTTAGGTTGACACACTTTTCAAGTCCCCAAGAATATATCTCCTGGTGAAACAATAGAAGTGGAATATCAATTATAAGAAACCCATGAAATAGCCTAGAAAATGATATAAATATTCCAAGTCTCTTTGTTATGTCTGCTTTGGAGTTTCAGAAATGTACAGTCAAATGCAGAGCAGTGGGTTTGGCATTTAAATGGATTAAGTGAAGACTTGTATTCCATCAAGTTCAATATTGAGTGTTGAGTATTTTTTTTTATTGATCAGTGTGCTTTTTTTTCTTCTGTCTGACGTCTTGAAATTGTTTTTTCAATGAAGGCTGAAGAACAAACTAGAGCAGGAGTGGTTTTGTAAGTTGTTGGAACAAGATAAATGTGTTTCACAAAGTCTTTGTATGAATCTTACTAATGCAAATGTAAATTTTTGTTCAAGTTATTAATCATATTTAGGCCTGATTTGGGCTTCAGCCCTTAGTACTGTGTGTGTACTTACACTTTGGAAATTTTGTGTAGATTTTGTGGAAAAACGATGCACATCTTTGTTCTCTTCAGTTTAGAGCATGGCGCAATCTTCCGTTGTTTTCTTCCTCTCATAGAATTTCAAGAATTATACAAAGCAATTATCTCTTCCCTCCTTCACAGTCTTTTCCCAAGCTTTGGTGAAAAACCATGACATTTATCACAAAGGAAATTCATATATAGATTATAATTACCACTAGCAGGTAGTTGGAAACAGTCTAGTTTATTGCAGGTTTGCATGACTGTGTCTCCAATACCAGTTAGGTGCTAGCCTCTGTGTGATGCTATTGGAGAGAAAAATGAGAACCCTTCCATTTGCAGAACAGACTGGTTTTCTTGCATGACTCTCTCCATGAGAAAATGGAAGATCTAACATCTGCTAGGGTAGATAATGTTATCTCTGACACTTGCAGAATGGCTTTGGGGGAAAACAGAGAATTCCAGGGTGATATTTTGCAACTGGGTTTTGTTTGGGGCTTACTAGTGATCTTAACATCTGAATCAACTAGTGTGGATTCTGGTAGTCAGTTGGGATGCTTGGAAGAAAGGAATTTTTATGCATTTAAAGTCTTTCGATGTTAATCTGTCTCCCAGGACATGAGAAAAAAGTCTCCATAGCAGAGTCTTTGTTGAAAAATGTAATTTGATTTATAAACATGGAAATAAGATTATAAACATTAGGCTTGAAAACTCCCTAATATTTTTTGCAGATTTCTTTTGAGGGAAATTTCCCCCAATTTGTTTTTATTTTATCACACATATTCATGGATATGATTTATTATCTATATTGAGACCATGCTTTGTTATATCTTAATATGATTATTTTTAGCATGAATGGCTGGATGCTGTATTGGTATGATGATGATAATGACGATGAGATCAGCCTGCAAGTTGATACCAGATATCAATATAGAACATAAATCTATTCTTCAAAAATGTTATTTTATCAATTTTTATTATACTAAAACAAATGAAGTCATGCATGTAAATTGCTTTTGGGGAATGAAGGTAACAAGTCAGAAATACATCAACAGAAAAATCAATCTTAATCATCAATACATGTATACATATTGTTAATTATATGAAATATGTGTCTTGATTAGATATCTGCAGCATCAGACTGGTTCAACTCTGCATCCTAATCCTCTTTTGATGGGTGAACCAGCGCTGGAAAGCAGGAAGCACAGCGATACTTATGGCCCCGTATATGATTCTCACCTGGCATTAGCTGGATTATGTTATATCCATGAAACAGCTAGTTAATTCAAAACAATTAATCTTGTTAAAGATGTGAAAGATTTTTGAAAATTATAAGTCTTGAATCTCAACAAGGCCTGAATCTCAACAAGGGGCCTTCAGCTTAAAGGCCTTTAAGGAGTTAGATCTTCTGTTTTGATTGTGAAGTCATGTAACAATTATTTAAGAATTCCTACCTTATACGGTCCTAACTTTAGCATTATACTCATCAAGCTGGTGTGAGTTCTTTAACAATCATAACTCATAATTTCTTGACAACATTAATCCATCATTCGTTGGTTGCCAAGACAATGAAAATGCTGCTATTCAAATCCACTGTGTCTGTGTGAAGGACATTCTTCAGCGCTCAATTCACAATAAGCTTGTATGTTTATCATGCCCTTTAAGTGTCCTAGACGCGCAAATCTAGATGGCGTAATCTCATTTGACGAGCTTGAATTCTTATCCAAGTGAATTTGACAAATTGATTTTCCCTGATGAATCAATAATAGCTCTCTTAGGTTTGAAAGAGTTGTCATGTCAGTTTCTTCTAACCCATTTATTTCTGTAAAAGTAGTCCTTAAGTATTCGTTGTATTGCTGTGAAAGTCTCATTTTCTCGATTTTAATGTTATCATATAAGCTTCTTAATAGTGGACATTGATGCATGTGAGCAAAAGAAGACTTGGCACTGATATTGTGAACAGGTTCACTATGATAGCAACGTTGCAGACAGAAAAACGATTTGGCTTTGAAGTGATTGGAGTCAGTCATAATTAAATTTGCTGTAATTGGTTGGCAAACATATTGCGCATTGTGATTAGGCAGTAAACATGAAAGAAAATAGGTCCCCCAATTAATAAAATAGTAATGAAAATACCCTCCCCCCAACCATTACTAGAATCTCCCCTCTCCTATTGAGGGACTTGTAAACAATATGCTCCCGGTAATTGTTATGGCAATTCTTGTACTGGTGAAAGACTGACTAGGTTGGTTAACCCTTTCCCTCATAGAGGACACCATGAAAAGACCTATGTGAACAGCATAAAACCAGATCAGCCTGTGAGTAACTGTTACTCACAGGCTGATCAGGTTTTATGCTGTTCGCTGCTCCTCAGTGGTCTGGAAATGAGGATTTTGTAATTAAATTTGGTATGGTTTAACTGTGGTTTTCTGCAGATCAGGCTTTATGTGATACCTATTGAGGGCGTCAAAATGAGTCTATATGAGGGAAAGGGTTAAGGAGGCAATTTGGATCCAATTTCTTACTTAAGATGGGAGGTTAAAGCAATAAACAGATTTTCATTGCCTCTGTTATTAAGTCAGTATACAGTATTCTGCTTTATTTTCCCCAATTCTTACTTAGTTATATTAATATAGGAAGGCCTGTATCCTATAATTATTGAAACTGCAGGCATCTAAGATAATTTGGTATCTGCATCTTTTTTGTCGCAGCTTTTGTCATGTGTTAGACCCTTTAGTATCATGTGGTAGACGCACTGGATATGAAATATACATCTTAGGCAGTTTTAATTTCTTCCTTCCCAGACACATTTATAAGAAGATATGATTTAAATTCAGAGCAAAATTCATAAAAATCTAGATAATTAAAATAGGCCAACACAGATTGTTGGTAGAGTTTTGTTTAATGAGTGTTGTTAAAGAAAGAAAAAGAAGAAAAACACTTATTGTTTAGAGATATTGTTTTATCATGTCATACAGGACCAGAGCAACAGATAACCTTTGATGTCAATAAGTTATAACTGCAAGCTTTTTTATGCAAATAGTTTTTCACTAACACTTTCCAAGATCAATTAGTTTTTCTACATTTTCAAATAGTTTTTTCTGATTTTTCAGATAGTTTTACTTAATTTTCGCATCCAAATGGGCCTAGTGTCACAGGGTGTGAAAATTAACCAGGAACAAAGTGTAAAATAGAAAGATTTAATTGCTTGCTTGCATGGATTAAAATCCTATCCGTAAAGATATGAATTCACTTCATATTTGAGATTTGAAGCACATTTCATCCCTGGATCTTTGATAATAAGCCAGTCAAATGACAATTTCGCAGAATCTAACAATTTTGCTGGTACTTGAGAACCCCGGTGTGGCTTTTTCTTTGCCTATGAAATGACTGCCAAAATTATATCGTTCAACAAACTGCCGACGATTTCATTAGGCATTGTTGCCTTTTTAATAAAAAAGTTGGCAACCGATGGTATGTCAGTTTCTATTGTTTTTCTGACTCTTAAATCCAAACTTAGATTTTGACATTTTGTTGCTGAGTTTTCAACCATATGCTATTTTCGGAGAACTTGATTTTATTGTTCATGGATTATACACGTCTGTAACAATGCAGTATTGGAAAGCATTGTCAGTGTGCAGTAACCTCCCTTTTCTACCGTTGCGCTAGTAAACCTACGAGAAACAAACCTACCCAAAATGACGGCATCTTTGAGCAATTCGCTTTCCATTTTAATTTTCGTTTTTGAACGATATGAATTTGAAATCAATTTGTTTTTCCTGAAAAACTATTAGTTATAATGATTAAACGAAGCTTACCTGTTGCTCTGCAGGACCCATTAATATGGATGACATATATTGCATTCCTTACATATATCGCATGACAATATTTTTCCAAGACTGCATTTGACTGGTCTTATAATTAAAGAAATTGCAAGACCAAAATTTCAAGACTGTCTTAACACGTACTCCCATTTAGGCATCTGCTGGGGCATTTTGGAATAAGAAAAAACTGAGTCAGAACCTTTCTGTTTCCAATACTACTGCAATTTTCCAGAAATATATGGACTTCCACTAAGATTGCATTTTGATGGTTTCCTTGTCAATATGACTACCTATAGTCTTAAATAATAATGCACAGCCTTAAAATGTTATGAACATATAGCATCTGTCTTCCTGATAGTTCTGTATTTCTTTATGTCTGTCTTGATAGTATTTGACCATATGTGATCACCTTTTTTCATGCTTTCAAGTTATTGCCAGTTGGCAAGAGCATCTGCCCTGTGACCTGGAGGTGGTGGGTTCGATCCATGGCTGCAACAATTACTAGTCACCTGGTACAGGTTAGACCTCCCTTGTACTTGCTGGTTAACAGCTCCAGTTTATAATGACGAGATGCGACATCGCATCCCTGAATTGCAGTGTGGCAGCACTAAAAATTATTGGTCTCATGTAAACAAAGTCCCCAAAAGACTGAAATACTCTTGGTAGGATGTTAAACCTGTAAACCTGAATAAAGGAACATTAAATGAAGGAAGACCAAGTTAAACAGAGTTCACCAAAATAGACCCAATTCAGTGACCAAGTACTGAAAGTCTTGCATAATGTGAAGGAACTTGATTCCAATGTGGCATTAAAAGAAATGTCTGAACAAAAACAAAGTAACATTAGTAGACATTAGATATTTGTCTAGGGGTCGCAATCTGTGTAATTGCCTATCACATTGTGTCAACTTCAGTCTGTGCTGAAGTTCAACCAAACGCCAAGACAAATGGAAGAAACAGCTCTGGAATTATTTCAGGGCTAGATTGTTTTTAGCTCACCTGAGCACAAAGTGCTCAAGGTGAGCTTTTGTGATCGCCCTTCGTCCGGCATCCGTCATTGTGCGTCGTGAGTCGTGTGTCGTCCGTTGTCAACAATTTGCTTTAAACGACATCTCCTCTGAAACCGCTGGACAGAATTTAATGAAACTTGGCAGGAATGTTCCTTGGGTGAGGCTCTACAAAAGTTGCTAAAATAAAGTTGATCCATGAAGAACTCTGGTTGCCATGACTACAAAAAGAAAAATAGTTTGAAAACTTAAAAATCATCTCCTCAAAACTACTGGCCAGAATTCAAAATAATTTGGTACAGATGTTCCTTGGGTCAACATCTACCAAAGTTGCTAAAATTATTCTGATCCATAAAAAAACATGGCCGCCAGGGGCGGGGCTTATTTGCCTTATATGTATATAGACAGGGATCAAATTTAGTTTTTTGGGCCACTGGCAAAAAAATGCCAGTCCAATAATTTGTTACTGGCTAAACCCCAGTTAGTACTAGCAGTTTTAAAGAACGACCATTTACATAGCCCGCATTGGTAAAATAGGATAAAAGAATAACAACATCAATTCTCCTTAATGTTTTGTTTTAAGAAATCTTAGTTATTGTCATGAAAACATATACATAATAGTCAATTGATTTTTATGATTTTGTATATTTATTTACAACACAACTGCCAATGTATCATGATAACTTATGCATTTTGTTTCTAACTGAAATAAAATGAATTAATGGTAAACATTAGTGTTGTATAAGCAAAAACTGTTAAAGAACATAGTACCAAGAGATCTCTAGATTGATCACCCTAAGCATTTTATGATTTATACTCTGGCATAAATTAGGACACATTTACAGTGAACACAGAATTAAAATACAAATTAACGATAATACGCGTTGTTAAACGCTTGAAAAGCTATCGGAAATATTTACGAAAAGCTTCCAGAAAACATTGAAAATACAAACTTCTCTGCAGTTGATCTCCCCTGCACGCTGACGTAGCAGAAAGACTGTAAAGGGAAATAACTACTGCGATTGCAGAACAAAACGTTTTGAGGACTCGGACACGGACAAAAACAACTAAATTTCTCCGATGCTTTTGTAAAACAAAAACGGAACTTTTGAAATGGACTCGCATATTTTTGCAAGTACTTCATTTCGGCACTCGCATTCTGAAAGATTATTACTCGCATTTTGCGAGTTAGCGAGTGTTAAATTTGATCCCTGATAGAGAAACCTTTAAACAACATTTCCTCTGAAACCACTGGACAGAATTTGATTAAACTTGGCAGGGATGATCCTTGGGTCAACCTTCACAAAAGTTCCTAAAATGAACTTGATTCATGTAGAACATTGGTTGCCATGGCAGCAAAAAGAAAAAGAATGAAAACTTTAAAAATCATCTTCTTCAAAACTACTGGCTAGATTCTAAAATAAGTACAGATGTTCCTTGGGTCAACCTCTACCAAAGTTGCTAAAATTATTCCGATCTGTAAAAAAACATGGCTGCCAGGGGCGGGGCTTATTTGCCATATAATTGTATATAGGGAAAACTTTAATCAACATTTCCTCTGAAACCACTGGACAGAATTTGATTAAACTTGGCAGGAATGATCCTTGGGTCAACCTTCACAAACGTTCCTAAAATAAACTTGATCCATATAGAACTCTGGTTGCCATGGCAACAAAAAGGAAAACAAATTATGAAAACTTTAAAAATCATCTGCTTCAAAACTACTGGCCAGATTTTAAAATAAATTGGTACAGATGTTCCTTGGGTCAACATATTTATCTCAGGTGAGCGATTTAGGGCCATCATGGGCCTCTTGTTTTGGTTATCAAAGAAAATCAAATACACATCTACCAATTGATCCACCAGTATTTCTAGTCTGTGTTTTTCTTCCTTGAGTAGACACTGGGGGTGATTGCTTGAATCATGCTGGTCACATTCTGTCCATCTTAAGCATGTTGGGTCCATCATCGTGTCCTCACTGCCTGTGCTTAATGATCATGTGTCCGTTGTGTCGCTTATCTACTCTCATTTGACCATGATTTAAGTGGAGATTACAGAATTTTACGTACATTACTCAGATCCCCTCCATTACCGTAACAGGAAATCCAGCACTCATTACTGCATGACCTTTTAATAGATACCATTTTTAAAAAAACTGTGAAAACATGCTATATTATGGCCACTTACAATCATTTGAATGTTACTGGTCACTTTTTAGATAAAATGATGAAAATGCAATTTAACTTTTTTAATGATTACCATTTTATGTTTAAATAAGCATTCAGTGGAAAACTGCGGATAGCTTACTGGATTTTGCATTTTTGTGACTAAGTGTCTTGTTGAATAAAGGTACATTTACACAGAGATGTATGTGATAGTTTGATGCAATAACATTATAATAAAACTGCACCTTATACCACTTATCATTGGAAACAGAATTTCACATAGGCTGTACCTTTTTCCCCTTCAGAGATATACAGAGTTTTGCTGATGTATGTATAAGTGAATTTTCAGGCTATATATAGGGTGAGAAATAAACATTATTTTCGGAAATATAATGTTTGGCATGCTATTCTGTGTGCTAAATATATGTTGTCAAAACACACAGAGGAAATTTTTCAAGATCATGTAATACTTGGTATTGTGCAATAGTGGTGCAACGTTTTACATCCTTTTTCTGTTTGGCTATGGCAGCGTGTCTCAATGGAACAAAATGAACTTGATTAAACTGTCTCGGATATTTTCCTTTGTGTTATCAGTAAAGTCAGACAGAGAATCCTTCTGTTGCCTCCGATAACTTCGCTATAACAAATGACGCTGCAGTTTTGCAATAAAACATGAAAATGAAATGGGAGGGGAAAAAATGTTAACATGGTTTTAACTGCTGCTCACAGATAAGCTGCCTATCTAGAAATCAATGCGGAAAAATCGATGAATTTCACAATGATGTCGCAGCTAATTGGTGTACCTGATTGAGCGTTCATTACCTTCATCAAAATCCGTTGATATTGCTTGTCAGATTTAGTTTCTGAGTTATAATTGGCTTCTGATGGAAAAATATCAAGGTTTTAATAATTAATATCCTGAGATTTAGATACTGATGTCTTTTTTTTTTTTTTTTTCAATGCTGTTAGTTTCAATCTTGAAGACTTATAATTAGGGCCCGGTGCAGCTCCATTATAACGCTATGTTTAATTGGAGACCAACTTGAGATAATGCATTAAACCATCTCACATTATAATACCTCTATGATTTTGTACTTTGTGTTATAATGGATGTGTTATAATAGGATGTGTTATAATGGAGTGTGATATATTAGAGTGTGTTATAATTAGGTATGTTATAATGGGGTGTGTTATAATGGAGTGTGTTATATTGGAGTGTGTTATAATAGGGTGTGTAATAATGGAGTGTGATATATTGGAGTGTGTTATAATAGGGTGTGTAATAATGGAGTGTGATATATTGGAGTGTGTTATAATGGAGTGTGATATATTAGAGTGTGTTATAATTAGGTATGTTATAATGGGTGTGTTATAATGGAGTGTGTTATATTGGAGTGTGTTATAATAGGGTGTGTAATAATAGAGTGTGATATATTGGAGTGTGTTATAATATGTGTGTGTTATAATGGGGTGTGATATAATAGAGTGTGTTATATGGGGGTATGTTATAATGGAATCTGTCATAATGGGATGTGTTATAATAGAGTGTGTTATAATTGGGTGTGGTATAATTATAGATCTGTTAACTGTTCATTTTAATTCTGACCTTGCTGTTGGTTGTATTAGTTATTACAGTTTTAAGTTAATAGTACTTTGTGAATCATTCAGTGATGTTTGAAGACAATTGTTAATATTATGCATATCAGGTTCTTCATCAGAGCTAGACCAGAATTTACTTTTTTGCAATTCTAGCTTATATACTTATGTGAACGTTAAACTGGTGCTGCTGCAAAGATCTTCAGTAAGTTTAGAACCCCAGGACAGGGCGTTCCTGTGGTTGTGAACTTTTCAAGAATCATATGAACTAGCAATAATTAAGATCATAAACAAAACAGAAACATTTATATATGGAAGTTTGTGCGTTACTGTCTTCATGAAGTGTTCAAAAATAGGAGCTTGTGCCATTTTAGGAAAATCCATCTAGGTTCATTCCACGAACAACGAACAAAGTAATTATATTTCTTCATAATTATACACACAACCTGACACAAGCTGTCACCACTATATTTCTAACAATGATATCTTTGCTTACACATTTATATTCCTATGAAGAGGAAAATAAAAGTTTAAGAAAAAAAAAAAAAAAAAAAAAATTATATTCCTTTATAATTTTGCTATCCCCAGAAATAAATAAATGACACACTAGATATTGCTAATTTTTTTTTTTTGGGGGGGGGGGGGATATCTCAAAATTTCTTCCACTGATTTCTTCCTTTTCCATTATAAGAATTTGTCTTCGGCGACACATTATCTTTTGAGAGTGCTTTTATATGTAATCTGCCAGAAACGTAACTCCTCTATTTATTACAGGGAGATCTTAAGCTTGGTTGTGGAATATTTAGCATCATTTGCATTGATCGACTTTAGAGACAAACACACTCAATTACTAAGTACATTTTAACGGGAAAAGGAAAATTAGGCTCCATTTTGTGTGTCCAATTTGCCGTCATTAATTTAGCAACAAATGGGGACAATAACCTTGCATGTCTAAAGTAGCATTATTTTCAGTGTTATAATGATCTTTAAATAGAAAATTAGACTTTATTTTATGTCTGTTTTCCTTTATTATTTAACAGTAAATTCAAATGATAACCTTGTGCATTTATAGTGCATATCATAGTGTAAGGATCTTTCAAATGGTGGAGAAAGAAAAAAAAACATACCAGTATATAATTAGGAGATTGATAAATGAAATAATAAAATGAAATAAATATTAACTATGAATTTGATAATTATAAGATGATGAGGCTATGTCTGGTTTGATGTACTTTGATAGATCTTTCTTGTACTTTTGTAGAACATGCATCATAGCAGTCAATGGAATAAAGTGCAAGTCCATTTAAGGTAGTCCATCTATCATTGAAATATAATCATGGTCCTTCAAATCCTTAATAAAGACTAAAGTGCAGATGCAAGCATCCGGTGATTTGGAGTTGCAGGCTATTTTGCTCTATGTCTATAAAGGCTTCCATTTCCTATAAAATTCCCATAATTTCTTACTCCCAATATGAGGGAAGTAGAGGTTAATTATATAAAGGGCGTGGCAGCATAATCTACTCACATTTCTTGGTTTTATGGGGTCTTCCTCTGACTGTAATTAATTGGGTATCTGACTGTATGGCTGAATTGCACATACTGTTGCAGTGATAACAAAAAAAAAAGCAAAGTACTTTTGATGCACGGTAATTAAAATGAACAAATGAAGCTCTAAATATTTTCACATCCTCCGAAAAGAAAATGTTATCCTGTATATTTTCACCAAATCATATTATATTTGGTTTACCATTTTTGTGCCATTTTCTTTATGATATTTGTCTGTTAGTCAGTTGGCTCTAACTTAACCCTTTCCCTCATATATACTCATTTTGACGCCCTCAATAGGTATCACATAAAGCCTGATCTGTAGAAAACCACAGTTAAACCTTAACAAATTTATTTACAAAATCCTCATTTCCAGACCACTGAGGAGCAGCGAACAGCATAAAACCTGGTTTTATGCTGTTCGCATAGGTCTTTTCATGGTGTCCTCTATGAGGGAAAGGGTTAACTTATTGGATTTGATTGCCTTTGTCTGTACATATGTTTGAACCAAAAACAGTAAAGTAATAACTATATAATGCAGTTACATTATCATGCTATATTTGAAGTCCAGTTCCAGATAGCAAATTATATTATATCTCTAAAAAAGCACCTTAAATCATTAAATCAAATCATAAAATTATTTTAGTTTTCTAGTGTTTGGCCATGTTACATATTGGATTCCGTGTTATAATGGCGCATGTTATATTGAATTCTGTATTTGATAATGGAGCCTATTATATTGAATTCTGTGTTATAATGGAGCCTATTATATTGAATTCTGTGTTATAATGGAGCCTATTATATTGAATTCTGTATTTGATAATGGAGCCTATTATATTGAATTCTGTGTTATAATGGAGCCTATTATATTGAATTCTGTATTTGATAATGGAGCCTATTATATTGAATTCTGTGTTTAATAATGGAGCTTTAAATTGTTTTAATTAGTATGATGTTATATAAAGTAAATGACAAGCTCGTCAGGTTTAGTAAATATCTGGCTGATCAGGTTTTATTTAGCTTGTGATTCAGACTGATCTAGATTGATCTCAGTTCCCATGGTAGCACAACACATTGTCAGTAAGCAATTGGTTACGGAATGCCTTTTACTAAACACGACAAATAAGGCAGTGATAATTGAATAAAAGCAAATTGGCCAAGTACAGAATTGGATTTGTCGTCATTGTTCGCGTGTTGAATATTTTTCACCATAATCAGGAGGAAATGTGATCAACTCATGAACTGTCTGTGAAATTGTCATGACTTACAGGCTGGACCCCATTTTTTTAAATATGAGAGATACGGTACCTGGTCATTGTAACTTTCGCATCACTATTATTAATCTTGGTTAACTCACTAGTAAATCTTACAAATCTTACAAATCGCCTCTTTATTTTGCTTGATATGTCAAATTCCTAGGATTATCTCTCACCCTGCAAGACTGACTTAAGTCACCCCCTCCATTTACACTACATGGAAGATCGTGAACTTTAGTCAGATTGTTTCAGTGGCACCTAAGCTCTTGCAAAATCTGAGATTGTAAAATCAAGAAAATGTTCTGATTTAAGAATTTATACTGGTCAGGACAAATGTACACCCCTGCTAAGTTGTTACTCTCAGTGTAAATCTAATGTAATTTTCTTTACTCTTGGGTAACTCACTATAAGTATAAAAATAATTATCATGTTATGCCTGTATTATTCTTAAAGGTAAATCTTTTGTCAATCCTAAGTAATTCTCATGTTACTCATTTATTACTCTTTGGAACTTGGGGTTAGGGGGTGTGCGGGGATAAACATTTCTGTAAATCTGACATACTTAACACATAATTTTATTGTTACTTTTTGGGAACTCAGTAACTTATATTAGGCAATGCTCATTACACTTTTGTAAACTTGTAATTCCCTAATTACTCTATCAGACAGCTCCCCTGTAAAACTTACATAATTCCTATGTAACTCTCATGAATCTTGTCTTAATAAAATAACTTGAGGCCTTTTTATACCCCCGAAACAAAGTTTTGGGGGGTATATAGGAGTCACCCGGTGGTCTGTCGGTCGGTCGGTTGGTCGGTCGGTCGGTCCAGCGGTCCGTTGCATTTTCCTTGTCCGGAGCATAACTTGAAAACCACAAGTTGGAATTCAGTACAACTTCATGCAATGATCAAGCACATGGAGAGGAAGTGCAGTGCACAAGAACCATAACTCTATCTATAGGAATTACAGAGTTATTGCCCTTAGTTACTTTTCCTTGTCCAGAGTATAACTTGTAAACTACTGGTTGGATTTCAAAACAATTTCATACAATGGTCAACCACAATATGAGGAAGTGCAGTGCACAAGAACCATAACTCTATCTAGAGTAATTACAGAGTTATTTCCCTTTGTTACTTTTCCTTGTTTTTCTTGTCCTGAACATAACTCGAATATTATACATGGTATATACTTGAAACTTAAAATCTAAACAGATGGAGACTAGGAGAAGTGCAGTGTCCAAGAACTGTAACCTTATATTTTTAAACTACTGTGACAAACAACCATTATTGACTCTCTATCAACTTTAAATAAAAACTTTACTTACTTATTACTATCACAACCAATATACTATGTATACAGGTTCTTATCTATGCTCTGCCTGAAGTCTGGCTTCTCCTGCATTAAAGTATTTTGCGGGGGTATTAATCACCTTCAGTGATAGCTCTAGTTTTCAAATGTTGGGGAATGAAGGGGCCTTATTATCATATTTTGGTGAAAGTACATATGACCATTTTTTTTTCATTGGGGAAAAAAATCCTGGAGTAAGGTGCAAATTTGGGGAAAACTGCATGAATTTAACAAATTTTTCAGAGGAGAATGCACTTATGAACAGCCTCTTATAAAGAAAAAAAAAGCCCTGGACTCCCATATGACTCATTTTACTCTCTGATTTCTTTAACCAGGTATAATTCTGCTGTAAATCTTCCATAATTCTGATGCAAATCTCTTAAAATCTTCCTGGTATAATAATCTTGTAAACTCCTGTTGTACTCTTTGGTAGCATGTTCTTCTATACCTTATGTGTCTTTCATGCATTTCTCTTAATACTCTTGGGAAACTCACTTGCAAATTTTTAAATTTTAATTTCCCTTACTTTCTTGTCATTAAATTTACAAGTCTTTTTAAGGCTTGCAGGTTTCAGCAAGCAATTTACTCTGACTCTTCCTCAGAAGTGAAACATACAGAATTGAGTACAAGACATATAAGTCATATTTTTAGCTCACATGAGCACAACGTGCTCAAGGTGAGCTTTTCTGATCGCCTTTTGTCCGGCGTCCGGCATCCGTCGTCCGTGCGTCCGGCGTCAACAATTGCTTCAAACAACATCTCCTCCTAAACGGCTTGGCCAATTTGAAAAATATTTTGCAGGAATGTTCCTTGGATGAAGCTCTACTAAAGTTGTATAAATGGTTCTGGACCATTGCATAATTAGGTCACAGGAGCTAAAAATAGATTTTAAAAATGCAAACTTTGAAAATCTTCTTCTGCAAAACTGCAAGGCCTAGAGCTTAGATATTTGGTATGTAGCATCATCTTATGGGCCACTACCAAGATTGTACAAATCATAGCCCTATGGGGGCTTGTTTTACATAGATCAGTTATATAAAAAATTTTAAAATCTTCTTCTATGAATCCAAAGGCCTAAGCTAAGATATTTGGTATGTATCATCATCTTATGGGCCACTACCAAGATTATACAAATCATAGCCCTATGGTGATAAATGACCCCGCACCAGGGGTCACTTGTTTTACATAGAGTTATATAGGAAAATCTTAAAAAATCTTTATGAATCCATAAGGCCTAGAGCTTAGATATTTGGTATGTAGCATCATCTTATGGGCCACTACCAAGATTGTACAAATCATAGCCCTATGGTGATAAATAACCCCACATCAGGGGTCACTTGTTTTACATAGAGTTATATAGGAAAATCTTAAAAAATCTTCTTCCATGAATGCATAAGGCCTAGAGCTTAGATATTTGGTATGTAGCATCATCGTATTGGCCACTACCAAGATTGTACAAATCATAGCCCTATGGTGATAAATGACCCCACATCAGGGGTCACTTGTTTTACATAGAGTTATATAGGAAAATCTTAAAAAATCTTCTTCCATGAATGCATAAGGCCTAGAGCTTAGATATTTGGTATGTAGCATCATCGTATTGGCCACTACCAAGATTGTACAAATCATAGCCCTATGGTGATAAATGACCCCGCATCAGGGGTCACTTGTTTTACATAGTGTTATATAGGAAAATCTTAAAAAATCTTCTTCTATGAATCCATAAGGCCTAGAGCTTAGATATTTGGTATGTAGCGTCATCTTATGGGCCACTACCAAGATTGTACAAATCATAGCCCTATGGTGATAAATGACCCCGCATCAGGGGTCACTTGTTTTACATAGAGTTAAATAGGAAAATCTTAAAAAATCTTCTTCTATGAATCCATAAGGCCTAGAGCTTAGATATTTGGTATGTAGCATCATCTTATGGGCCACTACCAAGATTGTACAAATCATAGCCCAATGGTGATAAATGACCCCACACCAGGGGTCACTTGTTTTACATAGAGTTAAATAGGAAAATCTTAAAAAATCTTCTTCTATGAATCAATAAGGCCTAGAGCTAAGATTTTTGGTATGTAGTAGCATCTAATGGTTCATTACAAAGATTTTCAAAGTCTTTGCCCTACGGTGATAAATGACCCTGCGCCCAAGTCTTCTCTGAAACCATATGGCCCATTGCTTAGATATTTGGTGTGTAGTATTATCAGGGGTAAAATGTTTTAGATTAAGTTATATCAGAATCCTTGTCTGTTTAAAAACCTTGACATCAGTTGAAGCAATGGTACTCAGGTGAGCGATTCAGGGCCATCATGGCCCTCTTGTTGTTTTTTGGGTTACATAAAATGATTGGCATTAATTTGTTGTGTTTGTTATGTATATTGTTGAATTGACATCAAATACTAGACTATTTATGATAAAGATTACATAATTATTACTTATTGAATTATTGTTTTGTTTGTTTTCCCTTATAATTGTCTTATTTTGTTTTTTTTCACACTAAAATGTAAATTTTGTGACAGACACTTTTATCCCCCAATGATACTGTTTGTTTACCTAGATAACATTCATGTTGCTATGGAAACAAAATGATCATAGATGTTATTTAGCAGAAGTCATCAATTAAGCTTTTTCAGTCACTTGAGTACTGGTATTACCCATCACTTAAAAAAATAATTAATCCATGAAAACAATTAGGTAATTTATAATTAGCAACTTTTACCCTGAGCAGTCAATTCTATATGCCTGAGGTAAATGTATTATAATGTTAATTGATTAACCAGCAAATTAAATATAGTGATCAAAAATAATAATCCAGTGTTAAATAAAATATTAGTTTAATTATGACAAAAAAAAAAAAATATCTTTACATTAATTTTAGGAATAATTTATGGGTTTGAAGCCCACTTTGGGTCTGTCAGTTTTTAAGGATTTCTTTGTAGTCAAGATTATTATTGAAAAAATCGAAACTAAATCTATTACATAGTATCTAATTTAAAAAAAAACAACCTTTAAATGTTGAAAAAAATCAATGAATATAATGTAATTTGTTTACTCCTATTCAATCAATACCAAACAATAAACTACAAATTATTTTGTGCATTTTGAATTAAATTTTTTCATTGCCTGAGTATGAAATCATAAAATAATGTCCAGCCCATAATCTGTTGACATTTGTTTGTTCATCAGATTGCTGTGCACGATTTGGCTGATTGTTGGTAATATGTAAACATTTGTGTCAGTAGGCTTTATTGGTTTCTATGTAACTATTTTGATAGAAGGTATTTTTGCTTTATCATATTAAGATCTAATAAAAAGGCCTGAAATGGTAGCAGTATATTCCCTAATCATTTTGTAAATCAACGTTTTTTGTTTGGTTGTTCGTGAATATATAGGATTTTTTAATTAAGACATTTTTTAAATATCTTAATTTTTAATTTTTTTTTCTTTGATTAAGTTCTCGTCTTTCAGAGTCTTGTGCTTGCATATTTCCATGGCGTTGAATGTATTGCAGACAAGGGCATAATATGATTTCCACGGCAGACTGGGCCATTACCAGTCACCATTCTTCTCCTATTGATCGAGGCTGGGAAGTCTCTTGCTTCTGTAAACTGGGACACAGATTGTAGAGGACCCATTCCTTTGTATGCTTTAGATCTCAGAAGTTACCAAGACAGCACCAAAATTTGTAAACATTTGTTGTGTGCATTTAATTAGGCACAATAATTAGATAATTATAAGTCTGTACATTCTTGTTATAATCTGGTGTGCATTTATTTACTGTTTACACCATTTCAGACCACTTACATAAGTGATGTGTTTGGCACCATTTCATAACACTCATATGTGATGTGCATAACAAAATGTCAAACCACTCGCATAATTATATGATGTGTTTAACACCATGTAAAACCACTCATATATTTGATGTGTTTTGCATCATTTCAGACCACTCATATATGTGATGGGCGTAACACCATTAAACCGCTCGCATAATTATATGATTTGTTTTGCACCATTTTTTTTAATTACGTGTTTTCATAGGACATATTGAATATATTTTTACGCAATGGCAAACCTGATTTGGGACACATTTTACACTATGGCACAGACCACCTGAAGCACTTTTCCACAGTGGCACAGTCGCTAGACCACTTTGTTTCCCATCAATAACTGGAGAACACTTGGGCCCACATTCCGCAAGCTTCATAGGGTGATTGGTCATGACCCCTATTGATTTTGGGGTCAGTTGATCAAAGGTCAAGGTCACAGTGACCTCGATGGGAGTGGAAGAGCGTTTGGGGCATATGTGTCGTTCTGACAACTCTTGTTTTCTTAGATACTCTCATCAATAAGACACTGATAGGGTAAAAAATGAAGAAATTTGGAACAAAATATTTATTTGAAAATGCAGGATAAGTAGGCATATCTTCATCTGATATGAACATACAAAGGCTTGTAATATTCAGAAATATGAAAAATGATAAATGATTATGTCTTTTACAAGATATAAAATTTCTTTAACCCTTTCCCTCATAGAGGATACCATGAAAAGACCTATGCGAACAGCATAAAACCAGATCAGCCTGCGAGTAACTCGCAGGCTGATCAGGTTTTATGCTGTTCGCTGCTCCTCAGTGGTCTGGTAATGAGGATTTTACAATTAAATTTGGTAAGGATTGAGTTTGGCTTTCTGCAGATCAGGCTTTATGTGGTACCTATTGAGTGCGTCAAAATGAGTCTATATGAGGGAAAGGGTTAACACAGTGACATATTTATGAATTATCTGCTGAAGATAAGTGAGTCCTCTTTCATTTCTTATGCCATAAGCATAAACTGACCATTTGATTATATATAAACTACCCTATTCATTGAATTGATTATATTAAGAGTTGAAGATAGCATCAAGAGAGTAGGGTCAAAAGCATCAGAAATAAAAGTATATTTGATCATCTGAAATTCATCTGAAAGGGGTTTTGTTGCTGAAATATGTCTTATCAAAAAATATTAGTAAATTGCTCTGTCATGGAATATGTGATTGTCAGAGTTATCACAGAAAAATGTCTTTTCATTGGCAATTAGTTTGAGACATATTCTGCAGTAAGCTGTGGTTATGCACTCTGATATTTTCTCAGAAAAGTGTAAATATACAGAGAAGAACATTATTATGAATAATATTATAGAAGTCATGAATTAACCATAAAGCTCTTATTTATCTGGCTAGGAATTAGATTATACTGCAATATGTTGCCATTGGCATCCCTTTACTGCTAAGTTGCTCAGTTCTGTACATCATCATATACCATAGATTGTGGGACGTCCTTCCAATGGTGTTTCTGTCATTTTGGGACTTTATTCACATGAGATGGTTATAGTTCTGTCGTATTGCAGTTGCAGATAGATTCTGGACTGTGGTTTGCTGCTCTTGAGTATGAAATGTCGAGAAGGGAATCAGACCAGTGGCCCCGTGTTCTTGAACAATACTTAAGTATGATTCCAAGCTTGTACATAATTATCTCGAAAAAATTCTCACTCAAAAATCATGCTAAAGCATTTTGCTTGAGTACTACAAACAATTTAGTCTTTAAAGCATAATTGATTTCGAAATTTGACTTAGCTGAGAATGTGCTTCATAAACATTATGCACACTGCTCATTGATCAAACTAATTTGAGCATGATAATCACACTTAAGTCTTAATTTGAGTTTGAGTTTTCACTATTTTTGAGAACTTGGGGCCTGCTTGTCCAACATGATCACTGCTTCTCTGTCAGTTCATGTATGGTACCATATACTTTAGCAAAAGCATTGTATCTTACTGGCATTATGCTCAGTGTTTAAATGGATAATATAACTGGGTATCATGCCACTTGTATGGGTCTCTGCACTCAGCCTGTCTTGTCCTCCCATGTATTACAAATATTGA
>CM037790.1:22507017-22557017 GCA_021229015.1 Solen grandis | reverse complement strand
GTGGAAGAGAAATCTGATGTCATCAATGCAGAGATCATCTGGGCACAGGTTGTTTTTCATGTTGATTTCTTTATTACATTTATGCTATGCATAGAAACCTATTTATCATGTATCATGAAATAAATTTTTAAAAAATGTAATTTTTTCTTATTAATTTTGTAAAAGCATGGTAACACAGGACACAAGAAATTCATACTTAATGATCTCAAAAGGCACCAGAATGCATAATTTAATGCATTTAAAAAAAAATTCTCCCAAACCCACACTCCCATCCGGTCTTCGCGACACGTAAAAATCTCACTCCTTGCCATTCTGAAATGTTGACAGGTATGCTTTTAATTATTGCTTTTAACATTTCTGTAAGCATAAGTTCATAATGAAGTCTGTGAGACCAATTAATTTAGCTGAAAGAGCAGTATATTCGCGAATATACTTTTCTCAAAGTGAGGCAATCACTCAAGATGATGAAAAGACAAGGGCCTGAGATTGTAGTAGGTTCGATCCCTGAAGGGGCAGAGCAAAACAGTTTATCCACACTTTGAAAAGATTAGGTCAGAAACATACAAGGAATGGCGTTCACAAGGCTGAAATATCAATCAGCTAAAGAGACTTAAGTTTCAAGGGACAAATTCTTGCAAAAATTCATGAACCAGAAAATCGTCACATCATGCACATTTACACATTATAGTAATGCCACTGATCAAGTTTTGAAAAGATTCATTCAGAAATGTAAGAGGAGTTGCGTTAACAAGGCTGCAATATCAATCAGCTACAGAGACTAAGTTTCAAGGGACACAAATCTTGTTAAAATCAATGAACAAGAAAATCGCCACTTCATGCACATTAACCCATTAAAGTAATGATATTAACCAATTTTTGAAAAGATTCATTCAGAAATGTAGGAGGAGTTGCGTTCACAAGGCTGCGATATCAATCAGCTACAGAGACTAAGTTTCAAGGGATACAAATCTTGTTAAAATCAAAGAACCGGAAAATCGCCACATCCACCCATTATAGTAATGGCATTGACCACGTTTTGAAAAGATTCATTCAGAAACAAAGGAGAAGTTGCGTTCACAAGAAAATGGACTTACGGACGGACGGACAGACGGTGAAGATGACGCCAATATATGACTGCCTCCGACAGCGTATAAAAAACAAATGAAGGACCGTAGTTTTGCTGTTCTTTTGGAGATTTTCACAAATGTGACCAAAGATTATGCAATGTACTGTGGTTAACAGTTATTGTAACAGTATTTCAGTCACAAAGCGACGCACAGGTAGTTACAGGTGGAAGAAGATCCCTAGTGCATGGAAGCATCTAGGGAAATTACTTTCCTACAGCGTAAGACTTCCTATCTTCCCAAGTGCATGGAAGCACCTAGGGAAGAAACCACTTATCTACAGCATAAGACTTCCTATCTTCCCAAGAGCATGGAAGCACCTAGGGAAACTACTTATCTACAGCATAAGATTTTCTATCTTCCCAAGAGTATGGAAGCACCTAGGGAAACCACTTATCTACAGCATAAGATTTCCTATCTTCCCAAGAGCATGGAAGCACCTAGGGAAACCACTTATCTACAGCATAAGATTTCCTATCTTCCCAAGTGCATGGAAGCACCTAGGGGAAAAACCACTTACCTACAGCATAAGACTTCCTATCTGCCCTAGTGCATGGAAGCACCTAGGGAAGAAACCACTTATCTACAGCATACCAGCTGAGAAACTTCCTAACATGAAAATCTGAGGGATGTGATTGGGGACTCAAACCTGGATAATAGGCTCAGTGATACCTTGATTTAACAACTATGACAATTAGGTGAAGGAACTTTCCCCACCCTCAAAAGAAAACTTTGTGAGAATTGTTGGGGCAGAATATGCTGATGTGTACATGTAGTGAAGCATCCCAAGAATTTTCTTAATTCCAAACTGTTGTTACAGAGAAATTGCCCTTGATAGACAGATAAAACCGTTCCTATAATAATTATACTACCAATGAAATTTTACGGGGAGCACTGTAAACAAGACAAAGGTTTATGATCAGCATCTCCATAGCATTTAATTTTGAAAACTGATAGATCTGAACAACATCCCTGCAAAAAAAAAGGCTGGTGAAATTAAATTTGGCTTTTAATAATTATGTATGTAACTCATGCGTTTCACAAGCTATATTTTCTCTGATTTTACTATGCCCAGGATTGGTTTCCAACATACAAAACATATTCTGCTCATCTTTTGTCTTCAGTTAAGGTCCCGTAACTACAGATTTTACATCCTTTTCTCAACAATATTACACACTCCAATCTTGTCTCTGAATTCCTCAGAGATATCAGGAAGCCAGTGTTAATCTAAGGCTTGTGAACAATCAATATTTTGATTGACATCCTATGTATAACAGCAATTTGTAGGTATATCATGCGTATAGATTCATATACCAGATGTTAGGCCCATAATAAATGACTACATTTTCTGAGGAAAATCCTCTACCTCATATTGCTTTGTTTTGATGCTTTGGCAAACATAGCTATCTGATCAGGGTCTCCTCAGTTTACACATTCAATTTTGTGATTGAGATTCTACAGTTTGCTCAGCAAAGCAAAAAAATCATTTTTCATATATCACTGAAAAGTAAAAAAAAATAAATTATTATTTCATAAATTAATACATGAAGATTAGGGATAATTACTTATAATATCTGTGACTTATATCACCCAAAAAACATTGCAAAAAAATAGTGACTTAACAGTAATTTGTGAAATGAGTGTTCCGCAAACATCTAATAAAAGGAGTGAATTAAAGGCTATCCCCTACAGTCAAAGGTTATTAATATGGAGTGTCACAAGTATTTTCCTCGATTACAGTCCTTGCTTATACAGTGGATTAAGACGAGTATCCGCTAGACAGTTCTAGCTTATTACAGGTGGATAGACGAGGTATCCCGCTAGACAGTCTAGCTTTATTACAGGTGATTAGACTGGTATCCTGCTAGACAGTCTAGCTTCTACAGGTGATTAGAAGAGTATCCCGCAGATCAGTCTAGCTTATAAGGTGAGTGAGATGAGGTTTCCCGCTAGACAGTCTAGCTTATTACAGGTTGGAGTGAGACAGGTATCCCGTTAGACAGTCTAGCTTATATACAGTGTGAGTGAGACGGTATCCTGCTAGACAGTCTAGCTTATTACAGGTGGAGTAGAATGAGTATCCCGCTAGACAGTCCTAGCTTATTACATTGGATGAGTTACGAGGTATCCCGCTAGACAGTCATTTTATTATCAGGTGGAGTGAGACAGTATCCCGCTAGACAGTCTAGCTTATTAACAGGTTGAATGAGACGAGGTATCCCGTTAACAGTCTAGCTTATTACAGGTGAGTGAGACGATGTATCCCGCTAACAGTCTAGCTTATACAGTGGAGTGAGACGTGTATCCCGCTAGACAGTCTAGCTTATTAACAGGAATGAGTGAGATGAAGGTATCCCGCTAGACATCTAGCTTATTACAGGTGAGTGAGATAGGTATCCCGCTAGACAGTCTAGCTTATTACAGGTGGAGTGAGACGAGGTATCCCGCTAGACAGTCTAGCTTATTACAGGTGAATAAGACATGGTATCCC
The DNA here is from genome assembly GCA_021229015.1 of Solen grandis. NCBI lineage: Eukaryota > Metazoa > Mollusca > Bivalvia > Adapedonta > Solenidae > Solen > Solen grandis. The sequence continues at coordinate 22,553,402 of CM037790.1, read as the reverse complement.
GCTAGACAGTCTAGCTTACTACAGGTGGAGTGAGATGAGGTATCCCGCTAGACAGTCTAGCTTATTACAGGTGGAGTGAGATGAGGTATCCCACTAGACAGTCAAGCTTATTACAGGTGGAGTGAGACGAGGTATCCCGTTAGACAGTCTAGCTTATTACAGGTGAAGTGAGACGTGGTATCCTGCTAGACAGTCTAGCTTACTACAGGTGGAGTGAGACGAGGTATCCCGCTTGACAGTCTAGCTTATTACAGGAAGAGTGAGATGAGGTCTCCCGCTAGACAGTCTAGCTTATTACAGGTGGAGTGAGATGAGTTATCCCGCTAGACAGTCTAGCTTACTACGGGTGTAGTGAGATGAGGTATCCCGCTAGACAGTCTAGCTTATTACAGGTGGAGTGAGACGTGGTATCCCGCTAGACAGTCTAGCTTATTACAGGTGGAGTGAGACGATGGTATCCCGCTAGACAGTCTAGCTTATTACAGGTGGAGTGAGACGAGGTATCCCGCTAGACAGTCTAGCTTATTACAGGTGGAGTGAGACGAGGTATCCCGCTAGACAGTCTAGCTTATTACAGGTGGAGTGAGACGAGGTATCTCGCTAGACAGTCTAGCTTATTACAGGTGAAGTAAGACGTGGTATCCTGTTAGACAGTCTAGCTTATTACAGGTGGAGTGAGATGAGGTATCCCGCTAGACAGTCTAGCTTATTACAGGAAGAGTGAGATGAGGTATCCCGCTAGACAGTCTAGGTTATTATAGGTGGAGTGAGACGAGGTATCCCGCTAGACAGTCTAGCTTATTACAGGTGGAGTGAGACGAGGTATCCCGCTAGACAGTCTAGCTTACTACAGGTGGAGTGAGATGAGGTATCCCGCTAGACAGTCTAGCTTACTACAGGTGGAGTGAGATGAGGTATCCCGCTAGACAGTCTAGCTTATTACAGGTGGAGTGAGACGAGGTATCCCGTTAGACAGTCTAGCTTATTACAGGTGAAGTAAGACGTGGTATCCTGTTAGACAGTCTAGCTTAGAGGTATCCCGTAGACAGTCTAGCTTACTACAGGTGGAGTGAGATGAGGTATCCCGCTAGACAGTCTAGCTTATTACAGGTGGAGTGAGATGAGGTATCCCGCTAGACAGTCTAGCTTATTACAGGTGGAGTGAGACGAGGTATCCCGCTAGACAGTCTAGCTTATTACAGGTGGAGTGAGACGAGGTATCCCGTTAGACAGTCTAGCTTATTACAGGTGAAGTGAGACGTGGTATCCTGCTAGACAGTCTAGCTTACTACAGGTGGAGTGAGACGAGGTATCCCGCTAGACAGTTTAGCTTATTACAGGAAGAGTGAGATGAGGTCTCCCGCTAGACAGTCTAGCTTATTACAGGTGGAGTGAGATGAGGTATCCCGCTAGACAGTCTAGCTTACTACAGGTGGAGTGAGATGAGGTATCCCGCTAGACAGTCTAGCTTATTACAGGTGGAGTGAGATGAGGTATCCCGCTAGACAGTCTAGCTTATTACAGGTGGAGTGAGACGAGGTATCCCGTTAGACAGTCTAGCTTATTACAGGTGAAGTGAGACGTGGTATCCTGCTAGACAGTCTAGCTTATTACAGGAAGAGTGAGATGAGGTCTCCCGCTAGACAGTCTAGCTTATTACAGGTGGAGTGAGATGAGTTATCCCGCTAGACAGTCTAGCTTATTACAGGTGGAGTGAGACGTGGTATCCCGCTAGACAGTCTAGCTTATTACAGGTGGAGTGAGACGTGGTATCCCGCTAGACAGTCTAGCTTATTACAGGTGAAGTAAGACATGGTATCCTGCTAGACAGTCTAGCTTATTACAGGTGGAGTGAGACGAGGTATCCCGCTAGACAGTCTAGCTTATTACAGGTGGAGTGAGACGAGGTATCCCGCTAGACAGTCTAGCTTATTACAGGTGGAGTGAGACGAGGTATCCCGCTAGACAGTCTAGCTTATTACAGGTGAAGTGAGACGTGGTATCCTGCTAGACAGTCTAGCTTACTACAGGTGGAGTGAGACGAGGTATCCCGCTAGACAGTCTAGCTTATTACAGGAAGAGTGAGACGAGGTATCCCGCTAGACAGTCTAGCTTATTACAGGTGGAGTGAGATGAGGTATTACGCTAGACAGTCTAGCTTATTACAGGTGGAGTGAGATGAGGTATCCCGCTAGACAGTCTAGCTTATTACAGGTGGAGTGAGACGTGGTATCCCGCTAGACAGTCTAGCTTATTACAGATGGAGTAAGACATGGTATCCTGCTAGACAGTCTAGCTTATTACAGGTGGAGTGAGACGAGGTATCCCGCTAGACAGTCTAGCTTATTACAGGTGGAGTGAGACGAGGTATCTCGCTAGACAGTCTAGCTTACTACAGGTGGAGTGAGATGAGGTATCCCGCTAGACAGTCTAGCTTATTACAGGTGAAGTAAGACGTGGTATCCCGCTAGACAGTCTAGCTTACTACAGGTGGAGTGAGACGAGGTATCCCACTAGACAGTCTAGCTTATTACAGATGGAGTGAGATGAGGTATCCCGCTAGACAGTCTAGCTTATTACAGGTGGAGTGAGACGTGGTATCCTGCTAGACAGTCTAGCTTACTACAGGTGGAGTGAGATGAGGTATCCCGCTAGACAGTCTAGCTTATTACAGGTGGAGTGAGACGTGGTATCCCGCTAGACAGTCTAGCTTACTACAGGTGGAGTGAGATGAGGTATCCAGCTAGACAGTCTAGCTTATTACAGGTGAAGTAAGACGAGGTATCCCGCTAGACAGTCTAGCTTATTACAGGTGGAGTGAGATGAGGTATCCCGCTAGACAGTCTAGCTTACTACAGGTGGAGTGAGACGAGGTATCCCGCTAGACAGTCTAGCTTATTACAGGTGGAGTGAGACGAGGAATCCTGCTAGACAGTCTATCTTATTTGCACTAGCAAATGAAGAAGAGAGGACAGCCATAATCTTTCTAACAAATTTATTAGAAAGTAATATCATTTTTTTTTATATTCTAACGATAACAACAACCAAATCTTATCTAAGCGAAATCTGGCCAATTAAATTTCACAGATGAACAAATGTATGCCATGAATAATATAAATGAAGCTTCAATTGAAGTTGTGGGCTCCATAAAATTAAAATTCCATATTTTTCCTAAACAAAGGCCCATAGTTCTGTCAATGTCAAAGGCGTCCAATAAAAATACCCAGGTGCACAAGTCCATGTCTTGAAATATATATTCATGAAGTTTCAAGCCTGTAGTACAAACACTTTCAGAGTTACGTACGTCACAATCATATAATTCCATATTTTTCAAAAAACAAAGACCCAAAATTGTCAACTTCAAAGAATGTTTGATAAAAATACCCAGGTGCACAAGTTCATGTCCAGAATAATATATCTATGAAGTTTCAAGTCTGTAGTACAAATACTTTCAGAGTTATGTGCATCACAAGCATAAAATTCCATATTTTTCATAAACAAAGTTCCTTAACTCTGTCAACTTCGACGATGGTTTGATGAAAATACCTAGGTGCACATGTGCAAATGTTCATGTTTTGAAAAACATATCCATGAGGTTTCATCTGTAGTACAAATACCATCATCAGAGTTACATGCGTCATATCCATAAAGTTTGGAAGTCTGTAGTACAAATACTTTCTGAGTTATACGTGTCACAAAGTTTTGGGATGGACATACGTACGTATGGATGGACAAAGGCAAATCTATATGCCCCCCCCCACCCCCACTCCCATTTTTGGTGGGGGCATAAAAATCCCCCAGAAGATTAAGAATGTATAGTTAAAATGACTTTATTATGAAAGGCACTATCATGGATCTGCCCTGTGCATTAACACAAATGTTTGGCTGACTCATTATAAATATTAGACACTCCACTTGAGTTGCATCATATTGACAAGGTAGACAAATAATGCCTTGCAAAGTACTCTTATGTCCATAAAAGAAAAATCATTGACAGCTTGCTGGGTTCTAAAGTACAATACATTGATTGCTACATACTTGTTAATTAGACAGGATTCTTTTGTAAGATAAACAGGTCCATAGAAAATTTCCAGGAATTCTGATAAAACTGAGAAGCTGTGGATACTCGAAAAATTATCCTAATTTGTGCACAAATATTTGATCACTTCAAAATGTGTGCTAGACTTGTAATGCAAGCTTTCAACTTAATAAGCAACAACACTAAAGTCTTTCATTCATCAGCAAAGTATCAGAAGGGACAGTACAAAAAATCACTTCTCTTTATTTGAAGCAAATGAAACTGATATCATAACATAGAACTAGACAGCAATATAGAAGACTAAGTGTCATTACTTAAATGAGACAAACAATGCAGAATTTCTAAGAATTCTACACAAATGTTTGACAGCCCACGTATTGTCTGAAATTATGAAAGGACTGCTCCCTGTGGTCGAGATTTCTTGATTCTGTACAGTCAGATGATACATTGAGCCAGACATGTGATATATCACGCCAGTCAGAACAAAAGCTGAATCCCCTGCTGTAGTAGATTAAGTGGAAAGGGAATCATTTATCATTCTAAATATAACATTCTGAAAAAAGAAAAAGACAATTATACATGCCCGAGACATTTTCGGTTGACATTTTGAAATCATACAACTTCTGCATGGCCAGTATGTTGGTCCTGCGTCATATCTCAATGAGATGATCATCTGACCTGACCTTTAGGAATATCCATCAAGGGATTTAGGGGCATATGGAATGGACACAAAATATAGGACTCAAGCCTGTGACCTTGAACTGGTGCACTGCGAATGTGGGTTTTCCACCTTGTATTAATGAGGTATTGTCTGTGCCAGGTTTCATAAATATCCTTCAAAAGGGTTTAGGAGGTATGAAGCTGACATGATTATGTTATGGATGAATGGAGGAGAGCAGTCTGACAAACCCTTTACCTTCGGGGGATTAACAAATCTTATATATTAAAAAACAAGCCTGACACATGTTTTAACAAACAAGCCTATCATATTATATATCAAGCCTGATTTACAATACAACACACTGGATATCATGACATGTATAATATATGAGATTACAGAATTCATAAAGAAACCAAGACCAGTCACAGAATAACATGTCTGAGTGAAGGTGATGCAAGAGTCCTTAAAAGCCCAGAGGTGTGTATTGCCAGGTCACCTCCTATATGATACATGCTGCAATATGAAACAAGCAATATGCAGTACAATACAATAAGGAGATAGAGAAAACTATAGCTATCACTAAAGGTGATGAATACCCCCCACACAGCCTTTGTTTACAATCAAGTGCCCAGCTATAGGAGGTAAGTCACAATGAATTGATGTTTTCAATTGACATATTACACAAAACTATTTCACAATAATAATCTTTTTATACCAAATCAAAATTGTTCTTATTTTAATGAAGCCCAAATCATACCAAATCTGCAACATTGAATTAAACAAAAAAGAAGTGTGTCACCAAAAGGCTGTTTCTAAGTGAAGAGCTAGTGAAGCTTCATATGAAATTTGATTGAAATCCATCCAGTAGTTATTGAAAAATAGCGTGGACAAAGAAAACTCCAAGAAATCAACAAAGTGCCATAACTCAAAAGAAAATAAGTCAACCCTAACCTTTTCATAATATGCACATCTGTGCTTGATAATGAAGCTTCCTATGACCAATTGAAATCCATCCAATAGTTATTGAGAAATAGCATGGACAAAGAAAACTCCAGAAAATCAGCAAAGGGCCATACTCAAAAGAAACTCAGTCAACTGTATCCATTTCATAATATGCACATCTGTGCTTGATATTGAAGCTTCCTATGACGTTTGTTTGAAATCCATCCAGTAGTTATTGAGAAATAGCGTGGACAAAGAAAACTCAAGAAAATCAGCAAAGGGCCATAACTGAAAAGAAAATCAGTCAACTGTAACCATTTCATAATATGCACATCTGTGCTTGATATTGAAGCTTCCTATGATGTTTGTTTGAAATCTATCCAGTAGTTATTGAGAAATAGCGTGGACAAAGAAAACTCCAGAAAATCAGCAAAGGGCCATAACTCAAAAGAAAGTCAATCAACCATAACAATTTCATAATATGCACATCTATGCTCACCAGTGAAGCTTCCTATGAAGTTTGATTAAAATCCATCCAGTAGTTATTGAGAAATAGCGTGGACAAAAAAACTACAGACAGACGGAAGGACCGACCGACATGGTGACTCCTATATACCCCCCCCCCATACTATATTTGTGGGGGGCATAATCATCTCATATGACCCCTTGGTTTAATGACAAGCTGTCTTGCTAATAATACAAACCATAGCTGTCCTGCTAATAATACAAACCATAGCAGTCCTGCTAATGATACAAACCATAGCAGTCCTGCTAATGATACAAACCATAGCTGTCCTGCTAATAATTCAAACCATAGCTGTCCTGCTAATAATACAAACCATAGCAGTCCTCCTAATACAAACCATAGCAGTCCTGCTTATGATACAAACCATAGCTGTCCTGCTAATAATACAAACCACAGCAGTCCTGCTAATAATACAAACCATAGCTGTCCTGCTAATAATTCAAACCATAGCTGTCCTGCTAATAATACAAACCATAGCAGTCCTCCTAATACAAACCATAGCTGTCCTGCTTATGATACAAACCATAGCAGTCCTGCTAATGATACAAACCACAGCAGTCCTGCTAATAATACAAACCATAGCAGTCCTGCTAATGATACAAACCATAGCAGTCCTGCTTATGATACAAACCATAGCTGTCCTGCTTATGATACAAACCATAGCAGTCCTGCTAATGATACAAACCATAGCAGTCCTGCTAATGATACAAACCATAGCTGTCCTGCTAATAATACAAACCATAGCAGTCCTGCTAATGATACAAACCACAGCAGTCCTGCTAATGATACAAACCATAGCAGTCCTGCTTATGATACAAACCATAGCAGTCCTGCTTATGATACAAACCATAGCTGTCCTGCTAATGATACAAACCATAGCTGTCCTGCTAATGATACAAACCATAGCAGTCCTGCTAATAATACAAACCATAGCTGTCCTGCTTATGATACAAACCATAGCAGTCCTGCTAATGATACAAACCACAGCAGTCCTGCTAATGATACAAACCACAGCAGTCCTGCTAATAATACAAACCATAGCTGTCCTGCTAATGATACAAACCATAGCTGTCCTGCTAATGATATAAACCATAGCTGTCCTGCTAATGATACAAACCACAGCAGTCCTGCTTATGATACAAACCATAGCAGTCCTGCTAATAATACAAACCATAGCAGTCCTGCTAATGATACAAACCATAGCAGTCCTGCTAATGATACAAACCATAGCTGTCCTGCTAATAATACAAACCATACCAGTCCTGCTTATGATACAAACCATAGCAGTCCTGCTAATGATACAAACCACAGCAGTCCTGCTAATAATACAAACCATAGCAGTCCTGCTAATGATACAAACCATAGCTGTCCTGCTAATAATACAAACCATAGCAGTCCTGCTTATGATACAAACCATAGCTGTCCTGCTTATGATACAAACCATAGCAGTCCTGCTAATGATACAAACCACAGCAGTCCTGCTAATAATACAAACCATAGCAGTCCTGCTAATGATACAAACCATAGCTGTCCTGCTAATAATACAAACCATAGCTGTCCTGCTTATGATACAAACCATAGCAGTCCTGCTAATGATACAAACCATAGCAGTCCTGCTAATAATACAAACCATAGCTGTCCTGCTAATGATACAAACCATAGCAGTCCTGCTAATGATACAAACCATAGCAGTCCTGCTAATAATACAAACCATAGCTGTCCTGCTAATAATGCAAACCATAGCAGTCCTGCTTATAATACAAAATCAACTTAAAGATTACTCACCTCAACACTTGCAGCACTGAGTTCATGTAACATGTGTTGCCAAGGTTGCGTAACCCTGTCACCCCTGGGGTCAAGGTTTTCTTCTTCAGGACCAGACTGGATGTTGAAGATGTTGAGGATATCAGAGCTGGTGTCCTGGTTTTTGACCTCTTCTGGGGAGAGGTTTGGAGTTTTGTAACTTTCTGTTGCTGCGTGAAGTCTAGCCAGGCTGAGAAGACTTTGGCCAGGAGCCTCTGTCTGGAATGACGAGACAAACGTTGCTACCAACACCAGTATTCAAGTGACAACCAACAATACAATTAGGGATAAGCTTTTGAGTCAATTGGATATTAACTCCACATTTTTTTAGCAATTGAGAGTTCATCGTTTTAAATGCATACCAGGAAATTAATGTCATCCCTTTCATTGATGTTAATTGTCTATTTTGTCTAATACAGCTGTGGATCCAGCACAAATCAAAAGTGGAAATGTTACACTTGGAATTTAATGAAAAGGAGCACTAAAAAACCAGCTCAGCAAATTTTATTGCACAGTCATGCTAATTATAGGACTGTATTGATTTCAAAAAGAATAAATAAATCACTAGATTTTGAAATATGTTGCTGTTTTTTTATAATAGTAATTATACATTATGCAGATATACCGCTTATCTGTGGCTTGAAGGTATAAAGAAAGGATAAAAAAATGCTTATGATAAAGGATATGATGAAAGGAAAAAACTTATAATGAATAATTATAACATCAAGGCTAATTTGGATTGATTGATACTTGTTTTACTGGTCATTTCCCAGATATCTTTCATTCTTACATGACATTTGCAACTAATACTTAAGTTTGGGGTGAATTTTACAATATGCTAATGAATTGCAAATGGTGACCTTTCTATGAATAATCAAAAATGCGGTACTAATTAGCAATTACTGAAGAAGAAAGAAAAGACATGCTGCGTTACATTAACCCAGCAATCTGAGACTGATCAGATCCTTCTGTCTCCAAAATCAACGTTCTGTTACAAGGCCCCAGGAAATCATCAACATGGAATATCCATACATGTCAAATGCTTCCACGTCCTGTCTCTTATAGAGACCAGAGTTCCAGATATTGTGCGTTTTGGCCTAATTTATCCTTCAAAAATAATCAGAAACACATTAAGATATAATGTTGATGCGTTTGTTTACGCACACTCCTTAAATTCCATATTTGCGATGACAAAAGAATTTAAGATTTTTGATTGGAGGAAATGATGTAAAAAAAATGATGATGATGGTGATTGGCAGCTATTATGTTATAAAGTCAGTATCTCATATTCCCTTGAGTGGCCCCTTAATGCAGGTTTTATTGCAGTCAGTGTTGGCCCACTTTAGTATATTACATTTGGGGTCCAAATCTAGATACTAAATTCATTTTTTGTTGTTGTTGTTGGGTTTAACATCCCATTGACAGTATTTCAGTCATTTGGAGACCATGTCTACTTGCGACAGATATAGTGCTGCCACACTGCAGTATCACGCAGTACACATGTGACATGATACCACACCCAGTCACATTATCCTGACACAGGCCCTACTAATACCAAAGGTATCCAGTATGTTGCTTTGACTGAAAAACTGCCACACAAGCTTATATATAAGAAAGTAGAAATCATTACTCATGTTGTTTCAATTGCTGTAACTCATTTGATTGATAGATTTTCATAAAATTGGTCTTATTTGCGTGGAAGGGACTCCCTTGCCTGGGGAATTGTCCTAAAAATGTTTGCAAATTAAAAACATGTTTGGTCGGAAGGAATCTGACCGACAGAATCTTGCAAATTTCTATGGTTTAGGTTTATTTGTTTCTTTTATCAGTACCTGTCCATACAATTCAACACTGATATTGTGGCTTAAGTTTTTTTTTTTACTTTTACATGTGAGAGATTGGCGAAATCTGTCGGTCAGATCTCTTCCGACCAAACGTGTTTTCGACTTCGCGAATTGTTGTAGCACGATTCCTTTGGCAAGGGGGTGTTTTTTTTTTGCACCTGACTGTCTTTATTCATCCCTTCTTTGCAAAATATGACTATTAATCCAATCCACCAATTTTCAAAGGAGTTATGGCATTTGATACAAGATGATGTATGTTTTCAATGGAAGAAGTTACCTACCTTCTTATTATATATAAGGCCAATGATTTTTTTATTGATATTTTTTTTATTTGAATGAGCAGCAACGTACCGGATACCTTTGACTGGTACTAGAACTACACTGTATATATGCTAGAACCAAGCAGAGAGCTACCCATACCACTTTTAGCAACTTTGGTATTTCGTAGTCAAGGATTGACCATTGACTTTCTGAGGAGGAAACTCCAACCATGTGGCCATTGGAATTGGTCCAAGTTATATTGGAAAACATTGTCACTATATAAAAACAATTAAATATATTATAATGTGGAATCCATGGTTTGGATCAAATACTGACATATGCATTTTGATGGAGCATTACACTGCATGTAAATATTTCAGTGTGACTGGAGAGATATGCATGTTGAGTGTAATCCAAGAAAATATCTAAGAAATACTACAAGAAATGATTTACTGTTTTTCTCTTCTGACTGAATACATATCTATTTGCATTAAAATACACGTGGGAAAACCTTAAATTTGAGGAAGGAATCAGGGTTTTTTTTGTTGTTTTTTTCATTTATTTTGCATTTATTTTGTGAGTGATATTTATTGTTCCACAAGTCAAACCTTACAAGTGAAATTGTTTTACTAATGTCAAACTGAGCCTGAAGTATTCAGCCTTTTAAGACCTTAAGAGAACATGTCATCGAGAGATTTGTCAAAGTAATTATTTCATCTTAAAAACAAACCTTTCTTTTTTTTTCTATGCACAGATCCATTATCTTGAGTCTTGTTTATAGAAAGCTTTTATTCAAATTAAGTGAAATATATCCAAATGAATGCATCTTCAATGGTGCGCAATATTCACAGAACAACTTTCTGGAAGGACGCCAAGGTTTTTATCTGATACTTTCCAGGAATTAAGTCCAATGTTTAGAAATGTTAGTTGTTGTGCTGGAGTTAATCATAGCTTCTACAGTATTTCAGTCACATTGTCGTCTAGCTAATTACAGGTGGAGGAAGACCCTAAGTGTACATTAGGAAATTTCTGAATGTTATAATTATTCTGTACAGACTTAAATGTGTCTTTAGCAGCAAATTCTGAACAATAGTGACAACTGCTGCTAGGTGCAAATGGCTTTTACATAGGAGACACTTTTTTTGTAAAATGGAATGTAACATGATGGCAATGATTTTTTTAAACAGTTTTCGCTGCACCTGGGACTCACTAGGCTAAAATAATAAAGAAAGTATGTATCCTACTTTAATTTCAATACCATGTTCCTTATATTTTAAGCATCTAATGGAGGCACTGAATTTAGAACATTGCATCCACAGTGAAAACATTGCATCTAGTAATCGAAGTGAAACTTTAGGTGAAAAAAGATAAGAATTTATTATGGTTTGTCAAAGTTATATCAAACACTTCTACTCATTTGAATTTGAATCTGTGTTTAATTCCTATTCTATTAAACTTAATGTGTGAGATTTTGTTAAAAATATTTAAGAGCAATGAATGTGCATGTTATGGGTGTATGTGAACAACATTATTATGGCAGTAAAACTTTTTACAACAAACATTGAACACAGTTATAGGAGTTGCATATCTTGGTGGCTGTAAATTATTGCTCTAAATCCCTTCACCAGTATCTCATGAGGGGTTATTTCTAACCTGACGCTGACTCAGAGTTTATTTAGAATAAATTAATTACGTTAATAAACTTAACAAAAAGTTAAGGGATATTCAAAGGAGCAGCTGAGTTCCCTTAAAGATAATATTAAATCTGAGACAAAAATTCAGATCCTAATATTTTATTGAAAATCTAAGGAAAATCTCACATTTTTTTCATATTTACTTGCGATATAAGATTCATTTAAAAGATAAGGTAATAAATTTAGTTCTGGCAGTGACCTGCTTAATATTTTTAGGTTTAATATTTGAGAATTTCAAAATTCTGACCAAAATATTCATACATGAGAAAGTTCACAAGGTTGTGAAATAGGGTTTTTGGTTTCTCCATTTCCTTAAAGTTAATAAGTCCAAACATAACAACATTTGTATGAGAAGGTCTATCTTGTGCCAAAGAAAGGGATTTATTCTAATTTATGTGAAATGGTTAAAAAAAGTTTCGACTAATGAAACGATAGTACAGCAGACGGGCGTTCTCTTGACCCAAGCTCCCGGGTTTTGACCCGTGAAAATCTCGAAAAACCCTTATTTGACCCGCAGAATAAATTACTGAAGAGTCACTTTGACCCGTGAGAATTTCCGGTCGTGCGTCATAAAATTGTAAATGTCAATCAAAAAAATCATACATCATTAACAATTGATGATGATAAGCTAAAAATACCAATAGGCGGAGCACGCATATTAATGAGCAGCCTCATATTCGTTATTAACCAATCAGAGACGAAGGTGCATCGGCTAGTGGCGTGATTGCGGCAAACGGGTGTCGTTTATGAAAGTGTTAATTGGTAAACAATCAAAATATGATCGGCATCGATTTACTCTGTAAAGGGAGTCATTAGCACCCTGCTGAGAAGGGTGCCATCAAATTTGTATGTCATTATGTGCGCGGTTTAATAACTGGCACGGCGGCAGTTACTGTAAATGGAAAACCGCGAAGCGGGGTCGTTGAGTAATGTTAATTGGAGGTAAGTTGGGTTTTTTTTATCCGCCGAATTGAATAGATTTACTCATCACCAATTGTCCACTTTTTACGCAAATGAAATATAAAAATAATATATATCCCAGAAATTTCGTCAGTCAAAGTTAAACCTTCGAAACATCGCCTTAGTCGATTGTGCAAAAGTGAAAAATATGTGTAAGTGACTTACGAGTTGGGGGAAAAAATGGCACAAAAAAGCTTGTTTGATGTAGGTTTTCGAGGTGGTCAGAAACGGTCAAGTGAAAGTGAATGTGTAACTCCTTCGAAGCGTACGAAGTTCGATAGTAGTGTTGAATCACCGAAGGCAAAAAGAAAGTTTAGGAATGATTGGTTATCCGAGTATGAGTGGCTTGAAACTAAAGAGAAAGATGGAATAACACTTCTGTTTTTGTTTTCATACATGTAAACACACAAAACAATACAAGAAAAAAAAATTATATATATGAAACACTTATAAGTATTAAAATTTGACTCATGAAAAATGAAATTGACCCTTGAAAAATTGAATTTGACCCTTGAAAATTTTGGCTGAAGAGTCAATGACCCTTGAGTCTCGGAGTCTACTGAACACCCTGGCAGAGTTTTCACATTTTGCATTATGGTGCATTAATGTATTTTTCATTTTTTCACCACAAGGGCTTTAATTTTTTATCTTTCTGCACACAAATTCTACTTTAAAGCAAAACCCCAAACCACAGCTTGATTTACATTTAAGTGCACAGGCATCAATTTTAAGTGTTTTCATCTTCTAAGAAGAGATTATTCCATTTAGACAAAGTCAAACAGTGGAGTGGATCGCGATAGTAGGGCACACAAGCCTTTATATTCCTTTTCTCTACATACGTATTACCCATAGATATTTAGTTAAAACTAGAAAAAGACCTGAAAAATTGTAGGAATGTAATTTACTGTTTGGGATTTGTCTTAACTGAAATGAGCCTATTCTTAGAAAAGAGACCATTGGTTTTACATAAATAAACCACCATTAGTAACTTAAAGGTCCAATGCTTGGCTGTGAAGCGTGGGATGATGTGAATTCAATAAACAAGAGGGCCATAATGGCCCTAAATCACTCACCTGAGAACCACGGTTCTAAGGGAGCAATATTGGCAGAACATTTGTGCCAAAACATTTTAAAATCTGGCAGGTAGTTTTGGAGCAGAAGTCTTTTAAAGTTTTCACTATAATTAAACTTTTAAGGCAAATTAACCCCGCTCCTGGCGGCCATGTTTTTTTATGGATCAGAATAATTTTAGAAACTTTGGTAGATGGTTACCCAAGGAACATCTGTTTAAAACATTTTGAAATCTGGCCAATAGTTTAAAAGCAGATGATTTTTAAAGTTTTTATAATTTTTTTCTTTCCATTGCCATGGCAACCAGAGTTCTAAATGGTTCAAGTTTATTTTAGTAACTTTTGTAAAGGTTCACTCAAGGATCATCCCTGCCAAGTTTAATCAAATTCTGTCCAGCAGTTTAAGAGAAGATGTTGTTTAAAGTTTTCACTATGTATATATAAGGCAAATTAGCCCTGCCCCTGGCAGCCATGTTTTTTTACGGATCAGAATAATTTTAGCAATCTTGGTAGATGTTTACCCAAGGCACATCTGTACCAAAACATTTTGAAATCTGGCCAATAGTTTTGAAGGAGATGATTTTTAAAGTTTTCATTTTTTTTTCTTTCCATTGCCATGGCAACCAGAGTTTTATATTGTTCAAGTTTATTTTAGCAACTTTTGTAAAGGTTCACTCAAGGATCATCCCTGCTAAGTTTAATCAAATTCTGTCCAGCGGTTTCAGAGGAGATGTCATTTAAAGCAAATTGTTGACGACGCACGACAATGGACACAGTGTGATCACAAAAGCTCACCTTGAGCACATTGTGCTCAGGTGAGCTAAAACTATAATGAAAACTTTCAATTGCTGTTTGTGATAACAGTTTTATTGCAACCTTCATAACAGAATAAAACAAATTCTAGAGTCTTAATGCCACACAATATAAACAAGGACAATAAACTAGATCACTCTCACAGGTTAATGATGGGACTTGTAAAGTTAAACAAGAAGGCCAAGATGGCCTTGAATTGCTCACCTGGGAAAATCTGCTTTCATTGCCTTTAATAACATAGTCATACTGAATACAAAACCCATGCAGAAGAACAGCAAGATAATCCAAATTCCACACAAAAACTACCAGTGGTCCAAAAAACCAAGTTGCCCCTAGGGTGGGACAAATTTAGATGCCAATGCCATGATTTGAAAACTTGGTTCAGGTCCACAAGGCCATGCTACATACCAAATATCTTAACCTATGATCTTGTGGTTTCTGACAAGGATATCTTTTAAAAATCTTTTCTTGGGGCGGGGCCAAATGTGACCAAACATAGTAGAGGTCTACTAGACAATGCTACAAACCAAATATCTATACTCTAACCTTGTGATTTCTTCTAAATTTTCCTAATTAAGCCTATGTAAAATCAAGTGACCCCTGAGGCGGGGCCAATTTGGGCCCCAGGGCCATGATTTGAACAGACTTGGTAGATGTCCATAAGGCCATGTGACACACCATGCTATCTGACAAAAAGATTTTTCTAGTTTTTTCTATATAAGTTTATGTTAAATCAAGTGACCCCTTGGGCGGGGCCAATTTTGACCCCAGGGCCATGATTTGAACAAACTTGGAAGACATCTACTAAATAATGCCAAATACCAAGTATCTTAACTCCAAGCCTTGTGGTTTCTGACAAGAAGATTTTCTAGTTTTCCCTATATAAGCCTATGTTAAAGCAGGTGACCCCTGGGGCAGGCCAATTTTGACCCCAGGGCCATGATTTGAACAAACTTTGTAGAGGTCTACTAGACTATGCTATACACACCAAATATCTAAACTCCAGGCCTTATGGTTTCTGAGAAGATTTTCGAAGTTTGCTTTTCGAAAATCTATTTTTAGCTCCTGTGACCAACTTTTTCAACCAATCAAAATAATTTTAACAATTTTGATACAGGGCATCATAAGGATGAATCCTGTGGGGCATCATAAGAATAAAGTTTGGCCAAAATTTAGTGGTTAAAGAGGAGATGTTGTTTAAGGAAATTGTTGACGCCGGACGCACACACAAACAGACAACAGACAAAAGGTGATCAGAATAACTCACCATGAGCACATTGTGCTCAGGTGAGCTAAAAAGGTTTTCCCTGAAACAATACCAATTTAGTGATTTGTAACATGGCCAATGAACCTTCATGTAATATGACTGCAAGGCTAGTTGGGGTTACCCATGTAACATTTTTGAACCAAAACCTAGTACCTGACCATATGGTGGTTCCAAGAAATGTTTCAATTTTCATATTTATGCAATTTTTGTGGATTTACCATGATTCCCCGCAAACTTTACCATTTTATCTATTTTTAAACACAAACAGAACTACAGAATGGTTACTAAATAACTCTGACATTCTATATACACAGTGTGGTTTCATAACAGTGCCATATCTAACACATACAATCAGCTTGTTATTTTTTTTAGTTAAAGATTTCTTATATATGATATACCATATAAACCCATTTAAAATCCCGCTCTTATGAAGTCACTGACAACACAGCCCTTCACAGCTGTGGGTTAGAGTTCTGGTCTGGCCATGTGGATTTTTCATGTGAGGAAGCCTTCCAGCTGGCTTGCAGAAGGATGTTGGTTCTACCTGTATTCATCATTGACAGTCTATATATGAATGCTCACAGTGGCTTCAGAGGAAATGTCTTTTATTGAAAACTGTTGACTACGCACAATGTATGACAACAACAGACACAGGGAGATCCCAATAGCTCACCTTGCATAATGTGTGCTCTGGTGAGTTGAAAAAGGAGAGAAAAATAATTACCTTCTGTGCCAATCAGCAGTCACCACCTTGTCATTTTCATCCGTGTTATCTCTGGAAAGAAAACAACACCTGACATGTGTAGATGATGCAAACATCAAATATACATAAATCTGTAAACACTGTGAAGTTCCTATTATTATTATATTTTTTTTTTATGTACATTTTAAGACAATCTAAAATAGCAATTTTCAGATGATCAATAAATACCACCAAAAATGCCACAGCTGTAAAGTAGATAATACAATTAAGATACAGTCAAGTTTGTTATTCTGAGAACACAAAGAATAAATTGAGTCATAAATCTCAAGACGATGTAAAGGAAGTAATCCCTATACCTTCGTACCACTCCTGTGTGGGAGTAGGATCGCAGCAACTTGCGTCCCCGAGACTCGATATCTGTAAACTTCTGCGTGGCAACTGCGCTGAGTGCCGACCGGAGCAGTTTGATGTCCCCCGCAGCATTGTCGTTCAAAACGTAGTCATCACAAACGTAGCTACAGACACAAGACCAGTCCATTTTAAACTATTCTCATTAAAGGTATGTATACAACTAGTATAAAATGTGATCACACCACAAATTATTTGTAGGCTGATCCAAGTTTTACAATTGTATTAAGAGGAGCAGGAAAGCTTAATTATCCAACTGAGCATTACCATTCATTTTTCATTCTCATTGGGTTTTAATAATTGAGTAAAAGTTATTGCAATTATGACACAGTGGGCTGCTATATCTTGTTGTATATAAGTTGTAAGAACTTGTTCCTCAATCTACCTCCAAAAATATGTTAAAACAAGATGAAGTCAACCTCATCCCAGTATTTGAGTACTACTATGTCACACATTTGCTGAATTAGGTGAATACATGCTCCTTTCTGTTATATCTAAGAACAAAATCACTGCATACAGATGCCAATGCTTGTCTGTTTTTTGTTTTGTTTTTTTGTTGTTTTTTTAAAGAGGAGGATAAATTTTAACAAAATGGACCTAAGAGTTATGGCCCATGTTGGGAATGTAATAGTGAACAAGTGTGTGAAATTTGATGACAGAAGTAACAGTTAAGAAGTTAAGACCAAGGTTGAAATTTTCCTAACAATGACACCAATGACGATGACACCAGAGACAATATTTTCATTATATATCAGGTATATTGATAGTTCAGGGTTCGACACTAACGGGACTCCAAAATATCATGTTGGACTACCTGATTTCAAAGCTAGGCAGTTCGACGGACTCATTGAATCTGGGGTGAAAAAATGAATCCGAATAAAGCATTATCCAAATACTGTTCTGCATACAATTTCAGTTGAACAAGCCGGAATATATCGACTATATTTTGTAGAAAAAAAAAGTCCTTCCAACTGCGTGCAATAACAGTAATTATCGATGATATCTGAAATACACAGACTGGTCTGACAGAGTTCCCATTCAAGTACATATCACATACAAATGCATCAAATCACGCACACTTTTTTTAGTCTATATGTGAATGCACGCACAAAAATACATGCTAAAAGATAATAAAACAACAAGAAAAGTCTAGTACCGTTTATGTTTTTCTTTAATATATATAATAATACGATAAAATAACAATCGCACTCTTTCCAATAAAACTAAAAATAGAAATGATGATTAGAAATGAAAACGAGGCTGACTGGCACACTACATGTATATTAATTTCGCCATTATCGGCATTCGTTCAAATCAATATTTTTAAGCAACCCGTCATCCGTCGGCGAAGATTTATATTTTAAATCTGTTTTAAAGCTTTATCGTATATACCTGCCAGAAAATTGGTGTCTGTCTGTGATTTCTAAAATATAATTGTGAAATAAATGCTTACGAAATCATTGTTCATTTTGATCATATCGCTGTGAATTATCCAGAACCCATTCAGTACTGTACTGTACTTTACATAATTAATTGACGACATAAAGCCAAATGCGATATTCGCATCATCATTACTGATACAAACCATGACTGTTATGATGTTATGCTTATACAATCAGTTTATTGTTTTTAGTGAATTCAGGTGATATTCTAGTTAGTAAGTTCCATTTTGGACAGAACTGTTGGGTTAAAGGTAATTGTGTACTTCAAATTCCAAATGGAAAGGGACTCTTACTATTGGTAATAATGAACATAAACGTAACAATGCAAGCTGTATGTGGATACTACGTAACTAGAGGTGTGATCAAATTATAATCGTTGCATGATTGATTTTCGGAAGCAGTAGAACCTTTGTTACCTCTAGTTCAATCGAATATACGCAAAACACTCGGGGCTAAACAAAATGGCGGCCGACTCGATGTACGAAGAATGAGTGCGCACCATAGAAGGGAAATAGAATTTTTACTAAGGTTTTGAACATCAAACTCAGGATGTGCGCTATACATGAGTGATAACGGTATATTAATTATGTCATTGTCAATACATAATGAAGCTATAATGAGTATTGGTCAATCTGGAATCATTGTTAAAAAATTAATAATAAACGAAGAAAATATTTTTTTGTGTGGTTTATTACTATTATTAGCAAAAATAAACACGTTAAAATGTGTACCCCCAAAATTTGTTTTGTACTCCCAAACCCAAGGTGCAGTATGTGAATGTACACCCACAAAAAAAGGTCAGTGGGAACACTGGGTCTTCAGATTTTATATTCTTCACGTAGACGCTTATAGAATAACGTAGCATAATGGAAATATATTTCTAAACCAATCTACAAACCGGTGTTGCAATAAGAACATGCCCAGCGTTCCCATCGGTAACGTAAACAATATGGAAAGATTCCTCACTGAATATAAGCCCCCCACCCCCCCCCAAAAAAAACAAACTAAAAAATCAGCTGTTTTTGTATCGTTAATTTGGACTCCTAACTTTTTGTTCGGACTCCTTGATTTTACAAGTTAGGAGTCCAAGGGACTCCCTTGGACTCCTTACTCAAACCAGTTAATGTCGAACCCTGTAGTTTGCTCAAACTAAACTCTAATTTTCTTAAGAAGTTTTGCTAACATTATTAAAGGGTACACAGGTCTGTCTCCCTTTTACTGAAATCAATTGATCATTATAGATTGATATTGAAAATGACTTAATTAGGCATTTCAGAGAGAGAAAAAAAAATCAAAATGCTCAAATACCTTTATTGAGTATTTCAGAACTCAAATGACTTTATTGAGTATATCATAATTTTGAATGACTTAGTCACAGCAGTACATCCCTCATTTTCTGCCTGATGATAAATTTCACTGACTGACAAGATGGATGCCTTTCTGAAGCCTTGATCACATAAGACATTAAATCACACAGTAAAAAAAATTCAGTCTGACAGACAAAACATATACTCTACAATTTTGAAGGTATATTAAATCAATATCTCAAAAACAGAGCTTGGGCATTGCGCAGAAAAGAAACAATGCATCACATGGATTATTCAGCCTTATCAACAAAATAATCATAATTGTGATTTACTGCATGGCAAAACAACAAATTTTGTTCTTGAAGTCATAGATCATGAGTGCATTTCCAGAATTTGACTAATTAGTGTTATTATTGTTATTAGATTAATTAACTTTAGTGGCACAGCACAAATTACTGGACAGAGCACACAATTCTGGTTATTTATTTATAAATGCACATATTGAGGGCTGAGTCAATGGCCCTGAAACTGCTCTCCTTCTATTTCTATATGCACTTAGCTCTTCACTTCATATGGACTCATTTAACCACATAGGAAAACAGAGCAGGCCCAGACTCTCTTCTGTTTGCTGATACAGTATTGTAGCTCAGTTTCTATACAATCATCTGTGGCCAAGATAAATCCATCACTTCATTAGCCATTTAAAGATCAGTCATTAAATATTCATTAAGTCATAAATTTGTACATGAATATTCATGAGTTAAAATAGTTTCACAGTCAACCCTTGCTTTGGTAAAGAATAAATCAACAGGTAACTGGTGTTGCACGCAACACATGAGTCCCCTACTGGTGAGGTGCATAATTTTTCTATTACCATAACAACCAGAATTTTGGTCCGAGAAAAAAAAATTAAGTGACGTGCAGAATCTCCATACTGCCATCTATTCATATACCAATTGTCAAAATATTATTTTAAACGGTTTTTAAGTAATAGCAGGATCCAGATTTCCAGACATCCGGATAGACAGACAGACGGACGGACGGACAGACCGAGGGCAAACCTATAGTCCCCTCCGGTGTATACACCAGTAGGGGACTAAAATGCCAATGTAATATGGTCAAATAATGGTGCCCAAAGCTTTATTTTGTTGTTTGTCTAGAAGACTCAATGTGCATTTTCACATGACTATAATGTTAACCAAAACAATGTGGTATTGATATCTAACTGGACCTCCAAATACAGTGTAATAATGGACCTGTGCTTTATATAAGGGTTTCCGTAATACATTATTGTCACCTAAATAAATACTACCAGCATTTTAAAAGCTATCTACCGTCACAGCAATTGTAACAGTACGTATTCAAAAATTCACATGACAACTTACCAATAGACATATTTTTCGTTCACCTCAATGCTGATTGGATGCTGAAAAATAGATACATGTATTTTATTATCACTTATTTACATTAAAAGAGAACCTTTGGAATTTTTTGATTAAAAAAAATTAAAAAATTTTATATCAAATGTGTATTAGAGCTCCTGGGGGGCAAACTGATGCACTGTCCCAGTAAAGGTTATGATGTAGGCTGCATATGTCCATAAAATACCACTCCAACATATGATCCTAAAACAAATGTTCACTGTGACACCGGGACAACCATTCCTAAAACTACCCTGTTTGTGAGAGGCAGGGAAGATATACCAGTTGTTGTTTTTGTGTTGGGGATTATCATTGCTGCGACAGTAGTTCAGACAGCGATGTCCAGCTACTTGCAGTGTACGAATATAACCTGACTAACAAAAGCTCACGTGTAAAACCAGCAACCAGATATATCAGTACCATTTTCAATGACACGGATATGTTAATACCAAAGATGGAATCCACATCCTCCTAATCACGGGGCAGAGACTGTAACCACTCACCTACTACAGCCAGTGGTAACACCATTCCTCTCATAATGCCGAAATATCAACATAGAGGTTAACCCATGTGACTTAACCCTTACCCTCATATAGACTCATTTCGACACACTCAGTAGGTACCACATAAAGCCTGATCTGCAGAAAACCACAGTTAAACCTTACCAAATTTAATTATAAAGTCCTCATTCCCAGACCACTGAGGAGCAGCGAACAGCATAAAACCTGATCAGCCTGCGAGTTACTCGCAGGCTGATCTGGTTTTATGTTGTTCGCATAGGTCTTTTCATGGTTTCCTCTAAGAGAGAAAGGGTTAAGACAGGCTATTTCAGATACTTGCAAATGATGAAACACATATATGTAGAATGAAAAGTCAATGTATCTTTTTTGTTTCTTAAATGACTTAAAGTGACCTGTTCTGGATCATTTTTACAACCTAGGGAACAGAATGGACAATTAGGTGCATCACTGAGATCATACCAGTGTGTGTGTGTCTATCTAGTGTTAATCATGGTGTTTACTGCTTCCATGGAAAAACACCATATTGGGCAAACAATAGGTTTTGAAAATCAGCAAATAGCTTAATCATCTTGGCAGATATTTGTTTTTATCTCAAAATCAGCTTACAAACAAAGAGTAACCACTTTGCACTTTAATTGGTCATTAAAGAATTACTGAACATCCCACCCCTCAAACCCAATCCAAAATCCCAGACACACATGCAGTCAATACAGCAAACTTGTTCTGGGAAGAACTGCAGAGACAGAAAATCCATAGAAAATCACAATAAGATTTGAATTTTGCTGATGTATATATTAGAGCTGTGTTTAGTGCCTCTAAAACTGTCTGGACAGGTCATTTTTCAAGTCTCGTTTGTCAGTATACAAATGGAAATTAACTGCAAATGAAATTAACATGTCAAACTGAGTCAGAACATTGCTTTTGAACATAATGATCTTGAGATGTCTCAAGATAAGATAACATAAGTTGAACGTCTACTGATTTCCAAGTCATGGAGATTTTTTCAGAAACAGGGAAACCAATCTTAAAAGACATCACTATAGTTCTATTGGGACTCAGCAAAAAGGACATTTGCTGTCAAACATATTTGGTACTAATGTAATAATATTCGATCTCAATCTTTGTAGAATTTCACCACATATTCTCAAATATCTCACTAAGCTCTAGAGTATTAACGAAATATCTTAAATACTTTTTACAAATTCTATATTTTCTGAAAAAATCCAATTTTCAAACCAAGCAGATAATTTACAAGATGACAGGAATACATATCTACCAATATAGAAATTTATATCAAAGTTTTGAAATGGTAAAGCAGAAATTCTCTCTATTAAAAATCAAATTTTTTTTAAGTGAAAACTTAAACATAAGATTGATGTGAATATAGTTCCTGATTATTGTTGCTCAAGGAATGTTTAAATTATACAAGCTGAAGTCTGTGCAGCCAGAATTCTCCCCCCTCGCACTGTGAATTTTAACCCTTTCCCTCATAGAGAAAACCATGAAAAGACCTATGCGAACAACATAAAACCAGATCAGATCAAACTTTTATTATTGATTAATTTTCAAGGAACTCAGTATTGTTTACACCATTTTCATTAAATATGAATTATTAATTACCCAGAGAAATTCCATTCAAAATGTGTTTTTCCCACGTTCCCAAATTAGAACAAATGTTTATACCATGATAACAGATAATGCCAACTCACTGGTACATCAATTCTCATTAATCATTAGCTCATTAGAATAAGTTAAGTATTTATGATTTCATGTAGTGTTTGTTGGGCTCACATACAACAAATCAGTTCCCAAGACAGTTGTGTGCTCATTTGCAGTATTAAACTGATCTCTTTGTCATTCCGAGAGGCTAAACACCCATTGCCATTCTGAGTAGAGTAATTTTCGCATTCTTTATAGAGTGCTAATTCATTTGTCATTCAGAGTGGCTACATTACATTTGTCATTCAGAGTGGCTACATTACATTTGTCATTCAGAGTGGCTAAATTCCATTTGTCATTCAGAGTGGCTACATTACATTTGTCATTCAGAGTGGCTATATTCCATTTGTCATTCAGAGTGACTATATTCCCTTTGTCATTCAGAGTGGCTATATTCCATTTGTCATTCAGAGTGGCTAATTCCATTTGTCATTCAGAGTGGCTAAATTCCATTTGTCATTCAGAGTGGCTACATTACATTTGTCATTCAGAGTGGCTAAATTCCATTTGTCATTCAGAGTGGCTACATTACATTTGTCATTCAGAGTGGCTATATTCCATTTGTCATTCAGAGTGACTATATTCCCTTTGTCATTCAGAGTGGCTACATTACATTTGTCATTCAGAGTGGCTAAATTCCATTTGTCATTCAGAGTGGCTACATTACATTTGTCATTCAGAGTGGCTATATTCCATTTGTCATTCAGAGTGACTATATTCCCTTTGTCATTCAGAGTGGCTATATTCCATTTGTCATTCAGAGTGGCTATATTCCATTTGTCATTCAGAGTGGCTAAATTCCATTTGTCTTTCAGAGTGGCTACATTACATTTGTCATTCAGAGTGGCTATATTCCATTTGTCATTCAGAGTGACTATATTCCCTTTGTCATTCAGAGTGGCTATATTCCATTTGTCATTCAGAGTGGCTATATTCCATTTGTCATTCAGAGTGGCTACATTACATTTGTCATTCAGAGTGGCTATATTCCATTTGTCATTCAGAGTGGCTATATTCCATTTGTCATTCAGAGTGGCTACATTCCATTTGTCATTCAGAGTGACTATATTCCATTTGTCATTCAGAGTGGCTATATTCCATTTGTCATTCAGAGTGGCTACATTACATTTGTCATTCAGAGTGGCTACATTACATTTGTCATTCAGAGTGGCTATATTCCATTTGTCATTCAGAGTGACTATATTCCATTTGTCATTCAGAGTGGCTACATTACATTTGTCATTCAGAGTGTCTACATTACATTTGTCTTTCAGAGCAGCTATATTCCCTTTGTCATTCAGAATGGCTATATTCCCTTTGCTATTTTGACCAGCTACATCGCCTTTGCCACTTAGACTGGCTATATCCAAAATGACCACACTCCCTTTGCCTTTCAGACCAGCTTTATCCCATTTGCTATCCAGAAAGCCATATTATGCTATGACAGAACAAAAGCCAGAACAGACTGAGGGCAATAGTCATTCTGTTCAAGTGTTATACAGCTCCAAATTCTTGAAAAATACCTTACGATGATCTCAGACTGAAACTCTAGATATAAGTTTCAGATCTACATTGATTTAATTACTTATTATATTTTAGAGCTTGGTGTCTGGAGTAACCCTTTCATCTCAAATGTACTGAATTTGTACATGAGTAATGTTTGTTTGTTTGTTTATTGGGTTTTACGCTCTACTGACAGTATTTCAGACATTTAGAGACAAAGTCTACATGATACAGATATAGTGCTGCACACTGTAGTATATTGCCATAGACATGTGGCATGATACCACACACAGTCACATGTGGCATGATACCACCCCAGCCACATGTGGCATGATACCACACCCAGTCACACACATGTGGCATGATACCACACACCCAGTCACATGTGGCATGATACCACACCCAGCCACATGTGGCATGATACCACACCCAGTCACATGTGGCATGATACCAAACCCAGTCACATTATCCTGACACCAGGCCAACCAGTCCTAGAACTACCTTTATATGCTGAGCACCAAACAAGGGAGCTATATACCAGTATCAGTTTTTATGACTTTGGTATGCAGGGGCTGCGGGTCAAACCCATGACCTCCTGATTCCGGGGGAGACGCTCTTACCATTTACAAGAGAGCTTACATGACCCTCTTAGTTCTCAATAATGCAACTCTAGACTTTTGACTGAATTATGTAATATAAGCCATAATCAAACTTGATTAATGAAAAGTGATGACTATTAGAAATATCTCAAAATATGATCAAGAATGCTCAAGAAATGAAAGATGATATGTTGTATATTAGCTATCTGTGGATGACAGTGTGGAAAAAATCTATATCCAGCTTAAAGGAGATGTAAAACATGCTCAATGTTGGATGAAATATCAGCAGCTGAGGAATGTAATTTCCTCTCTTTTGTCACATAATACTGGCTACATATCCCTGGGGACCACTGGAAATACCAAGGTAAATAATGGAAATTGGAAAACCAGGTACACATCAACAAAAAAAACATGATTCATTTTGCCAGTAAATTTAGATTATAAGGCATTAGCATGTTCACCAGTTTCTTAATCAAATATTCAAGGAAAAAATCCTTCACAGATGAAGAAAAATAACTCTTGGCTTGAAAAACAAAACAAAAGTTAGTTTGCCTGCTTGAAATTCTTTTTTCCTTTTAAATAAAGGTTTGGGGTATGAGTGTTTTCAATTATCTTTCCAATGATTAAGACCTTATTTCATATCATTGTAGCAGGGATTGTCCAGAGGCCAGAATTTATGAGTCTTTCAGTATCTTATTTTGCTTAAAATCTCATTGAAATCAATCTAATCAGAAATAAACATCTTGCAAAAAGGAAACCGGTCATAACAGGATGAAAATCAGACAAGTTTTAATTATTTTACCACATAGGATGGTGTCCCCCCCCCCCCCACACACTCAATTTGACTTTTATCAAGACAAACTCAATTTAGGGAACTGTAAACAACTGAAGAAGGTATGCACGTTAGGTCAAAACATGCTTGCCCAGTATGAAATAAGACTTTCATTGACACAGAAAACTACAGTATACAAAGGAAACAGACAAAATCATGAATGCTGATCTCTGATTGGCTGAACCCATTTTGACCTCTGATTTTTCCATATAATGATTCTATGATTTGAGGTGCCCATGTGATAAAATTATTTTCCACTTGTGTAAGAAACTTCCTCTTCTTTCATCAAGTTAACAATATTAATTTTTATAGACAAGAATGATTCAAACAAAAATTAAAAAACAACAACAAAGATGTGAGGAATGAGAGTCTTAGAGAGTTGAGAAAAACAAAGAAGCAATAAAGAGAGACAGGCAGACAGCAGAGAGAAAGAGAGAGAAAGAGAGAGAGAGAGAGTGTCTTACCTTACTATCCTGATAATGAAGAAGGGCATGTTTCTCATTGAATCTACCACAGGCAACATTGGAGCAACTCAGACATGCCTGAAATCAGCATCAATATTTTTAACTCATAAACAATTTGAAGACCATACAGGAACAGGGGGATGCACTCTTATATAGACCTCATATATATACATATACTGACACCTTGCCCAACAGACTATACCCTAACCCTTTCCCTCATAGAGGAAACCATGAAAAGACCTATGCGAACAGCATAAAACCAGATCAGCCTGCGAGTAACTCGCAGGCTGATCAGGTTTTATGCTGTTCGCTGCTCCTCAGTGGTCTGGAAATGAGGATTTTGTAATTAAATTTGGTAAGGTTTAACTGGTTTTCTGCAGATCAGGCTTTATGTGGTACCTATGAGTGCGTCAAAATGTGTCTATATGAGGGAAAGGGTTAATTAGACAGCTCTTTCCCCGAGCTGTCGTATTACGTCTTATCTGTTTGCTCAAAAGTCATACAATATTGTAGCTCAGATTCTACACAGTCTGTGTGGCAAAGAAAAAATCCTTGTTTCATATACCATTCAAAGTCAATAAATTAATATTCATCCAGTTATAAATTTATACATAAATGAGGTTAGGGGTTCAAGAGGAGCTACATTTAAGCATTTAATTCAGTATTCAAAAGAATGAATAAGCTGGAATACTAGGCTTTTATTTTTTTTTCTCATACGTGTATTTACATGGAAATGCATCTGTTCTGCAGTTCTAAAACAGACTGGAAATTTGTTTTGACTGATGAACCTTTGTTTTGACCTAACAAGGAGAAAGATTTATGTCTCTCTATAAATGTCTTCCTAAAATATGCATTCTTACACAGAGATACGATATTGATAGCTGGATGTGAAATTAAGTTCAAATTTCCTTAGACAAAGCAATCAAATTCTAAATCCAATATAACCCCAGGCTTCCTACTAGGATTCCCAAAACTGGAGTCCCTGAGGAAGACTTGCATGAAAGTTGGAGTCCTTATGATCTTATATGTAGTGCTCAGGAAAACTGGAGTGCTTTTCCCAAAAGATGGAGTTGAGGTCTCCAAATCATTGTCGCACTTAGAGAAGACCCTCTTACCTACCCAGAATGCTATTATATTTGGATGAAGACTTAAAGTAAGTTTTCTGTCTTATCCATTTTTCTCAACATGCTATAATGTTCCCAGATCGCCTACTTCAATTGTCTGTTTTATGTAAGTTTGTTTATATAGGGCCACGGCCCACGTATATTTAAACCTAGAGTAATCCCTGTTCCTAAAAAGTTATAAATATTCTAACAACAAAATCATTCAATATCTCTTCTGACAGATTTACAATTCAAATATCATTTATAACATTTCACATCCAAAGATCCCAATCATTTCCAATGCAGTTCTGGGAGATATCTTTGTAATTATATACATATTGAATGCAAACAAAATAAAAACACGTACAAGTTTCTTTTATCTTCTTTTTTAAAACTAAATAATTACCACAGTAAATATGATAGAAAAACACTCTTATGAAAATGGATTTCATAAATATAGAATGTAGAACAAAATTTGCAGTTAAGCATTGCATGCCGTAAGTTTTTGTCCTTCAATTTCTTTTTCTTGTCTTATGCTTATGGGTAATCACTAAGTTTGTCACTGAATGTTAAAAATTTTTAAGAGGAAAAATCAATCTTTAGCTGAAAATGTCTACATCTGATTATTAGCTGTCTTTATTTGTTTGTTGGGTTCAATGTCCCGCCAACAGTATTTCAGTCATTTGAAGACTATGTCTACCAAACCCAGTCGCATTATCCTAACACCTGGCCAACAAGTCCTGGAACTACCCTTATATGTTGAACACCAAGCAAAGGAGCTATAACAGTACCCTTTTTTATGAAATTGGAATGTTGCGACTGTTGATAAAAACCATGACCTCCCGCTACAAATATCAATAATACCTGAGAACAAAGGCCATTCACAAAAAAAAATATCATGGCCTTTTTCTGGGAATGGCTGTTATTTTCAGATTAAAATTTTCTATAAATTTGAGGCTGGGATCCTGTCTAGGGCTGAGTATCTTCCTCCACAAGGCGTATTGCAATATATTGTGAACAGCCTTGTACTGTGTAATGTATCCATACGTATTGGGGTAAATAATTAAACTTATTTTCTTTCATGTTCAACTTTAAACATTGCCCAAATATTGCTTTTTGTTAGGAACAAATTCATGTACCTCCACATCAAGATTGTTGCTAGACACCATTTTGAAACAAACTGACAAGGGCAGTTACTCTAATTGCACTGGAAAGGTACAGAAAATCCTCCACAACTTTTCAGCAAAGTCAAAACATGAAGGATGTAGAATTGTTCTGGAAGTTAAGATTGATGAAACACACTTTTGACCTTTTGGAAAACCTTTTCGAAAAAAAAATAAAAAAAAAATGGTATGGCAGATACCAGACCGTAAACACTTGTGTATTGTGCGCATTTCTATGACTTTGATTTCAATTTCCGAGAAGGGGTGCGCACAATACATGAGAATTCAGTTTTTTCTTAGTGTTTCCAAACTTTACCCCACCCACTAGAAAGCCATTTCAGCCATTGGGTAAGTCTGTATGATTATAATTTTATTTTAATAGGTATTAAAGCTTTATCGTATATACTTGCCAAATATTTGTTGTCTGTTTTTGATTTCTTCAATATAATTGTGAAATAAATGCTTACAAACTCATTGTCCTTGTTTGTTTATATATCACTGTGAATCACCCAGAATGCGTTAAGTACTGTACTGAACTTTACATAATAATTCATTAACGACATGAAGCCAAATGTGATATTCGCATCGTCATTACTGAGACAAACCATGACTGTCATTATGTTTTGATTATACAATCAGTTGATTGTTTTTAGTACATCCTGATGATATTCTAGCTAGTTAGTTCCATTTTGGACAGAACTGGTTGGTTAAAGATAATTGCGTACTTCAAATTACAATTTGAAAGAAACTTGCAACAAAAAAGCAACAAGGTGTCAACATCTGAAGACAATTACTCAAACTTGGTCATAATGAACATTAGCGTAATAATGCAAGCTGAATGTGGATACTATAGGTGTGAATTATATCATCGCATGACTGACTTTCGGAAGCAGTAGAACTTTTGTTACCAATAGTTCAATTGAATATACGCAAAATACCCGCGGCTAAACAAAATGGCGGCCTCCTTGATGTACAAAAAATGAGTGCGCATTATAGAAGGGAAAATAGATTTTTACCAAGGTTTTGAACCTCAAAACTCACAGGATGCGCACTATACACGAGTGCGCACAATACACAAGTGTTTACTGTACGTATCATACTTAGGCAGTTTACACCATGGTTATATGGTGCACTGCTGAATTGTTGCATCTCTAATCCTGACAATGGCCATTGTTCACAGGTTAACTGTTCTTCAGAGCTAAGCGACCACTTATATAATTTTCATTGTATACATATATTGTTGTTTACTTTATATCCCTTGCTAATGACAAATAGATCAATTTAAAGAAAAAATGGACATAGTTTTCATAGGTGAAATTTCATCATAAACTATGGCTATATAGGGTATACTAGAAAACACACTCAAATTTCTTTTAAAGGTTGGTGACCCCCTGTTTTCATTTCATATATTAGTAGATCAGATAATATACTATCAACAAACATAGAATCAGGAAATTCTGAATGTTCTCAAAAAATGATGAAACTGTCGCGATCATCAAGATTGACTAAATACTTACCCAGACACTTTCCGTTGTTCTGCAAATGAAGCAAAGCCATTTTTCTGGGTTGAGGATGGAATGGTCCCAGGCTGGTCGAATCTTGGACACATGTTGACACTTTTCCATTTTGCCTTCATCTAGTAACTAGCTGGTTTTACAAAAATAAAAACAAAACAAGAGCTGTCAGAGGACAGCATGCTCGACTATTCAAAATGCTTGTTGGTAAATCAAATGAAATCTATTTCAATTCCTGCCCTTCATATACCCTGTATATAATAAAAGTAAAAAATGATATACCTTGATAGTCTTATACCCCTAAATAGATTTATGAAGTTAAAAATTAATCCCATTCCTTGTTAATGAGACATAAGCATAATAACACTGAGCATGCAAAACTTAAACCAAGTATCCAAGTAAGAAAAGGGCCATAATTTGTATAAAATTCAGTCCAAGAGCTATCCTCCTTGGTTTTTCTGATGCCCTGAACACACTTCTAAACTTTCTAGTCAATACCATAAACAATTTCTGTGATATAAGCTGGATAGTTGCTTGCATGCAAAACTTAAACCAAAAAGTCTTAGTCAAACAGTGGCCCTAATCTGCATTATATTCAGTTAAAAACTATATGCCACTATATTATGATACCAATGAACATATTAAAGAAGTTTTAAAATCAAACCCATGCCTGGTTACTGAAATATAAGCATGAAATTCCTTGCATGCAAAACTTTAACCAAAATTTCTACGTTAAAAGGGGCAATAATTTGTAACATATTCTATCAAGAGTTATCTACCATGAAAGTATGATACCCCTTAACAAATTAAAGATGTTTCAAATCGATTGCATGCCTGGATACTGAAATATAAGCATGAAAGTAACTTGCATGCAAAACTTTAACCAAAATTTCTAAGTTAAAAAAGGGGACATAATTTGTAATATATTCCATCAAGAGTTATCTACCTTGGTTGTCTGATGCCCCTTTACATATTCATAAACTTTCAAGTCAATACCATGAATTGTTACTGAGATACAAGCTGGATAGTAGCTTGCATGCAAAAACTTTAACCAAATTTTCTATTGCATGCAAAACTTTAACCAAAATTTCTAAGTTAAAAAAGGGGCCGCCATAATATATATCAAATTCAGTCAAGGGTTATCTACCTTGGTTTTCTGATGCCCCTGAACATATTCATAAGCTTTAAAGTCAATACAAAAAATGGTTATTCAGATATAAGGTTGATAGTAACTTGCACGTAAAACTTGAAGCACAAGCTGCAATGCCAACGCAAAAAAAAAAAATGAGGTTTAAACTTTTTTTTGTCAGCTTAAATAAAGCAGAATTTGAGAAATGGCTTGAATGGAAATAATCCAAAACCATTTAAATCATTCATTCAAAGTAATGTTCAGAAAAAAAAATCTACGATTATTCTTATTTTATTCCTTAACAGAAGCCATTTAATAGCATATTCCTCAAGACAATAACAGCATAATCTTAACCAAGTCTGAAAGTGTTTTCCTTTCAAGAGAATCCTGACAAAAAGTATTGGATACATGTGGTCTGAATAAAAGATTTGTCTCTGATATACTTCTTTGATTATTTCTCTAAGTTAAGCACTAAATTATAACCTAGAGTCACTACCAAAATACTGCTGAAAAAAACCTTAACTCTTTGCTTTACTGAGTTTACTCTGATTTATAACCAGTTAGTCATACATGTAATATCTTTCCCTCATATATTTTGACGCCCTCAATAGTCAAAAGCCTGATCGCAGAAAACCACAGTTAAACCTTACCAAATTTAATTACAAAATCCTCATTTCCAGACCACTGAGGAGCAGCGAACAGCATAAAACCTGACCAGCCTGCGAGTTACTCGCAGGCTGATCTGGTTTTATGTTGTTCGCATAGGTCTTTTCATGGTGTCCTCTATGAGGGAAAGGGTTAAACCTGCTGAATTTCTCAAATGGACTTAGCCGGCACCTTTTTTGAACTGTCCATTATCAATTTTAGGGATAACAAGATGAAAACTTGTAGTTGGTCAGCCAACAGTAAAGAGCCAGGCCAGCCTGCATGGATGTGCAGGCTGGCCTGGCTCTTTACTGGTGGCAAAGGTTAGCACTTTCGGTTCCAGCAGGGTAAGGGTTAAGTTTTCAAGACCAAAGTTGGAAAGATCCATTTAAAATCTTATCAAGCAGAAAGCAATTCTAGGTCTTAACAAATAAGTTACCTTCCATTGAAAATCTTATCAAGCAGAAAGTAATTCTAGGTTTTAACAAATAAGTTACCTTCACATTTGAAAATAAACAGACAGTGCAAGACCTAAACAGCCTTGTAAGTTACATGAAAAATCCAATAACTATCAATAAAATATGCAATGTAAACATAGAAAGCTTATGGGTACATCATTTTTCGATCATACCGTATACACTGACAGATTAGGCGCTCTGTTTTTGCAGATAATTCAGGTTTATTGAGGGGGTGTGCCTTATATGATGATATACAGCTTTTCACTTCATGTTTCTTTTTTCAATCACCAAGAAGTGAATTTACCGGTATATGAACTTAAAGCCAATGATATGATAATATGCCATAAAGTCTAAATGAAACCATAATAAACAATACCAGGTTATTGCTTTTGTTCTTATTAGTTATCCTTCTGTTATATTTTATGATAAAATGATCATGAGAAACTGAAACTTGATGGAAGCCATTTTCATGATGTACAGGAGAAACTTGACAAGTGGCAATTGTTATGTAATGTTTTTTAGTTGGGAGAATTTAGACAGGTAACATTGTTCCCCAGTGTTATTTAGAATGCGGGGACATGTTTGAGTAATGCCATGTCACCTTTATCCTATCCCTCCTTAATGTAACGGTCTAACGGTAATCTTATGCCATGTAAATAATACGGTTCACCGTATGATTAGCCAGGGTGACGTACGGATAGCTTTCAGTCTGTCAAAATGTATGCTGGCACAAATTTCAAAACAATATTTTGCCGTATGCGATAAGTTATTTTTTTTCTTCAAATAAGTTACCCTGAAAATTAAGATGCGCCTTATACATAGTTGCGCCTAATCTGCCCGTGTGTATGGTATATGCATGGTTCAAAGATGAAGTAATTATATGACGTCATATTACTCCTACAGTGTGTTTGTTTATTGGATTTTACGTCTTACCAACAGCATTTCAGTCATTTGGAGACGATGTCTTCTTGAGACAGATATAGTGCTGCTGCAGTGTCACACAGTAGAAATGTGGCATGATACCAAACCATGTCACTGGGCTAACCAGTCCTGGAATTACCCTTATATGCTGAGTGCCAAGCAAGGGAGCTATAACAGTATCATTTTTTACGACATTGGTATGTTGTGGCTGGGAATCGAATCCACAACTCCTGATTCCGGGACAGACGCTCTAAGCGGGAGACACTCAAAATCCCATTGGTTTTTAAGTGGTAGAGTATTCAAAATCTACTTGCCAAATTCAGTAGGGGTGTCAAAATCCCCTAGTTAAAAATGAAGGGGTTGTCAAAATCCCCTACATTCAGAATCCCCTAGGTGGCACCTAAACTTAAGGTAGGTAGGTGCTAAAGTTGGGTATGGAGGCACTCAAAATGAATTATTTAGTAGTCAAAAGTCCCAAACTATTATGTACATATCATTGAGTAACTGTGAAATATTACAAGTTGACAGTGGTGCAAACTGCTGATTGTCAGGTTGCCATATGTGCTAAATATTTCAGTGTGCCAGTTATTTCAAATCATTTCATTATTAAAAAGATCATCTAATTAGATTTACATCACAAATTGCATGTCTAGTTTTATGTCTTACTGATATTATCATAATCATCATATTTACAGGCCTAAACCTTGTAAAAAAGAAAGATATCAATTAAAACTATATTTATCAAATGGTAAAACTGTTTACAAAAATAATAAATAACATTATGAAATCTGTACCTAAGCTAGAATGAACTAGGTTTTAGAATAAAAAATTGAATACACTCGCTTTAACCACTTGGCCACCAAGACTGGTCTACTCCTAAAGTAGAGAATAATAAAACAAGAACTAATTGTAACAGTGAACTGTTACTAAGTCTCCCAAATGAAGTTTCTCCTTGGACAATCAAACAAGAATGCTTTTTGAGAAATTAGGTGATAATTAAAATAAAGGGGTTGGGGCCTGACCCCTTTGTGACCCATGTGAACATCAAAGAATTACCATTCAATCCATCTAATCATGAAATCCAAGAATATATAGTTTATGGGTTTTTGAAATAAAGGTCAGAAGTGAAACTGATGGGTGGGGCCAGACCCCTTTGTGACCCCCCAGTGACACTTAAGAAGTACAATTCAATCTGTCTCATCATGAGGAACAAGAATATATATGATTTATGGATGTGGATCTGAACAGTTTTTGAGGTATAAGGTCATAAGTAATATTGAGGGGGTGGGGCCAGATCCCTGGATAACCTTAGCAGCATGCCCATTCACCCCCTGTAGAGGGTTTTTTACCCCTAAATTTTGTCATGTACCCCCAAAATAGTAGGGACTCTCTATATGAAGGGGTACAAATTTAAAGGAAAACAGCAATTGTACCCCCAGTTTCAAAATTCAGTGGGCACCTTGCTTAGGGGACACCAAAGTAGTACCATTCAATCTGCCTCATCATGAGGAACAAGAATATATATGGTTTAGGGGTGGGGATCTGAACATTTTTCGAGATATTAGGTCGTAAGTAAATTCAGGGGGTGGGGCCTGACCTCTTGATGACTCATGTGAACTTAAAAGAAGTACCATGAAGCCTGACCCCTTGGTGACCTCAGGGGACACCAAAGTAGTACTTTCAATTCTTTTCATTATGAGGAACACAAAAATATATGATTCACTCTGGGTTGGAAATTTGAAATATTTTATCAAATTAAATTTTTATGCAAAAATCCATCTTTGAGTAGGTGGTGCCTGACCGCCAGGAACCCCCCATTTACAGAAGTAAGGGCACCACTACTCATTGAGGACTATCAGCGTGTGAAGTTTTGTAAAGGTAGGTCAAGCGGCCTCCGAGATATGGCCCATACAAAGTTGCCGGCGGAAGAAAGAATAATAAGAAAAAGAAGAAACAGAGTAAAAACAATAAGTCTCCAAAAAACTTCGTTTGGGAGACTTGATAATAATAAACAGAGTAAAAACAATAAGTCTCCAAACTTTGTTTGGGAGACTTTAATAAACCAACCCAACTGTATCACTTTGAAAACTTTGCAAGTCTAGTTAACGTGTTAGAATGGAAATTGTGTTTTGTTTTTTGTGCTAAAATGCAGAATAAAGCAGAATGTTGCTTAAAGATGTTTTATAATTAATCACCCTGGCACCAGGGATCCTAAAATTTTGGAATCTCAACCGGTCGAC
Organism: Solen grandis; assembly: GCA_021229015.1. Classification (NCBI taxonomy): domain Eukaryota; kingdom Metazoa; phylum Mollusca; class Bivalvia; order Adapedonta; family Solenidae; genus Solen; species Solen grandis. The sequence continues at coordinate 22,517,430 of CM037790.1, read as the reverse complement.
GGCAAAATCCCCCCCCCCCCTTTACAACAATTCCGTTCCGTACCCCCCCCCCCCCCGAAAAAAAACATAACCGAAAAAAAAATAAAAAAAAATAACATTGATATTTTCAATCAACATACCCTGAATCATTTGCAGTGTGAAAATAGATCTTTTATTATATTTCAGCATCCTGTTGGCATAATAAGGTATTTTTCTGCAATATTTACCTCTACGAAATCGAAAGTTTGTTTACCGGAAGTGCATGTATATGACGGTCTGTATATGACTCTAACGAATCAATAAATTGTTGGAAGCAGTCGTTTTGGTGTTGTTTATTATGTGCCTTTGTGTTTATATATTTTTTTTGTCAATAACTTTTATTCATTTGTGATTATTTTTTTTATTTAAATGCGTTGTGCTAGCTAGCCACTACCATGTGTGTAAGTAAGTAAGTAGCGTTCGCCCCTGTGCCACGTCGAGGCCCAGCACATTTTTGTTCTTACAAATTACAAATTACTAAGGAGATCAAACATTTTGATTAGCCTTTGATATTGTCATTAATTACCGCATTTAAAAGTCGACCGGTTACAGTTTGCAAACAAGCAATGGTCCATTATTACGGCATAGATAATTACACGGCACCGTCCAAATAACCGCGAAGTACAAACCGTCAATCCATTCATCTTAACTGCCCAATAATGACCTAGACGGGTGTCCCTGCCTGACCCCCACTGACACCTGCCCCGAGGACACACCGGAAATTCAAGAAGTAGGTCAATTGGTGTGTAAGAGGGACTATTATGAACCGTTTGGACCGATTTTGAAAGTTTTAGACGAGGATTATGGATTTTTTTTCGACCGATTTTTTTGGTACTTTTTGAAATCTGAACCGGTCGATTGAGATCAAAATCGGTCAAAACCGGTAAAAAATCGGTTTTTAGGATCCTTGCCTGGCACACGGCCTTTGTGATTAAAGAGTGCTGATGAATATAAGTATGTCTTTACATTTATTGCATGAAAATTCATTTCCATTAAATATTCAGAAAAGCCAATATAAATAAAGTATGAGGAAAGTGTTTTCAGGCACAGACAAGGGTGGATGAGATATTGCTATCGCTGTATTGCTATCACTGAAACTGAGATGATTTCACTGTATAACTCAACACTCGAGCCTCATATTTCAGCAACAACCTATAATTCTCTGTAATACACAAAGCTGTTGAAAATGTTTTCATATACCATCTCATGAGCATATGATTTTTTTTCTAATGGTGGTTTCTTATTTCATTCTATACATTTACAACCAAAATGTTACTGTTCCCATGGGAAGGAACATCTATAGTCATTCCTTGCTACTTGTCAGATATATGATTAGCACCTGATGAGATGTTTGCCCACTCAGTATTATGTGTGCTTCATGATTCTTACAATGAGATGGGATCAAGCCTGAAGTCATGTGACATCAAAGTCTGCCATTTTATTAACCATTTTAACTTTTTTGATGACGTGCTGGTTTTCTGTTTTATGTCTACAGCGAATCAGTGGCGAATATTGAGTGTCAGTCTAGATTAAGAAGGTATGCGTCAGTTTAAATTACAGCTTCATGTTGTCCAGATAAAGAAAACACAATGCCATCCTAAACTGAACTTAGCAATAAGAAAGTCTTTGAATTTAATGTTCCCCATTTCCTGTGCTGCCATGATTTAAAGAAAAAAAGTTTGACTTGGAGAAATATGCAACCATAGTAACCAATACAGTTTGTCCTCTCGTACTCTAAAGGTTATACCTTCCATATGCAAATGCTGAAAAACAGTTTTCACTTCATACTTTAGTTTAGAAATGTCTTGGAAGGAACATTTGGAAGGATAAAACTTGTAATATTGAAAAGTCTGACACACCTGGCACTGGCAAACATTTTACATTCTAAAATCATTTGAGTATGACATAAAAAAGATTTATGTTAATTGTAACATTCAATATAATTTAAAGATAAGATAAATTAGTATCTTTTCTAAAATAAAGTGCTGCTAGGTTGAGGGACAACCAGAAACAATGTCAGCGTGATTTAGCCCTGTTGTGTTTTTGGAGCATTCCATTTTAAAATTTTTGAACAATGGCATTTGGAACTTACTAAATTTCTGAAACACCATAATAAATATGTCAGGGTACAATTTAGTACGCAGTAAAAAGTGTCCATAGTACATAGTAAAAAGTGTCCATTTGATACTAAAACATTTCAAATGCTTTGTGGCAGGGGAAAACTTTGACAATGTGTCATCTTCTCAAGTTTTAGAGGAGCAAACGGAAAGGGATATTTTTAGACCGATTGATTGGAAAAATGAAATAACAATACTTGCATAATTTACATAGGTGTATTTTTGAACAAGAAAAGATCATAATAACAGCCATGCAAGCAATGTTCATGTCAAAAATAAAATTGATTTTGGCTTTATTGTTATTTTTGTTAGTTTCCCCGTTTTACCCTCCTTCTGTCAACCGACAAAAAATAATGTAAACATGGATTTAACAGCAAATATAGGGACGTAATGGACATGTTTCGAAGCGTTCAGTTAGTATCAATGTTAAATAATTCTAGCATGTGCTGACAATGTTTAATATAAGTCTTACTCAAAGATAAACATAGTTGCATATTCACATCCAGTGTTTTCTTGTTCGGCGCCATTTGCAAAACATATCCCAGAATGACCTCACGATTAGCCCATTTCGGTTTTATGGGTGAATAAAGAAAGTTAATAAATTATGGAAATAGATAAATCAGAATGATTCTACTCTGTCATACGTTCAATTTGGCATATTCAAATTAAAAATGTCACCCGAGTTCTCAGTAATCTAATAATTTTGTATTTGGTCCTTAAACGCGGATTTTCATACAACCGCTTTGGAATGGCCCTTTGACCCCCACCAAAGGGAGAGTTTAAGTATAAATCATGGCGGATGAGGAGTTAAATGTCGCTCTGGAGGAGGGAAATAATAGTGATTTGCAAGCAGGAGATGTGTTTATCAATGGAAATTCTGAGAGTGAATCAAAAATGGAAAATTCGGAAGAACAGGAAGTGTTAGATACAATTCCTTTGGATAATGCATTGCCGAGAAAAAGTAGTTTTATGAGTAAAGATGGTTCGCGTAGAGGCCATACACGGAAGAAAACAGTATCGTTTAGTAGCATGCCAACCGAACGCAAAATCGCCACTGGTAAGTTATTTTATGTATGCTAACTGCACTCTTACTGTCCAAAGGAATAATGCCTTGTCATTTATATCTCTGACAAGCTCCGTGAATTATGACATTAAGCACTAGTTTTTATAAAACATATTTTTTTTTTGACAGATGCCGCATATCCAATGTAACATTAACAACCAGCATATAAACAATTATTTAAAATGTGTTTAAACAAATTAAATGCAAGTATAAATTCTTAGTTTTTAAGGAATATGACATTGAAGGAAAAAAGAAACAGATGAGGAGTCAATAATGACATAATAATAATAATATATTATCTCTTTAATTTTTTTTTAAAAATATTTTAATAGCTCAATAATTCTAATTGGTGATAAATCAGGATGGTTTGACTAGATATAGCAAATGTATTACTGAAACAGATCTGGTTTTCGGGACTCTATAGGGATAGAGGCCTGGCAGACCTGTGCCACAACTAACTCCGGATAGTTCTGTATATTTTATTGACACTCACAGAGCTGAGATTTACATATAACCAAAATACATTTATATATTCATATATATTCAACTTGGCAACATACAAAATATATGCATGGTTTACATGCATCTCAAATATACATACAATACATTACATACCGATCTGGGAGATCGAGTCCAGTGCCTAAAATCTGTGCTCGTCTCCTGTTGCTCTCTCAGGTGCCAATAGTGAACTGTAAACCAAATACCCAACACATACATGCACATTGTTAAGAAGAATGATGGGACAAACTGATAGACCAATTCAGTCCACTTGGAAAATATAATTCATTGCATGCATGACATACCAACGGAAACTATTTCAAAACCGAATTAAAAGAATAACGAAATATCACAAACAGCGACTAATACCACACCTAAGATATGCGTTTTCAAAGGAATCTGCCTATCACTGCCAGATGCAAAGATGTCTGAGAAGAGTTTGTCATTCCCATCTGACGATTGACCACCAACGGAACAAACTCTTGCCTGGCTATCGTGATATACTCACAAACTCTTGCCTGGCTATCGTGATATACTCACAAAGCGTGGGAAATTATACACATAAAAAACAAAGAGCAGGTTTCTTGTGCACGAGGATTTTTAAAATTAGAAGGACACGCCCATATCCACACAAAAGAAACAAAGTGTCAAGGCCGACGGAGATGTTAAAGCAAGAGGTTCTGGAAGGGGCTCAGTGTATCAAAATACGGAATATATAATGATTAAAATCGGTTCTGCTACAATACAGTTTACACAATAGAGCCATAAGTTGCAAGATGAAGAATGAACAGTATGCCAAAAACATGTATTTTTTAGTTATGTTTAATTACCATGAATAATAATTTGAATGTAAAAGAACATAAAAGAAATATTAATTTGCAGAAAATTTACAGCAGAATATTATATGTATGTAGACTTACTTTCAGAGCTTGGTCTACATAAAATCCTGTGGATCACTATACAGAACCAAAAAGCAAACACTCAAATGAGATATGTGGCAAGTTAAATGTATGTTAGTAGTTTATACAATTCATACGTATGCTGTGATAAAAATAGATACTTTCATTTTTTCGTCGTTTTTGAATTATAGACTTATAGTAAAAAAAAATATGTATGGACAGAAAGATAAATGTTAATGCATGGATATTATATATTCCTCAATAACATTAAGGAAATAATAAACTTCATCCTTTCCTCCATAAAATGTTGTGCAAGATGCACGTTACGGTTACATGTTATAAGCAACAAACGGTCACTCATCAACGAACAAGTCAACCTCCTATCTTCCTTGGCCCCATATTTATACAAATCATTATATATCCGCCCATTTTGTGTTTTGTTGTTATTCCATTTGGATTTGAAGTTTCCAATTACTCGTTTAATTGGTAAAACAAACATAAAATTGCTGCAGAGCCTCGTTTCTTAACTTACGATGTCGATTCCGGTCTACCTCGGTATAAATAAAATGGTATATAGTAGGCCTAACATGACAGTCAAAATACAGACAAAAGCTATATCAAAAGTGTTTTATTATAACTGCCATATTTAATAAACAGATTTGACGTAAAATGTATTGATGTTTTAGTGAATCAAAGTGAATTACATGTATCAGTATCTTCAATAATGCCGCGTGACGCCTCTATGGAGTTACTGATCATAAGTGTGCCGCGTGACAGTTGACGCGTGTACAGTATTTCACCTTGCGGCACGCTTTCGGTAATTGGATTATCACCTTTATCGAAGTTAACACGGCACATGCCACAGTGGTCATGCCAATCACCCCAGTTGTGCATGTATGTATAATATCAAATAGAAAATAATTTTGCGTTTGTAAGTTTATGGAACCGTACTAAATGTTTTATATTATATATGGGTATTATTAAATCGCGCCAGTTATATCTACTAATGGAAACATCATTTCTCATAATCATATGAGAGAGAGAGAGAGAGAGAACGAGAGAGAGATGGAGAGAGAGAAATACATTGCAATTTCTAGTCAGACAACCACCAAGGAAAAAAAAAAACTATGTACCTGGCTTTTAGGTTGATACCGGATAATACACGGTAAAGTGATTCTGCCATTTCGTTCGGTAAACGAAACAAATTATAAATAAAAGCTATCGGTATCAACCATAGGCAATTATATGACGAAAATGATATGACATGTAAGTTTAATAAGATAAAACAATAATATTAACCTTGAAAAGTTACCATGTCTGAATTGGAATCTCTTTAAATAGCAAAGTCGATTTCGTACAGTAAACGACAACGTAGGCCTACGTCAAATGTCATTTAAAAACAGATACAAATGTATTTAATGAAATTCATTACTAATATCGTATTAAAGTCCATTAATTATAATAAAAACATATAAAATAACATAATACAAGATAAATAAGGGGGATTCCGGTAAAATCTAAGTGGATTCCGGTAGATTCCGGTAAATAGGGGGATTCCGGTAAAAAGAGTCACCCTATGAAATAGGTTGAAAATAAGTTATAGGCTGATTAAGAAAATATATACATTAAATTAAAAAAAAAAAAAATCACAATCAAAATACACGTTACTCAATTTAAAGCCCCTTCCTTTCTTTATAAGCACATTATTAGATATAATTAAGTATACATACTGCATACATTATCATGACAAATCTATCCTGTCATTGTGACCTTATGCATTAATTGTAAATGCATGTCACAGCAATCAAGGAAATGACCCGTGTATGTCTGGTAGGGCTTAACACTGGTACTCTGTACAGTACTGTAAATACTGAAACTGGTTCCAAAAAATGTCAGTAGATACCTGTTTCATAAAATACTTACACCTGTCGTCTAGTCATACAGTCATGTTAGTGTCATTTACATAATTGTCATACATGATAGTATGTTTCACATAAAGTGTCACATATAGTATACATATCACATACTGTGTCACACATAACATAAATCCTGTGGTTTCCTACATTAAAGTGTGGCTGGCACACATAGTGTTTTTTTTAGTTTTTTTTTTTTAGGTTTCATTTGTAATGTCTGTAGTGTCATGCAGTGAAAAGAGTCAGGAATAGCTTCACACTCAAGAATCAACATCAAAGTGTGTCACACATAGTGTAACTCGTATTCATACAGCAATATATTATTGTATTATGATACTAAGAGTAAAGAAGACACATGGTGTCATATTTGCATACATCATAGTGTGTCACTGTGACTTTTAAGTGACACAGTTCCACACATCACTGTGTCACAGAAGTCACATTTGCATACATCATAGTGTGTCACTGTGACTTATAAGTGACACAGTTCCACACATCACTGTGTCACACAAAGTGACGTGTCATATTTGCACAAATCATTGTTTGACCTTTTTTTTTACACAGTTTCACATATTGTGTCACACATCTGTCTTGCGTGTTATTTCTTTGATAGTTTTTCATAAACATATTTGCCTTGCGTGCTGGAGAACAACATCCTTCTCTCGACTTTGAGCACAATATGATTATCTTATCCATTTGTGTTTAGGATTCTCTCAAGGATTCAAATAGGATATAAGACAAAAAAGCCAAAATGTTGGGAGTTCTCCCATAGAGTCATGAATGAGAAGCTTCAAGGGCTCAAAAAACTGGAGTCCTTGTCCAGAATTTCGAATAAGGAGTTTCTGATAAGAGGGAATTTTTTCACAGAACATGTTTTTACCTTTAGATCAGTATAGTTTTATCAATGAAACTTTTTTTATGTATATATATAATGTTTTAACACTGATACATCATAAAATAATAAAGATGTTTATATATATTTAAAATCAATTTCATTGAAGTCATATATTTGTACATAACATGAATAATCATGATCTACATTTAATAAATGCCACCCTTTTCACTTGTCATCAAGAAGAGAAACGTTCATTTATTATTGTTTTGTACTGTCCTGAGTAATCAGAATTTTGTGATACCTCCAGGAGTGGTTTGTTTGTGGGTTAGAAAATAGAGTATTGATTTAGTCTAATTTCCCAGAAGTGAAACAGATTATGAGCTGCAAATATTTAATGGAACCTAATTTAGACAGTTTTCATTTCGTTCAAGGCCTTGATGGCAGATGATTATGCAGTTTCCTTCTTTTTCCACCAAACAATGATTTTTCCTAATAAACCTAATCAGATACTGTCATTTTGATTCATAATACTCCTAATTAAAGTTGTGCTCTGTCTGTGTTTTTTTTTCATTATTAAGATAAAAACGGCTTGTTCTCACTACAGGAAAATATTTGGAAATCTGAAGAAGTGAAAAAAATGTGTCCCTATTTTGGAGTCCTGCTGTGCGTTCAGTTAACAAAGTATAGACACCTGGTTGCAAGCGCTTGGTGAGTGCTCAGGTTGCTGATGGTATATATAGACTCAAATTTTTGGGAAAAGGACATCTATTTTTCTAAGTGTCTCCAAATAGCCTCCTTATGGCGTGGATGTGTAGGAGAATTTCTTGACAAATATCAGTGGTGAAGGACTCAAGTTTTCTAAATTTTATAAGTTAGAACTTAATTCCTGGCATTTATATGACTGACTTTTGTTGTGAGGACTGACAATAGAGTTACTATACGAATACTCCACCGAATGAGCTACCCGGCGGCTTACACATCTTTCTACCTTATTTTGAGATGAATGCAGTTATTTCCTCTGGTTATATAACTGAACGATCATTCTATAGCCGCCGATTTGATTGGCTTATACAAAGGTCAATCTGAGACAACCCTTTATATGATGTGGTCAGATCCAGTTAGCATACTGATTGAAGGGTAGTGCATAGCAAAGTTATAACATAAAAGTTTGTTTGTACCCCTGGATTAGACAGGAAAAACCCTCATTTACCGAGTTCCGGATAACATCATTTGCAAATCTCAGTCAATTAAGGTCTCCAGTTTTACAATCCAAGTGAGAACCCTAGTTGAAATACAGAATTTTGAAACATTCTAGCAAAGGTTAAGCTTTGCATATGAAATTCTGGAACCCTTACATCTTCTCAATTATAATATAATTCTATGCCATGCTATATATACCATAGACAAATTCAGATCACCCTCACACTGATATTGAGAGCAAATAATGTAAATCTTAATAGTGACCTTTACAGACTAGTCCCTTCATTCTCATCTCCAAGATGCTGAGGAGTGTTGAGCAGTATAAAACCTGATCATACTGCAAGTATTGAATATTCTCAGCCAGGCTGATCTAGTTCCGTACATGGGTCAATCTGACTCAGTCTTTTCTAAGTCGTTCGTATGTTACATAGGTTTATAAGGCCAATTTATGATATAGATATCATAACCACATGTATACATAGATGATTAACTAGCACAATGAATGGAAATAAAATAACTCATTGCAGCTTATTTACTGATGATATAAGTACTAGTCACCATAATTTCTAAGTTCATTTACTTATACATGACTATTTTATTAAAAGATATGCATGTATGGATTTTGAAACATCGTTATAAGCGTCTGTTGAATTTTAGTTATGTTTGCAAATTACTGTAACACGCCTATTTTTGTTCTCATAAAATATTCAAACTGTCAGAAATATGGGTCACAGCAATTTTGCGTAGTTCAGGCAATTTGCCGGCTTACTTTGAAAATGTCATTTGATACATACCAAATACTTGTCTTTTATTTGCTTGTCATATCTATATGCTTGATTTAATAACCTTATTTTAAAGTTTGTGAGTTGCATAAACCAATAATTTGAAGTCAATATTATTTGCTACATCCATGCCAAGTTAAAATCTTTATTTATGTTTTATCGAAAGACTTCTGATATGGCTTCTATGGTGGCAGTCAGAACGCTTCGATGATAAATTCTTCATCACTCTCGGATGTATCATGTAAGCAGATATAGAGACTATTTTTGATCACATGATTTAGACATGGCGTCGAATGTAAACAGACACTTAAACATGAAAGTATAAAATGTTTGCTTTGCAGTTTGAATGTAAAACGGTTGTTTAAAGGTGTCAGAGTCGGACATTTTGTTTGTTTACACCCGAAACTGCGTTCGTAGCGTTCCAGAAGAACTCTTTAATCGCGTATTCTTATTCCAGCAAACCAATTGCTTTGAAATTGAGCATATCCTTCCTTCAGATACATCCAAGGGATGATGAAGAATGATGGAATTATCCAAGAAGTTCCGATTGCTGTGGTGGGAAGGATATTATACAAGTTTGGAAGAAATACGAACAGCTGAATTCTCTAAAATAAAAACAAAAGTCAAATAAATGCATTTAATGTATAAAGGAGTAATGACGTTTTAATATATCAGAAAAAAAAATGGCTTACTATTTTAGCATCTGCAAAAACTTCATTCCATGATGGTAATAAAAATGTAAAGTCAAATGAAGATTATGAGATTGTCAACTTCTGCTGCATAATAAATATTTGTTTTAGTCAGAGTTTGTAAGAATATATAGAATTATGAAAAACTAGACCCAGTGGCTCAGTAGTAAGAGTGCCCATCCCCTGTTGGGGATGTTTGTTGATCCCTGGCATAGCTGTAACTTATACTGCTGTACTGATACATCTAGCTTACAAGTGCTTGGCACTCTGATTCACTCCGACAACTCATTAGGGAGTTCTAGGACTGGTTGGCCTGGTGTAAGGAGAATTTGACTGGGTGTGGTATCATGACATGCGTCTATGACATAATGTTGGAGTGTCAGGCTGCATAATATCTAT
>CM037790.1:22456917-22506917 GCA_021229015.1 Solen grandis | reverse complement strand
GCAGTCAACAAATTAAGAATTTAAATAAACAAGCAAAAAAACCCTAAAATTCTATGTGCAGCTTATGCAACTATATACACTAACAAATTACCATATCTTTCACCAGTCTCGAGTTTGCAGCTGTTGTTGGCATTCACCGATTTTGATCAAGTTCTTCAGTCATCAGAAAATGCCTGAATTTTTGTATTGATTGTACCTTTTTAATTTGGCACCATGTTTTGACAGTTTCAAGAAAAAGAACTTGGCTTGTCATGTCTTAATTCATCAAAAGTGCAGTGTAAAATTACCATAGCATGATAATTATCATCCACAGACTTGATCTACACATCCAGTCTTCTAATAGACAGCTCAATATTCCAATATCAGGAACAAAAACTGTTTGTATCAGACAATAATTCAGATATGTTCTTGCGTCATGACAAAAAATGCCAAAGTCATACCAATGGCCTTGAGGGCCAACAGACAGACAAATTTCCAGGATAAATTACACATCATATCTTCTTGTCATGCCTACTTCAAACATTAAGGAACAAAGTGGTGACGGCATCAGGAGTCTGTATCTTTCTGATGAAGACAGATTGCAACCTAGGGAATGTTCTCTTGTTATTATGACATTTGCATGGACCTGTTGCATAACCCAAGCTATCACAGATGGTGATGAACACTCCTTCTGTACCTCTTCCACTCAACTGAAACTTATCACTGAAGGAGATTACTAACTCCACATATAGAGCTTCTGGCACAGAGAAAAAATTGTAAGGATTTCAAAAGCCTTGACAGAGTTATCTGCACTTTTCTACTAAATGGTCGTATCATGATAAATAATCATTCCAAGAATAAAGAAATGATCAACAACAGTACCAAACTTTGTCTTATGTCAGCTGGGGATAATGCAACAAGATGGGACGGGATATGACTGAATGTAGAAAGCAGTATTTCTGTCTAGCCCTATCTTCACTATGTACTAATTAATGACAAGAAAGTCAGTAGAACTGACAGATGCTCCCCGAAGAACATCATTGTTACAAATAAGGCCTTGGTCAATGGGTGGGAGGATATGTTAAGGACTGGAATGGGATCAGCACATGCTTATCATGTATAGAATCCAGGTAATGCGCATCTCCTCTTGGTAATAAAGCTTCACATAAAAAGTTTTGTTGAAATCAAGCCGTTAGTTCCTGAGAAATAGTCCGGACAAGGAAAGTGTGACGGACGAACGGACGGACAAAGCGGCGACTATATGCGTCACCTTCAGTGAGCATATTAAAGAAAGATAAAAAAAAGCTCTTAACTCTCTAAACAGTAAACCATATTATATATTCTTGTTCCTTTTGATGAGACAGAAGATAAAATGGTAAATACTTTGGTGTCCCCCAAGATCACACAGGGGTCAGGCCCCACCCCCAAAATTTTACTTAGGACCTTTCAGCTCAAAGCTGTTGAAATCCCCATTCCTAAATCATATCTATTCTCCTCATCAGATGAGATGTTTTACCAACTCTAATTTGGAGACTTAGTAACTGTTTACTATTTAATATGATAATACGTGTTACTCATCAGATCTTTCAATGATTTTTTTAAAGTTTTTATACTACTGAAAATTAAGTCATACATTTCAATGTGTGCTCATATCAAAGAGGTTAACCAACACTCTTGACATATGACTGGATATTTGAAATAGTGTTAAATGGCCTAAACAACAATTAGCTGACATGATTATGATTGACATTACTAGCATATTGAATTTTGTGGGGTTTTGTTTAAATGATATCTCCTGTTAAATTAGGCAAATGACATGAATATCAGTCAACAACATGGTAGTAAGGCCATAACACTCTTAAAAATTGAGGAACCAGGTCACGTCAACGATATGCGTATCTACTCTTGGTAATAAAGCTTCCCATAAAGTTTCATTGAATTCAAGCCATTAGTTCCTGAGAAATAGCCCGGACAAGAATCATGCAACATGAACTATAGGCCAAAAAGTCAAGGGGCCATAACTCTGTGAAAAATTGAGGAACCAGGTCACGCCGACGATCTGCGTATCTACTCTTGGTGATAAAGCTTCCCATAAAGTTTTGTTGAATTCAAGCCATTAGTTCCTGAGAAATAGCCCGGACAAGAATCATGCAATATGTACTATAGGCCGAAAAGTCAATGGGCTATAACTCTTTGAAAAATTTAGGAACCGGGTCATGCTGAGGATATGAGCATCTCCTCTTGGTAATAAAGCTTCCCATAAAGTTTCATTGAATTCAAGCCATTAGTTCCTGAGAAATAGCCCGGACAAGAATCATGCAATATGTACTAAGGCCGAAAAGTCAAGGGCCTAACTCTTTGAAAAATTTAGGAACCGGTCAGCGAGATATGCGTATCTACTCTTGGTGATAAAGTTTCCCATAAAGTTTTGTTGAATTCAAGCCATTAGTTCCTGAGAAATAGCCCGGACAAGAATCATGCAATATGTACTATAGGCCGAAAAGTCAATGGGCCATAACTCTTTGAAAAATTTAGGAACCGGGTCATGCTGAGGATATGCGCATCTCCTCTTGGTAATAAAGCTTCCCATAAAGTTTCGTTGAATTCAAGCCATTAGTTCCTGAGAAATAGTCCGGACAAGGAAAGTGAGACGGACGAACAGACGGACGGAAGGACGGACGGACGAAGCGGCGACTATATGCGTCACCTTCGGTGAGCATAAAAAGATACTTAACTTCTTTTAAGACAAAATAGGATGGGGCGTGATGTAATATGTCAATGCATACTAATCCTATTTAGCCCCACAACTCCACTTCATTGAAGGGTTAGTTAATCAACGATATCAATTAAGCTTTGTACAAATTTAAACAAGGCTACAAAATTATATAAATCTCTATGAAAAAAGATGGCCATATTAAAGCTCACCTATTCGGATATGATCTGGTGATCAAATTTTCACCAAATATGACCCTGATTCAAGATAAATGGACCAATTCAAAAAGTTTCTGTTACTTGGCACATTTTGTGTTGATACTGACCCAAATATTTAAGTAGCTCCTGACAGTTTAACTTGATGTGAGGAAGTTTAACTGTTAGCAGATCATCATTTTGAAAAGCTAACTGTTACTCCAGAAAGTGATCTTAACTCCACTAGAGAAGAAAGAGAGCGTGTCAAGGTAATGCACATGGTCAAGGTCAATTACTTAGCAACTTTTTTAATTCTGTTAAGCCTATATTTCTCTATAAATTCAGAAACTGACAATTATGACTATCTTTAAGGTTCAAAGGTAAAGGTCACAGAATCTATGTACATATATATGTGTCCAAATGTTTGCTAAAGTTTTTTTAATCAGTTTCAGTTATAGCTTCTGTTTATTTCCAATTTCAGGAGAACCTGTAAGATTTATTTATCATGCACCCAGCAAGAGTGAGCTAAAACAGGACTAAAATTGTGTCCATTTAAAATCAATCCTAACAATGTATCTTTGTGACATTCGCCTTTGAGGAAGGGGTGTCAGGAAATAAAACACATAATTGTTACTGACACACAAGATAATGTTGCGTAACTTCAAAACAAAGTGAATCTTTAACTTCCTGGCTCTTCTCACATCTGAGGCCATTTTGCCACATAAACAGCTACTTAAAACGAAATGACAAACTACCGGTATATGACAAGTAACTTGAAGGCTAATCAGGGTTTTGTTCACTATTCACTCGATCATCATTCTTTTAACATTTTCCACCAATGAGTCCTGAGCCTTCACACTGACCCTCTGCTGAGGCCATTTTAACCCCAAATTTTGCCTTGTACCCCCTTAAACTGAAGTGACACCTTCTCTTAAAGGCCAGGGTACGAAAATTATGAAAAATACCAGAATGTACTCTCAGCTTCAATATTCTGAGGGAGCACTGGAATCCTTTCAGACTAAGATTATTTTTCAGTCTGATCTAGCTTGTTCAGCCTGGTAAATAATGTGTAATGAGTGAAAAAGTTTAACTTAACCTCCCAGAATATGCCTGCTATCTCAACTGGTTCATCGGGATTTCATATTGAGTCTCACCCAAAACAAACTAAGGTACCTTGGATTTAAATCATGAATGGGGAGAGAGCCAAAACCATCAGGAGCTAGCTTAAGAAGGTAAGCCCCTGAGGATTACTGAAATTTTACCAGTGTGGAATTTATGGGATATTTCTGAAATAAAGAAAGTGAATGAATATTCCCTTGTGTTGTTTTTCCTATCCTAAACATTAATTAAAAATTGCTGGTTTCAGGTACTGAAAAAGAATAAAGCTTGTCAGCTGGTTGCCGTTCTTTTTCTTCACTATTTTATTCATTAATATTTCTCTTCAACTGTAAGAAAAAAATAGATGCAAAGGGCATAACAGGGTTAATTTATAATGCTCAAGTTATTTATTAGTTTCATTTATGCTGATTGGGACACAAGTCTTTACAAATCATATTAGTCTCTCTTGACAGATTTTGGGTTGGACCAAAACAAAGTACCTGGGAAGGTTAAACAAAACAAATAAAACAACAAATCATGATATCACAAAAGGGGAAATACTGAAAATGTTTTCCTTCCACCCTAGAAAAATAATCTCTGTAGAGAGTTCTATAGTCTTGATATAAGATGCAACAGAATAAAAATAAAAATACAATGCCTGTTTCAGGAAAGTTTATTCCCCTTAATCATAGACTTATGACCATGCCTGCTTCAGGAAAGTTTATTCCCCTTAATCATAGACTTATGACCATGCCTGCTTCAGGAAAGTTTATTCCCCTTAATCATAGACTTATGACCATGCCTGCTTCAGGAAAGTTTATTCCCCTTAATCATAGACTTATGACCATGCCTGCTTCAGGAAAGTTTATTCCCCTTAATCATAGACTTATGACAATGCCTGCTTCAGGAAAGTTTATTCCCCTTAATCATAGACTTATGACCATGCCTGCTTAAGGAAAGTTCATTCCCCTTAATCATAGACTTATGACATTATTATGCCTGCTTCAGGAAAGTTCATTCCCCTTAATCATAGACTTATGACAATGCCTGCTTCAGGAAAGTTCATTCCCCTTAATCATAGACTTATGACCATGCCTGCTTCAGGAAAGTTTATTCCCCTTAATCATAGACTTATGACATGCCTGCTTCAGGAAAGTTCATTCCCCTTAATCATAGACTTATGACAATGCCTGCTTCAGGAAAGTTCATTCCCCCTAATCATAAACTTATGACGGCTGGCGGAAAAATGAAGTCTAAATACATTTAAACTATGGCTTCAGCCTTAGTAATTCAGGTAACACGTCAATGAAGTTTATGATCACATCTGAAGTCTGTTTTCTATTCTTCATAATCTTCAAGTTTTTCCACTGAGGCTTTTGCTTTCTTCTCCCTTAATCTATTCACAATCTTTGAGAAGTTGTTAATAATTATCCTGAGATTGTATAAGAGACTTTTATTGTCATAATTTCATGTTTATTTGCGAAAAACTTCCACAAATTTCACTTTATGTAACATATTACAATACTGTCTAATTATAGCTCTAGCTTTGCCTTTAAATATAAATCCAGCAGAGTTATCAATTACAGACTGCTGCATGGTGTATTTATAAATATAAAAATAGAAAAGTAACGTCAAATATTATAGAAAAGATGAACCCAAAAAAAAAAAAAAAAAAAAAGGAAAGGGCAGAAAAAACAGAGAGAGGGGATTGACAGACAAAAGGAGAGAAAGAGGAGAAATACTTAGTAAGAGAAAAAGGAGAGAAGAAATAACAAGCTAAGTTTAGAGACAATGGTTTTAAAAAGAAATAAAGACATGAAGGGGAAAAACACAGAAAATATGAATGAATAAACAGAGCTATAAAAGTTTCATAAATCTA
Organism: Solen grandis; assembly: GCA_021229015.1. NCBI lineage: Eukaryota > Metazoa > Mollusca > Bivalvia > Adapedonta > Solenidae > Solen > Solen grandis. The sequence goes on along the minus strand of CM037790.1, from coordinate 22,501,054 downwards.
TAAATGAATATTTGAGTATCTTAAGTTTAACCATCAAGGATCCTCTATAAATTACTGACAATACTTTGGAAATAATGTGTCTCTCAATTGCAAGTGATTTATATAATAGTTAGAGGTTGCAGATGTGTGTATTCCCACTGTCAATGAAATATCAAGCTAGATTTTTAACATCTAGTACAAGTTAAATACCATAACTGATAATGTCTGGATAGGCTAAATTAAAATTTACTTACAGAAGCAGGCAGAAAATAAGTCTGTATTTTGAAACCCATTTAACACTCTATCACTCTAATGTTCACAGATCCTTTATGCCATGTCAAACGAATGGGAATCTAAATCATATTGACAGCAATTTTCATTTGGAACAGTAATATAAAGAGCCTGCAGCGTCACAGCTCAAATATTGCATTTGCTTGTTAAGGGTTATTATTTTGTTCATCTTCTGCCTTACATAGTCTATACATGAGACGGATTTAGTGTCTCTTTGCAACATTGTGCAAGTTTAATAAGACATGGACATGATACCACACCCAGGCACATTATCCTGTGGGGAGCAGTGGTCCTTACCATGGTGTTGGATACATCCTTTGAGAATGAGTGGTCCTGTGTTCAAACTCTGCCAGGGACACTGCTAATTTGCTTGATCAAGACATTCACCCCACATTTACTCTATTTCAGCCAGGTGTTTAAGTAGGTACCTGCACAGGCGGTATATTTCAGTGGCACCATGTGGCTGCCTTAACCCTTTCCCTCATAGAGAACATCATGAAAAGACCTATGCGAACAGCATAAAACCAGATCAGCCTGCTAGTAACTCGAAGGCTGATCAGGTTTTATGCTGTTCGCTGCTCCTCGGTGGTCTGGAAATGAGGATTTTGTAATTAAATTTGGTAAAGTTTAACTGTGGTTTTCTGCAGATCAGGCTTTATGTGGTACCTACTGAGTGTGTCAAAATGAGTCTATATGAGGGAAAGGGTTAAGCTGAGTGAAAGACTCCTCAAAATTTGAAAATGCTCACATCATGAAACTTAGACTATACTTGAAATGCCTTTACTTACTTAAATATCCTGAAACTTCATTAGCCCAAAGCAGAGAAACAACAGTGCCATTTTTAATGGCTTTAAATATTCATGCACATGTATGTAATGTTCAAGAAATGTTAGCACTATTTTGCTAGTGGAGATCTTGCTGCAGTCAGTGTAAGCATACTTCCTATATATATATGTCTTCAAGTTTGCAGCTTGCCACCTTTTAAAGCAAGCTTGAGTCTAAATAGTCCTGTTGTTTTACTAATTTGCATGTTCATAAAAATCTACAGTAATAACACCAGGTATGTGGAAGTGTTACTTCAAGCTTTACAATTATGCTTCTCACAATTTTTGCCAACAAGTTTTTAGCTTTTAAACCATTTCAAATGAAATGTGCTTGTCAATTAAAGTCAGGAATAATCTTATTTGAGGCTACGCTAAATGACACCCAGTAAAGCCTTGCTGGCGTTCAATAACCATGCTTTTAGGCAGAAGTAAATTCAATCAACAAAAAGTAAAACTTTCATTATGACATTCTAATATTAATGGTTTTCTGTAATTGGGTTAAACCAATTATATGCCAGCCTATCAATTTATGATCTGGCAGAGAAACTAGGTCAGCAATAAAGAAAGAAAATATACATAATTTTTAAATCAACAGACATAACAGAATGAATATAACTCACGTAAGAAGCAATAGCCGATGGTGATCATCAGCATTCCATTTATAACCTGAAACATCGTTATAAGAAAACCAAGAAACTGAGATAAGCTTCTTAAAACCTCTCAATGTCCTTGACAAAAAGTAATTGAAAATTCTGGTTTTCACTGAGTGCCAAGTCCTTGGGTTCTTTCTTGTGAACAGTGATGTTGATGAACAGATCGTTTTGTTCTGTAGATATCTGAACATTGCTTGCCCATTCTATCAACGTCTTTGGCTATAAGCAGAATTTGGAAAATTTATCTGCTGCCTTTGAAATGGCAGAGTAATCAACAGCAATGGCAAATCAATGCAAGCTGTTTACCAGGGGTGCATGGTGGTTATTTAAAGACATTAAAATACTGAAGTTCAAACTTTGTACATTTAAAAATGGTGTTTAAAATAGTTTATACTTAAAACTGTATTACCAAACTGCATAATCAATTAGGTTTATTAGACCTACAGGTAGATCAATTTTGGCCTTTATCTAGTGATGGAATGAGATCTAATATAAATGGCCAATGATATTGAAGATGATGATTTAAGGCCTCTTGATTAAAAAATAATCATTTTATATAAAAAATTTATTTTTAAAAGAAATTGTATTTTAAAAGATATTGTATGTTAGGAAAAGATGCCGAAGGTTTAGAAAAGATATTGAAAATTAAGAAAAGACATTGCACATTATAAAAAGATATTGTATGTTATGAAAATTAAGTTATTGAACATTATGAAAAGATACTGAAGGTTTTGAAAAGATATTGAACATTATTTAAAAACATTGAGTTTTTTAAAAGATATTGTATGTTAGGAAAAGATGCTGAAGGTTTAAAAAAAAATTTGACATTATAAAAGATATTGTATTTATGAAAATTAAGTTATTGAACATTATGAAAAGATACTGAACAATGAAAATTAAAAACATTGAGTTTTTTGAAAAGATATTGTATGTTAGGAAAAGATGCTGAAGGTTTAGAAAAGATATTGAAAATTAAGAAAAGACATTTGCACATTATAAAAAGATATTGTATGTTATGAAAATTAAGTTATTGAACATTATGAAAAGATACTGAACAATATCGAGAGATCATCAGGACTGGAAAATGTGCATGACTGCTTTTAAGTTATGTAAGGAATGAAAAATATTGAACACGATCATTTTAATACAAACATCTAATTTTCACATGCCCAATCCTTATGTTATCCTATTAAATTTCAACCATGCAGAAATGTGTGGTATATACATGTGTGTAATCACCTGCATAACTATCATTATTTAGATTAATCCTGATGCTGATTTACATGGATGCTTGCAATTTTTCACCTAGAGCCAATGTGAAAATCAATAAGATCTGAAAAGGTACAGATGTCAATAATATTTCAAGGTCTGTGGTTGGTGAGTATTTACTCGGAAACACGGACAGATTGCTGATGACTTTCATATGAGCTGAATACCTTTTATCTTATTATCTTTACATTTAGCCCTAGGAATGGTATAAGCAACCAGTGTTAAACCAGTGGTAGCATATTTGTCTGTTGGTCAAAAAGGACACAGGTTTTTAACCAGGTGATCAATACCTTGCGAGGCACAAGTACTGGTCAAACCAGATGGAATAGTTATTTTTTTAAGATTTTCCCCCCCAAATGAACATATCACTTCAGAAATAAGTTTAAATGAAATTATAAAACCGAACAACCTGCTTGGATTCAGGTTTTTTGTTAGTGTTTGTTACTTCTGAGTACCTAGGAGTTTTAAGGAAGGGGATGTTGTAAACCATGGATTGAAAAATTCTAAAAAGTCTGATCTCTGGATTTCCTTTTGTTTATAATGGTGTACATTATTATAAATAAAGATAAAACAGTTAAAAACTTGAAACTTATAATCAACAATCTATAAACATAATTTCTTTCTAAAAGGTACATAAAACATGAGCGCTGGTTATTGCAAAATATGCCCATTTCATCAATTTATGGGCTGTAACTCTGGAGTGTCTAGAAAATTCCGATTGGTCCTCAAACTTTGTCCAGATATTGAGCCAATATACACTGTAATAAGAGTTTGGTAAAGATCAGTTCACGTTTGTAAGTATTAGAGAGCGGACACTGTTAAATTTGCAATTTTTCATCAAATCAAGGGCAGAAACTCTGGACCCGTGTTCATCACAATAACAAGAGCTGTCAGAGGACAGCACGCTCGACTATTCAAAATGCTTGTTGGTAAATCAAATGAAATCTATTTCAATTCTTGCCCTTCACATATCCTGTACATAATAATAATAGTCAAAAATGATATACCTTGATACCCCTTAATATTTTTATGATGTCTGAAATCAATCCCATGCCTAGTTACTGAGACATAAGCACAATAACACTGTGCATGCAAAACTTTAACCAAAAATCCAAGTTAGAAAAGGGCCATAATTTGCATAAAATTCAGTCTAAAAGTTATCCTCCTTTGTTTTCTGGTGCCCCTGAAGACACTCCTTAACTTTCTAGTCAATTCCACAAGCAATTTCTGAGATATATGCTGGATAGAAGTTTGAATGCAAAAATTTAACTAAAATTCTAAGTTAAAAGGGGGTCATAATTTTTAAAATATTCCATCAAGTGTTATCTTCCTTTATAGTATGTTACCCCTCAACATATTAAAGATGTTTCAAATCAATCCCATGCCTGGACTCTGAGAGTATAAGCATGAAAGTACCTTGCATGTAAAACTTTAACCAAAATGTCTAAGATAAAAAGGGGCCCTAATTTGTAATATATTCTATCAAGAGTTATTTACCTTGGTTGTCTGATGCCCCTGAACATAATTATTAACTTTCAAGTCAAAACCATGAATGGTTATTGAGATACAAGCTTGATAGTAGCTTGCATGTAAAACTTTAACCAAATTTTCTATTGCATGCAAAACTTTAACCAAAATTTCTCAGTTAAAAAGGGGCCATAATTTATGTTATATTCTATCAAGAGTTATCTACCTTGGTTGTCTGATGCCCCTGAACATAATTATAAACTTTCAAGTCAATACCATAAATGGTTATTGAGATATAAGGTTGATAGTAACTTGCATGCAAAACTTTAACCAAAAGCTGCAACGCCAACGCCGACACCAGTGCAACTACAATAGCTCTCATATTCTTCGAATAGTCGAAGCTAAAAATGGTACTTAAGTATATTTTTCATACTTATACTCAAACTATGCATGGTTAGTTTCAATAAGGATTTGTGTATGATACTCAAATTTGAGTCTGAGATCATATGAAAGTATTTTCAAGAACACAGGGCCTGGAGTGTCTGAGACTAAATTCTGACTGCTTTAATAACAAACTTTGCTGTGATACTTCAACATTGTGACCAAGTTTGGACAAGATGGGTCCATGCTTGTTATACTAATTTCACAAATTTTTCATTAATTCAAGGGCCATAATTCTGGAGTGTCTGCATTTGCGTTACAAATTTATGGACGTTATCAAACTGGGGATGATAGTTCGAACGTGACTTGAAGTTCGACGGACAAATGAGTTTCATTCATTTCTTGGGTTTAATGCCTAAATGGCTGTATAATCAGTCATTTGAGGATGTTTTACATAAGACTCACACACTGTGCTGCCTTACTGCACTTTCATGCAATTCATGGACAAGTGGCATGATACCACACTAAATCACATTATCTTGACAATGCTCAAACTATTCCTGGGACTGGAGCCGCCGTGGCCGAGCGGTTACAGTCATGGACTACAAATCTCTCAGCCCCTCACCGCTGTGGGTTCGAATCCCGGTAGGGACTTCAGAATTTTCATGTGAGGAAGCCTTCCAGCTGGCTTGCTGTAGGTTGGTGGTTCTACCCGGGTACCTCTGTGTACTCGGGGTCTTCCTCCACCTGTAATTAGTTGGACGTCGCTAAATGATAGAATTACTATCGCAACGACGGTAAACCCCAATACAACAACAACATTCCTGGGACTACCGTTATGTGCTGAGCATTAAGCAAGTACCCTTTTTAACAATTTAAGTATGTCATGACAGATTTACCTTACCTAAACTGTAGCTTGGTGGTCATGGCAACTAGATTTAAACCTACAACGATACAGTTTCCGTTCAGACTCTTTAAACCACTTAGCAATCAGGACCATTTTGTTGTTGTTATTGGTTTTGTATAATCCAGACAGACACCATACCCATAATGCAAGTCTTTATCCCGCAACTTCCTGATACAGTCCAATATCTTGCCATATAAAATCTCATCCCATCCCCTCTCCAAAGGAAACATATGGTAAACAATCTAATAAAGGTGCCATGACCCTGATATTCTGGTATGACAGCTCTCATTTATAATCCTGTCCCTATCCGCTTGACCAACAACTGACTCCTGATTATACAAGATCACTCATTCTTACAAGCCATTGCACCAGAGATATTATTTTCTATTCAGTATTTCGAGTCAGCACAGTTCCATTATAACAGTGTATTTGCCGCCCAAATCGAAAGCTTGCATTATATTGGAAATTCTTTAACCCTTTCCCTCATATAGACTCATTTTGACGCAACTCAATAGGTATCACATAAAGCCTGATCTGCAGAAAACCACAGTTAAACTTTACCAAATTTATTTACAAAATCCTCATTTCCAGACCACTGAGGAGCAGCGAACAGCATAAAACCTGATCAGCCTGCGAGTTACTCGCAGGCTGATCTGGTTTTATGCTGTTCACATAGGTCTTTTCATAGTGTCCTCTATGAGGGAAAGGGTTAAAGGAGTAAAATGCTTGTAATTATCACTAGCCTTCTCAAATATGAAAAGGGAGAGGGCAACATGCCCTAGTCACATTTAAAACAGGAAAGTCACTTCAGGGTAATGAATGTCACATAGATGTGTAAGAAAAAACGAAGTCACGTTGAAAAAAAAAAATTCTAGTCTTACCCAATGAACCACCAAAATCATTCATATAATTTATAATACATACCCTTCTGAATCTGCTCGAATACCAAGACAAATGTAAAAGAGAATAACATGACCACATGTTACTTTGTTTCAGGCCAATTAAACTTAATGCAATCAATGGATAGGTAATTTTCTGACCTCTGGAATGGAATATATATTATTAAGAAAACTATGGAATCTCATACCATCTTAACCCTTTCCCTCATAGAGGATACCATTAAAAAGACCTATGCGAACAGCATAAAACCAGATCAGCCTGCGAGTAACTCGCAGGCTGATCAGGTTTTATGCTGTTCGCTGCTCCTCAGTGGTCTGGAAATGAGGATTTTGTAATTAAATTTGGTAAGGTTTAACTGTGGTTTTCTGCAGATCAGGCTTTATGTGATACCTATTGAGTGCATCAAAATGAGTCTATATGAGGGAAAGGGTTAATTGGAAGTTCCCATCACATGCAATCATATTTTACAGAGAAATTACAATTACAGTAGCCATTGGAAAGGCAAAAGGCAAACACAAAAGATTGAGATGAATCATTTATCATCAGCAACTAAATGACGTGCAATCAAGAACTGGAGGAGAACGCCCGGCCCAGTCAAAGGACCATTTCTCAATATTCAAATGATTGAATAGAACATTGGATTACGAAATTACTTCTAACAGTAGAACAAAATGCAAACGTTTCAATGAAAAAAGGCAAGCAATGACATTGATTTATTTTTCCAGTGTTATATTATATCAAGGTACAGTCAGCATTCTATTACAAACTTAAAGGCAAACTGGATTTTGTTTCAATAGCTTGTAGTAACTTATCAGCCAAGCACTTAAAACTTATTTCTTTTTCATGTGGTTCTTAAAACCTTGAACTTACAATGAATTCTTTAAGTTGGGCCAGTACTTAACCCCTGATTGACTAACTTCTGGTTTGAACTAGAGCTCAAGGAACTCCACTGGTAAATTAACTCCAGCTTGGTCTACAGCTAAATGATGGTCTTAACTCCAGCATTGGTCTACAGCTAAATGATGGTTTTAACTCCAGCTTTGGTCTACAGCTAAATGATGGTTTTAACTCCAGCTTTGGTCTACAGCTAAATGATGGTTTTAACTCCAGCATTGGTCTACAGCTAAATGATAGTTTTAACTCCAGCTTTGGTCTACAGCTAAATGATGGTCTTAACTCCAGCACTGGTCTACAGCTAAATGATGGTCTAAACTCCAGCATTGGTCTACAGCTAAATGATGGTTTTAACTCAAGCATTGGTCTACAGCTAAATGATGGTCTTAACTCCAGCATTGGTCTACAGCTAAATGATGGTCTTAACTCCAGCATTGGTCTACAGCTAAATGATGGTCTTAACTCCAGCATTGGTCTACAGCTAAATGATGGTCAAAACTCCAGCTTTGGTCTACAGCTAAATGATGGTCAAAACTCAAGCATTGGTCTACAGCTAAATGATGGTCTTAACTCCAGCTTTGGTCTACAGCTAAATGATGGTCAAAACTCCTGCTTTGGTCTACAGCTAAATGATGGTCAAAACTCCAGCTTTGGTCTACAGCTAAATGATGGTCAAAACTCCAGCTTTGGTCTACAGCTAAATGATGGTCAAAACTCCAGCTTTGGTCTACAGCTAAATGATGGTCAAAACTCAAGCATTGGTCTACAGCTAAATGATGGTCTAAACTCCAGCTTTGGTCTACAGCTAAATGATGGTCAAAACTCCTGCTTTGGTCTACAGCTAAATGATGGTCAAAACTCCAGCTTTGGTCTACAGCTAAATGATGGTCAAAACTCAAGCATTGGTCTACAGCTAAATGATGGTTTTAACTCCAGCTTTGGTCTACAGCTAAATGATGGTCTTAACTCTAGCTTTGGTCTACAGCTAAATGATGGTCAAAACTCCTGCTTTGGTCTACAGCTAAATGATGGTCAAAACTCCAGCTTTGGTCTACAGCTAAATGATGGTCAAAACTCCAGCTTTGGTCTACAGCTAAATGATGGTCAAAACTCCAGCTTTGGTCTACAGCTAAATGATGGTCTTAACTCTAGCTTTGGTCTACAGCTAAATGATGGTCAAAACTCCTGCTTTGGTCTACAGCTAAATGATGGTCAAAACTCCAGCTTTGGTCTACAGCTAAATGATGGTCAAAACTCCAGCTTTGGTCTACAGCTAAATGATGGTCAAAACTCCAGCTTTGGTCTACAGCTAAATGATGGTCTTAACTCCAGCATTGGTCTACAGCTAAATGATGGTCAAAACTCCTGCATTGGTCTACAGCTAAATGATGGTCTTAACTCCAGCATTGGTCTACAGCTAAATGATGGTTTTATCTCCAGCATTGGTCTACAGCTAAATGATGGTTTTATCTCCAGCATTGGTCTACAGCTAAATGATGGTTTTATCTCCAGCATTGGTCTACAGCTAAATGATGGTCAAAACTCCAGCTTTGGTCTACAGCTAAATGATGGTCAAAACTCCTGCTTTGGTCTACAGCTAAATGATGGTCAAAACTCCAGCTTTGGTCTACAGCTAAATGATGGTCAAAACTCCGCTTTGGTCTACAGCTAAATGATGGTCAAAACTCCAGCTTTGGTCTACAGCTAAATGATGGTCAAAACTCCAGCTTTGGTCTACAGCTAAATGATGGTCAAAACTCCAGCTTTGGTCTACAGCTAAATGATGGTCAAAACTCCAGCTTTGGTCTACAGCTAAATGATGGTCAAAACTGCTGCTTTGGTCTACAGCTAAATGATGGTCAAAACTCCAGCATTGGTCTACAGCTAAATGATGGTTTTATCTCCAGCTTTGGTCTACAGCTAAATGATGGTCAAAACTCCTGCTTTGGTCTACAGCTAAATGATGGTCAAAACTCCAGCTTTGGTCTACAGCTAAATGATGGTCTTAACTCCAGCTTGGTCTACAGCTAAATGATGGTTTTAACTCCAGCTGGTCTACAGCTAAATGATGGTTTAACTCCAGCTTTGGTCTACAGCTAAATGATGGTTTTAACTCCAGCTTTGGTCTACAGCTAAATGATGGTTTTAACTCCAGCTTGGTCTACAGCTAAATGATGGTTTACTCCAGCTTGGTCTACAGCTAAATGATGGTCTTACTCCAGCATTGGTCTACAGCTAAATGATGGTTTTATCTCCAGCATTGGTCTACAGCTAAATGATGGTTTTATCTCCAGCTTTGTCTACAGCTAAATGATGGTCTAAACTCCAGCATTGGTCTAGAGCTATGTAATGGCTTTACTCCAGCATTGGACTACTGCTAAGTAATGGCCTCATGACTACCATATTGGCAAAACACTAGTTATTGTATTAATTCCTATATTAATCTTATTACACTACATAATGGTCTTAACTCCAGATACTTGTCATGGTCTGAACTCAGGTATTGGGCATAACTTAAGAAGTATTCATAATAAAAAAAAAATTCAAGATATGATAAGAGTTTTCATTAATTCATTCATTATCAAGGAAATACTTGACCTTTTAAAATTGTACAATTGTGAGACTAAATCTAAAAATACAGACATAGAAGACTGGAGATTAATAGGGCTCTAGGTTACTGGTATCAATTTTAACCCTTACACTACTGGAACCATAAGTGCTAACCTTTGCCACCAGTAAGAGCCAGGCCAGCCTGTACATCCGTGCAGGCTGGCCTGGCTCTTTACTGTTGGCTGACCAACTACAAGTTTTCATCTTGTTCTCCTTAAAATTGATAATGGACAGTTCCAAAAAAGATGTCGGCTAAGTCCATTTGAGAAATTCAGCAGGTTAAGGGTTAACATGCTTTCAATATGATATCCAGTCATAACCACTCTTTACTTCCTATTGAGACTCTTAACTCCAGCACTTTGACTTACATGTTTTATTGACTGTTTTATGGTAATTTTGCCATACTTAATTTGTCTTTAGTCGAATTTAATGAGAGGATATTACAAAACTTGATTATATATTTAAGTATATCAGCTAAATACATTGACAGATGCAATGTAAGACTGGTGTTCAAGCTTCAATTAAGTAAATCAATATAGGTTTAATAAGGATGAAAGTTCTGACATGCTAGAGCCAAAGTAAGAGAAGCTAGCATACATTAAAGGAAGATGCCACTGCTGTGTTTATAGCCTGAAAATGCACATGCAGTTTTGCAACTAGCAATTAATACTGTCTCTTCTTTCCTATTGATCCTAAAGTAATTTACCTTGCATCTTATACCAACACCCAAATCAAGCACATCAATATCCTAAAGGTAAACTGAAAACTCTCATATATTCTGAAGATATTCTTTTAGTCTTTAAAAACCACTTATTCTACAAAGTTACTGATAAATTCCTGACAAAGACGACTCTACTATATAATTATACCAGAGGCAGTGAGCCCACTTTTCGGTGAACATTCATCAAATACCTTAACACTAGCTGAGATGTCGGCAACATCAAAGACAAAGCTTCTTACTTCCTCATGCAAAGTATTGCAGAACTTACTAAATATAGGGGGAAGGAATACATCTAGTTTGAGAGGTGCTTGAAACAAGCATTATAGTGCAAAAGTGTGCAATGGCTTGCTGACTTTTCTGTACTTAGCCCTCATTACAGTGAAGTTCCATTAAAATGCTGCACTTTTAATAGGGTAGTATAGCTCCATTATAACACTACATTTAGTGTCCAGGTTTAGATACAGGGCATCTCCATTATAACCCTTCATTTAGTGTCCAGGTTTAGATACAGGGCAGTTCCATTATAACTCTACATTTAGTGTCCAGGTTTAGATACAGGGCAGTTCCATTATAATGCTACATTTAGTGTCCAGATTTAGATACAGGGCAGTTCCATTATAATGCTACATTTAGTGTCAAGATTTAGATACAGGGCAGTTCCATTATAATGCTACATTTAGTGTCCAGGTTTAGATACAGGGCAGTTCCATTATAACTCTACATTTAGTGTCCAGTTTTAGATACAGGGCAGTTCCATTATAACGCTACATTTAGTGTCCAGATTTAGATACAGGGCAGTTCCATTATAACCTACATTTAGTGTCCAGGTTTAGATACAGGGCAGTTCCATTATAATGCTACATTTAGTGTCCAGTTTTAGATACAGGGCAGTTCCATTATAACGCTACATTTAGTGTCCAGTTTAGATACAGGGCAGTTCCATTATAACGCTAGAGGTTTAGATACTGGCAGTTCCATTATAATGCTACATTTAGTGTCCAGGTTTAGATACAGGGCAGTTCCATTATAACACTACATTTAGTGTCCAGGTTTAGATATAGGGCAGTTCCATTATAATGCTAAATTTGGGGTCCTTAGTTCTATAAATATTAGTTTGATACACCAGGTCAGGGGGAAAAGTTTAAAATGTTGCAACAATTACTGAATACAGATTCAACAGGCCATGAAATAATCTTTTCATATTTCAAGTAGGGTCAACCCTGGATTTAAACCCCAGGTCCAATGTTGCAATGTTCACTAAACAACCTTGCTTTACTATAGGTCTCCTGTAGATACAACTCTTATCCATCACTAACCTACTCAGTCACCAGATTGCCAGATGAATGAAGCTCCAGTGAGGACTCAGGTCAAGCAAAGGAGAGATATATATACATACACCTGTGCAAGGTCTAACAACTTTGGAAGTTTGCAGTCAGGGATTGAACCTACAACGTCCTGGTAATGTAGCAGCTGTTCTGAACAATTCATCTGCAGAAATGTAAGCTCCATATATAAAAAGCATTAATTTTTGGCATACTTAAAAACGGACATTAAATTATATGTTAAATCGGAATCAGCTCCCATTTTCTTTTGTTATTAATAACAAAATACAATAAAGCATTTTAAAGAGAAGATTTTTAAATTATACATGTGTAATGCATTACTGATATTGATAACTTATCTGACCCACTTTTTTCTTCTTTTTTCTGCTTGTGGATAATTAGACACTACCCAGTCTGTAATAATTAGGCTTTAAATTAATACTGGATAAGATGGCACCTGTCTAAACCTCTCTCATCTCTTTTCCATTTCAGAAACCACCCATACTAATATATTTCTCTAATTAAAGCCACTGGAAATTGGCAAATGAGGTTGGCACAATTTATAAGTACTGCTTTTGATGATGATAGCTCACCCAGAAAAAAACATCAGAAGTTAGTTGTTGCTATCAGAGAATATAATCAATACCCCTACTGCACATTCCTGACTGCCATACAAATCATTAGTAGAAAGGGGCAATAAATCTTGAAATTCTTTAGAGAAGGAGATAATTTAAGCTTTTCAATGGTGAGGTACTTTCTACTTCTGCCAATACAATTTTCACTATTGATTCTCAATTAGGCTTCTCAAGATACCAAACTCTTTATAAAATTAGACGTAATGCAATGGGACAGGACAGCATTATGATTATATTTTATACTCTTCATAACTCACGTCACCCTATACCATTTGAAATCCATTACAGCACACTCCATTATAATGCAAATTCCAATTTAACAAGGTTCAACATTGACCCCCAAATCTATATTGTGTAATTTATTTAGACAATGCAGCCTTTAGACAAGAATCTCAATATATAGCCTTAAAATGGAGCTGAATATATAGCCTTAAAATGGAGCTGAATATATAGCCTTAAAATGGAGCTGAATATATAGCCTTAAAATGGAGCTCAATATATAGCCTTAAAATGGAGCTGAACTGTTGAATCTATACAACAACCTCCAAAGGCATTTTACCACTTTTGGGGTTTTGGGTTTGCACTAATTAAAATAATTTGATGAAAATGTCATAAAAGAATTATGAATTAGACCACTGTATCGTCAAAAATTACAAAGAAAAAACAAAGATCAACAGTGAGTTAAATGCATTCTTCAACGCAATTCTTTGGAGACAAATAGGTGTTATCCAGAACTCGGCAAATGTGGGTTTTCCCCATCAGGGGGTACAAACAAACTTTTGCCGTTATAGCTTCACGGTGCACTTACCATTCACAACAGAATTAGTGCAACACCACAAAGTTGTAACTGTAAAGTTTTGTTTGTATCCCCGGATTAGCTTTGAAATTTCTAAATATTCTTAATTCCAGAGTAACTCTATTAAATATACAGTCCATTGGTTCCCTATACTAGATTGTTGGTATACAAATCAAGCTATATATATGGTAATCCCTCAGATTAGATGCCCTTGATAAAGATGGAAACTGACACAATCAATACCAAACTCACCACACTTGAAAATATTATTCTAAACAACAATCTTATTTACACACGTCATTTGTTATTCCATATTCATGCAAATTACAGTGAGAAAGAAAATCATAGAAATCATGGCAGCTCAGACTGATTAAGTGCCAGCTAGAATTCAATGTCGCATTGAAACTAATTAAACCCTTTATTTACTTATGATGATATCCCTTTACTTGAATTATATAGACTCATTTTGACACACATGGCAAACAGAGTAGATCCATTGACAATTATGCAGGAAGATACGCATGGAACTACCATTTTATGATGGAGTATAAAAAAACAACTAATGAAACTCAGGTGAGAACACTATGCTTCTCAGAACTCTTTGGTTGTTAACCAAGATAAAATTGGTCAAGAAATAGGTCAAAATCAATTTTATACATCTTACACTGAAAAAAAAAAAGAGGAAAAAAAAAAGCTCCACTGCTTGACACTTACAAATTTTATAAGTTCAGTTAGTAAATAAAATTGATATTCAATTCAAAACAGTTCTGTCATTCATCAAGTCATCAATATGTACATGAATATTCATTAGGCCAAGGTTAAGCGCAACTAATTAACCCTTTCCCTCATAGAGGAAACCATGAAAAGACCTATGCAAACAGCATAAAACCAGATCAGCCTGCGAGTAACTCGCAGGCTGATCAGGTTTTATGCTGTTCGCTGCTCCTCAGTGGTCTGGAATTGAGGATTTTGTAATTAAATTTGGTAAGGTTTAACTGTGGTTTTCTGCAGATCAGGCTTTATGTGGTACCTATTGAGGGCGTCAAAATGAGTTTATATGAGGGAAAGGGTTAATTGCATCACTAATATGGTGGCAAAATACTGAGAAAACATACAAATGTGTCACTGATGTCAATATAGACATTATGAATGCTATGCAAGCTGTCCTATATCACAACCTACATTATTATTCCCAGATTATAACATTACCAATTCTGTATAAGTCTGGCCTCCTACATAACACACTATTTTCCCAGCCACACTGACCCCAAAGGGCTACATTTCAGTATTATACTTTTATTAATTTTGTACTAACTGGCCCGATCAAACTTGGCACATTACACACTGGGGACATTCATTTCTGACTTGATATGCACCACGGCACCCAGGTGACCTTTCATAAAGGATAACTCTGACAAAAAAAACAACAACTTTACATCTAGATAAAATAAATCATTTCAGATTTTCAGGGAATGATTCTTCTAGTTCTGTGAGAGAGGGACCATTTTATACAATATAAATGAGGCAGACTGTATATCAGATTACTGACAGGTTAAATTGCTACAAAGTCATATAAATGTAGCACCAACAGCAGCCTAAATAAGCTTATAAATACAGATTGAGATTTTCTGACATAATAATTCCTGAACGAAACATAATTATGTTACTACTATACTATATTTTGATGGGGTTTTTTTTCTGTTTTTTTTTTTATGTTTTTCTTCCATACCACATTATTAAATTGGAAAATATTTTAAGTCTATGAAGAGGCACCTGAAGTCAGATAAACAATCATAAAATACAGGTTTATGGTACAGTGTTTGTCGGGTTTAACGTCCCACCAACAGTAATTCAGTCATTTGGAGACAATGTCTACTTAAGACAGATCTGGTGCGCTGTGTTATATTGCCTTAATGTTATAATGGAGTGTATTGTAATGGACCACATTATAATGGGACGTGTTATAATGGACAAAATTGGAATAGAAAGCATTTTAATTGTCCACATTATAATAGAATGTGTTATAATGGACAAAATTGGAATAGAAAGCATTTTAATTGTCCACATTATAATAGAATGTGTTATAATGGACAAAATTGGAATAGAAAGCATTTTAATTGTCCACATTATAATAGAATGTGTTATAATGGACAACATTGGAATAGAGTGCATTTTAATGGTCCACATTATAATGGGACGTGTTATAATGGACAACATTGGAATAGAAAGCATTTTAATGGTCCACATTATAATGGGACGTGTTATAATGGACAACATTGGAATAGAGTGCATTTTAATGGTCCACATTATAATGGGACGTGTTATAATGGACAACATTGGAATAGAGTGCATTTTAATGGTCCACATTATAATGGGACGTGTTATAATGGACAACATTGGAATAGAGTGCATTTTAATGGTCCACATTATAATGGGACGTGTTATAATGGACAACATTGGAATAGAAAGCATTTTAATGGTCCACAATATAATGGGACGTGTTATAATGGACAACATTGGAATAGAGTGCATTTTAATGGTCCACATTATAATGGGACGTGTTATAATAGACAACATTGGAATAGAGTGCATTTTAATGGTCCACATTATAATGGGACGTGTTATAATGGACAACATTGGACAGAGTGCATTTTAATGGTCCACATTATAATGGGACGTGTTATAATGGACAACATTGGAATAGAGTGCATTTTAATGGTCCACATTATAATGGGACGTGTTATAATGGACAACATTGGAATAGAGTGCATTTTAATGGTCCACATTATAATGGGACGTGTTATAATGGACAACATTGGAATAGAGTGCATTTTAATGGTCCACATTATAATGGGACGTGTTATAATGGACAACATTGGAATAGAGTGCATTATAATGGTCCACATTATAATGGGACGTGTTATAATGAACAACATTGGAATAGAGTGCATTTTAATGGTCCACATTATAATGGAAAGTGTTATAGTGGGCCACATTATAATGGAATGTGTTATAGTGGGCCACATTATAATGGAAAGTGTTATGGTGGGCCACATTTGATGGAGTGTGTTATAATGGATCAACACTGTTTTTTAAACAATCTCTATCATTTAAAATATTTCAAGTATAAATCTACATATATATCTAAATTCAGTTATTCAATCATATAATACAGATTCCAGCCATTAAACACAACTAACATTATATCAACAGTCCACATCAGGTTAACCAGTCCTGCAACTGTATACCCCACTCTAGCTTTAAGACATGCAAAAAAATATGAACGTGGTATCTTTCATCACGAGGTAACCAAACTCTCTTGACACCGGGATCAAACCTGACCTCCTTCTCCCTGAGCAGATGCTCTTCCCAGCTCATCGGGGATGGTATTTTCACTGAAAAGAGGAATAATGACGGCCTTCCCATAACAACCCTTACTGAACCCTTTAGAGCCAACTGTGTACCCAAGATGAAATATTCAAAACAAAGTAGATCACATTGATCATGATTATGGCGACACCTCAACCTCTGCATTGATAAGATTTGGATTCAGCTCCCAAGATTTATTGAGACCCACTAATTCTGGCACTAATGCATGCAAAAAGTTCTTCACCTGTCAATTTACGCAGATACCAACAACTGATGACCGCAAACTGACAGCCAGTCAAGCCTCGTTTGGCTGTACGCCCCCTCTATCCATCCAAAACATACAGACAGAATACTTACCTACAATATCCTCTAGAATATCAATGACTGCTCGCTACATGCCCTATAGCCATGCCCTTAATTTTGTGACAAAGATTTACATTATGCCCTTAATTTTGTGATAAAGATTTACATTACACTTAAATTAATTGAGTGTTTAATTGGTCTTATACATATAAGATACTTCTGCCATCAGTTCATTGACATTATGCTTAATTCAGTGTACTTCCACCAAAAGATTTTTCATTGATGGTAACCAATGAAAAATAATACCGAAAATAACATTTAAATGTGTTTGTCAAAGTCATGTACAGTATATCTTTGGTAAAAGATATTATGAATGTTTACTCTGAGACTAGCAATGGGCTAGATGAAGCAGTAAAAGCTAATGTTATTGTTGTATTGGGTTTACCGTCGCTGCGATAGTATTTCAATCATATAGCAACGTCCAGCTAATTGCAGGTGGAGGAAGACCCCGAGTACACATAGGTACCCGGGTAGAACCACCGACCTACCGCAAGCCAGCTGGATAAAAGCTAATGTCACATTGCAATATTGCTAAGACAGTTTATATACATACATGTAATACCAAATACCATTCCATCATGTCTGTGATTTTGTTTGTAATTTGTTATTTGTATTTATTTTATTTCAGACCTTGTATAATATTTTATCTCATTTGCCCTTTTTCTCAAACCAGCAATAAGGTCCACTTCCAAAATTTTCTCCTTTTTCTGTTTAACAAATAAATGCGTAGGCCTCAACATGTTGTTGATAATCAGGTGATGAATAAAATTACATCTATGGAGATTTGAGAACAAGACTGTCAGCCTCTGAATTAAATCCTGGTACCCAGAGGACCATCGGACACTTCACCAATCTCATCCAAATCCGACCAATCATTCCCATAGCAATACTTAAAAGTCCTTCATTGAAACGATAGCACATAGATCTTGAATCTTGAAAAGTCTAGCAGATCCTATTCTGAAATGAGATTGCTTCCAAGCAAATTGCTGAATTTCCAATCTGATGTCTGTACATCAATATAATATACATTCAGGTCTCTTTTTTTATCCAAAGGATAATCCTTTCATTCCTTTCACTGTAATAAACCATTGGTAAGCCCCATCGAAGTCTGATAGCTATTATTCTGGGTTGGTTCTTTAACTCTTTGCATCATATGGAAATGTTATCAAAGTAGCATGAATCAGACACTGCCTGGGTTTCCTCTGTTTCCCCACACAATATTGTAGCTCAGATTCTACACTGTCCAGGGTTTCCTCTGTTTCCCCTCACACTACTGTAGCTCAGATTCTACACTGTCCAGGGTTTCATCTGTTTGCCCACACAATATTGTAGCTCAGATTCTACACTGTCTGACCAGGGTTTCCTCTGTTTCCCCACACAATATTGTAGCTCAGATTCTACACTGTCCAGGGTTTCCTCTGTTTCCCCTCACAATATTGTAGCTCAGATTCTACACTGTCCAGGGTTTCCTCTGTTTCCCCTCACACTACTGTAGCTCAGATTCTACACTGTCTGACCAGGGTTTCATCTGTTTGCCCACACAATATTGTAGCTCTGATTCTACACTGTCCAGGGTTTCCTCTGTTTCCCCTCACACTACTGTAGCTCAGATTCTACACTGTCCAGGGTTTCTTCTGTTTCCCCTCACACTACTGTAGCTCAGATTCTACACTGTCTGTCCAGGGTTTCATCTGTTTGCCCACACAATATTGTAGCTCTGATTCTACACTGTCTGACCAGGGTTTCATCTGTTTGCCCACACAATATTGTAGCTCAGATTCTACACTGTCTGTCCAGGGTTTCATCTGTTTGCCCTCACACTACTGTAGCTCAGATTCTACACTGTCTGCACAACATACTCAGTCTCCACTTGAAACTTCATACATTAAAAGTTTAAACATAAATAAATATGATATTTCCTTCCCATCTCTTATGTTCTAATGAGAAAGAATATAAATGGGGATGCATTGTAGTCATTATATTAGTGGTATGATTTGGCCAACTTCAAAAATCATGGGTTCAAGGGTCACAAATTCTGCAATGGCTTATCCAACTCTTGTAAACACCATAATAAAAGTCACATGAAGCAACATCATCAACAACAACAGCAATTTTTCTTCAAAATTTAAAAATAATCAAAATCTCCAGTCACAAGTACTACCAAGTACTGCATTCTGTATAATCATTACATGAGTTTTATTAAGTCAAAACAATAACACTTGTGTATTTCCTGTTAAAAATAAGTATCATCAACAAGATCGACCTCTCCTTGGTCAACACACAGGATATGACCAGCTTAATGATTTCAACATGAACACGGAAGTTATTCGGAAGTTATTCGGTATAAGCATTCTATCCATAATCAAACTGCCAGGATCTCAGGTATCAATCATCTGAGGTCCAGCTCATATAATTGACCATTCACTGCACAGTGGAACACCATGAGCAGGTTACCTTGGTTTTTGTTTTTCGACCCATCAAATACTCTGAAATGTTTTGGTTACTTAAAGCCTTGTGAACAAATAAAAACGTTTTAAGCAAAGTGATGCCGCTGTGAAAGTGCAAATCTAATAAGCAAATGTTTAACAAAAACAATGATATCATGGTGGTAAAACCACCACATAACTGAGTGGTCTGATATGGACTTGCCAATGAATAAAATGGTACATCTGAGGGGTTTTCCATTTATCTCTTAAACATGTTGATGGATATACACATTTAATTAAACACATGCATGGAATAAAATATGCATGAAATAAAATTAACAAATTCTACAGAATGTTCAATATTCTACAAAATAATTCAGTCTTGCAAAAGACCAGTAACAAAAAGCAGCATCTTAACTCTAAGATCATAATTAAACAAATTCCATAATTTGGGGAAATTAATAAAGATGAAATATTAGATAATAGGAAACAACTAAAGATGAAGATTTTGTTTGCAGAAAATTATATTAAGCCTTTCTATCCAAATGTTAAATGTTTCTAATTACAAAATTGTTCATCTGTGTATGTTAATTAATCTGTGTATGTTAATTAATCTATGACTCTCAGGGAAACTTGGTGTCTCCACACAGCAATTACTGGGTGCCAACATATTCAGTAATTCAGGTTAACAGCCAGATTAAGACATAATTTTTCCAGCTATAATGCCTTTGAAACCAATACTTGAATAACTCACTGAAAAAGCATGATGAAGATAGTCTACATGTAGCATCACGCTCAGATCCTTAATTATAATATAGCCATTTTGGGAAAATCAAGTTGTGAAATATTCAAAATTGGGAATCAAGTAACCATCATGTTGATTCTCACACATTTTTGTTCTAATTAAGTAACCTATTCTTACATTTCTATCTTAATTCTTATTACACAATCTTGAATGCATTTTGTGTGTGGCGTTTTATGAGCAATTAAAAACAAAGTCACCAGATTGAGCTATCTTATAATTTAATCATTACTTGCTAAATGTATTATTACCTGAAAAAGATGGCTTTTTCTGTTTGCATTAAATGGCAATATATTAATTGATTGAAATTTTCTAGAAGAAATTGTGGGGGAAAAATGTCACCTCATCTTCTGACCTATTATATTATGCATAGGAAAATACCTGAGCCTATAGTTGGGGGTGGGGTTTAAACGATTTGAACAGAGACTAGAATTGAATTATAAATCTTGATTTCAAAAGGAAGTCATTGTTAACTGATATTAAAAACATTAGATAATATTAAGTGGCAGTATGCTATATCAACACAGGTATCTACACCTATGAGTGTTATGCATGCCTTAAATTGCTGTCACAGGTGCCACACCTGACACTATTAATAGAGCTATCAACATCTGAGCTAAGAACCTCTAACTGCTCTACCATCTCCGAGAAGAACACACAAACCAACTGACACAGTTGCAACACCTGACATTGGACCTAACAACACCAGACGGAGAATCTCACAGCCCTAATTTTCTGTAAGGTGCAACACCTGACATTGGACCTAACAACACCAGTGCTCTACCATCCTATACAGGAGCACCAAACCAATTGTCACAGGTGCAACACCCAACAATGGATCTATTACAACACCAGTGCTCTACCATCCTATACAGGAGCACCAAACCAATTGTCACAGGTGCAACACCCGACAATGGATCTATTACAACATCAGAGCTCTACCATCCTATACAGGAGCACCAAACCAATTGTCACAGGGCCAACCAATTGTCACAGGTGCAACATCTGACAATGGATCTATTACAACATCAGAGCTCTACCATCCTATACAGGAGCACCAAACCAATTGTCACAGGTGCAACATCTGACAATGGATCTATTACAACATCAGAGCTCTACCATCCTATACAACCAAACCAATGAAATCCTATACAGGAGCACCAAACCAATTGCCACGGTGAAAAACACGAGCTCTACCGATCTATTACAACACCAGAGTTCTACCATCCTATACAGGAGCACCAAACCAATTGCCACAGGTGTAACATCTGACAATGGATCTATTACAACACCAGAGTTCTACCATCCTATACAGGAGCACCAAACCAATTGCCACAGGTGCAACATCTGACAATGGATCTATTACAACACCAGAGAGTTCTACCATCCTATACAAGACGACCCAAACCAACTGCAACTGGTGCAGCACCTGTTATTCCCTTCATCATGATCCAACACTTCACACCCCACGCCTTCTCTTTTAACACCTTTAGCATTCACACAACAGTTGAGATATCAGTTAACTGTTCCCCTTGCCTAAATTGTTACATAATGAAGTTACTTAATTAAACTCTCAGCACAGAAGTCTAAATTGAACTAACGTTCTACTTTCAAAGAGGCTGTAAATTTATGTTCTTTTTCTGCTTGGAAACCAACCCAATTGATTTTGTAAATGCTTGAGAGTAAAAACTAAGAACAACTTTAATTTCAAGGCAATCTGACATACATACATACAACAAAGATATACATACACCAAGAGAGACAAGTATAGATTATATATATTGTTTATGATCTTAAAAAAATGAACAAATATGATAACATTTAAATGGCTGAAAGCTGTTATTAGAATCCTGAAGTTTGCTCTACTTGTTAATTCTTGCTTTTCTTTTTGAATGTCTGCCCTACTTTTTATGCTTGCACTACTTAAGTTTTTGTAAGTTTGCACATTTTATACCTGCACTTCTTTTATGCTTGCACTACTTTTTGCAATATGTTCTTATAATTGTACAGCTTTTTTGTGTTTATTACACTTTCTGTGTTGAACTAACCAATTACATGAACTTAATTTGAATAACCAATTGAACAACAGTGAAAAATTCTGACTCAAAATATTTGGAAATGTATTTTTTTATTAGAAGAAAGAAAAGGTAATGCAATCATAAAAAAGAACATGTTATGGACAACTTATCACCAGTTATACACTAGTCCCCTAGTAATTGCTGCTATTACTGCCGATATTATTACATTTATTGAAGGGTTTTTGACACTATAGAGGGTTTTATGGCCACAGAAACAATGTTAACCAAGGTTTTATCTATGGTAATAAATATGCATGATAATTATAGCTGACATTTTGACACAGAGTCTTTCTTGCTTGCACAGCAATTTCAGTATTGTAAATGGCAGACAAGCAGGTCATGAAATATCATCTTCATATACCATATTGACCTGTCAAATAGATCCTTTATGACATTGTTTCATGATCCAAGTTCAAATGAAACCTAGGTATAATATTGCAATGGACCATGTTGTAATTTTAACAGTTAATGAAACTATTAAACTGTGTGTTAAACCTATCCTATTGGCATTCCATGGCTTTTTCTGCTATTTATGGTTGAAACCTTCAACTTCAGTAACTCAGAAATTAGGAAAAAAATAACATTTAAGTATGTCAATATATATAAGAAATCTTTCTTATTGTTTCTGTGATGGAAAAAAATCAATAAGATTTAACTGAACTAATTACAAGAGCTGTCTGTCTGATCTGGTTTATAGCTCAGATGCTATACACAGCCCGCGTGGCAAAGGAAAATCCATCGTTTCATGTACAGTTATTGTAATATTTAACATTAAGAAAATTAATTGACATATTCAGGAAGTAAAGGGTTAAATGACGTATATGTAGTATTGCATTTTTTAGTATCTATATTACCATTTTTTTTCTGGATAATGGTAGAAAAGTGGATGACAGAAACTATGTGTAACATAAAATGGAAATGTTGTTGATTCATCATTATTTATTCATAGGTTCTAACGGTGATCTGGGAATTTTGAGCTTTTAGCAAGGAATATTATGTAACCATTTTCAGACGTACAATTAAATGTTGTTCAAAACTACAAGCATCAGAAAATCACAATGCAGCCCCCCCCCCCCCCCCCCCCTTCTTGTTTTACTTAAAGATGGTTTTGGTTCAACATTTATCTCGGCCAATCTTGACAAAATGTTGTATGTTGAAACTCTAGTGTGAAAATATTAGCTTGTAACACTAATATTATGCCAAGAAAAGTCAAAATAAGCAACTGTCAAAATACTGAAGCAATCTAATGAAGGAAATATAAGTTATAGCAGAATTAAAAAAAAATAAAAATAAAAAAGATCAACCTGAGCAGACCCCCAACACGAGCGCTTGGACATATCATCAATTTAAAGGATGGAATTTTTCAGTGAAAAACCTGCCCAACAAAGAAAAGCAGGAATGCCTCCAATTCCTCATATCAAAAGTGAGAAATGCCTTAGTTCAAAACTCTGCACTATCCAATAATTTAATAGAAATGCACATCTTGGCCCTATATGGGCATATGTCTTTTCTGTTTCAATCTTTTTCAATTACATAGAACTTCCACTGTCCTCTTTGTCAGCATGTTGTTCAGCCTTTTGTATCAATGACTTTGCCCCACAAACTTACGGTACAAAATGTATCATGAATAACCAGCAAGATTTTCCAATAATGGCGGTCGCATTTCCGTAAACTCCAGAGGCAAGGTTTTGCTTCCTGAATATACTGGTGTCACCGGCCATTTTGTACAAGTACATTTTTTGCAGATTTCGTTTTATAGCTCTAACGTTTCAAAAGTGAAGATTTTTCAAATCCAATATTTATTTAAAAGTTGAACCAAATACATCTTCAAGAAAAGCCAGGCTCCAATTCCACTGGCCTTTACTTATGGTAATAAGTTAAAATTCTTAAAATTCCAAATTAGGCAGTCATAAAGTCTCTTATTCTTGCTTTACACTATAGTCTTGTAAAACAAAACAGCTGAAACCAACATACACAATCTAGAACTTCTGCTAGGCCTTAAACATCATTTGTACACTTTACCAGACTTGAAATTAAATTAAACAAGAAGAATCTAAGATGTGATACACTATGTCTTTTTAATTCATCAATGTCAATTCCTGGATACCTTAAAACAACGCTGTTCAATTACTGCCTATAAAATGAATTCACAGCAAATGAACAACAAACTTGGACATTTTTTTAAAGCTTCAAGTGAGACAAATGTTTATTTCACTGCTCTTCACAGCTGGTATGTTAAGACTAATAAGGAATTTTTCTACCCTTTTTTCCCCATTGTAATGTTTTTGTTGTTTTTAAGCCTATTAAAGCTCAAAAAGTATCATCATAGACAATTGAACAATTTGTGATATTAAAATTGCCAATCTTTGTTTAATAGGTTTTTGGCTAAATCATGATTTTAAATTAAATTCTGTAAATAATAAACCAAAAGCTGGTGAGATCTGTAAAATAATGAATTTGAAATATAAGGCATGACTGATCTGCCTAGACTAAACTTACTGTCATGTGTTGTAAATTACTGAGTGGAACAGGAAACACAAGTTCTATACTGTTAAGTTTTCCATTTCACTTTGGGGTAGTTTGATCTGTTGCAGTATGATGACACTTAACATCAGGATGTAACACTGGTAGGTCATTGGAGTGTTGCTATGCATGAGTCCAATTCTCATTTGTTTGTTTATAGGGTTTAACGTCCCTCCAACAGTATTTCAGTCATTTGGAGACTATGTCTACTTGAGACAGATATAGTGCTGCCACACTGCAATATCACGCAGTAGACATGTGGCATATCACACCCAGTCACTTTATCCTGACACCGGGCCAACCAATCCTGGAGGTACCATTATCTGCTGAGCACAAAGCAAGGGAGCTATGCCAGTACTATTTTTAACGACTTTGGTATGATGTCACAGCTGGGGATTGAACCATTGACCTCCTTATCCCGAGGTAGATGCTCGAACCACTTGGACACCAGGGAGGGTCCTGTCCAGTTCTGCTAAATTCTTTCTTGTACTGGTCTGCATAATAATCATTTTGCATTTTTTCTATTTATTTTGTGCTATTTTATATATATATATCTATCTCTTGTGTTTTTTAAAGTCTCCATTATGTGAGAACAATGTAATTACATTTGGCATTGTTTTTAATTGATTTTGTTTCAATAATGTCTTTCTCAGTATAAAATTGATAACATCTTTTTCATGATGTTTAATAATTAGGATTTCTCATCCATAAATATTACATTCTATTTTTACCCTAGAGCATGATAAAAACCTTCAACCAATATAGTTACGTTCAATAATAACGGTCATGAACTCAATCTGTCAGAGCATCAGTCCTGGAATCATATCACATATATTTTGTCATGCAATTACAATAGCTGCAAGCAGCAATAGGTGATACCAGTCTTTTCATTTGATGACAGATTTAGAGCTGAGAATTCTGAGTGTTACAAATTTTCTTCACCCACAGAACTTCCTACTTTAATGACAACGCTGGAACACTGACAGTGAGTGTTTGCTGAGATTCAATCAAGTCTTGCCCTCATTTTGGAGCTCAATATTAGAAATTCAAGCCCCAATTAAATTAGTTCAATGTACTCTGGCACAAATAGACTTTCGCGTCAAGCTCACTAAATATTGCAGTCGTGAAGATTACTTGCGTACATGTGAATGAATCCCTTTAAACAGAGGCACTGCTCAATGTCCTAATTGATTAAGATTTGATTTTTCTACTTTTTAACAACTTCAAAAATTTCTTAACAAAAAAAAAAAGAAAAAATAATCTCTGACTTCATGATGTGTATTAATCTCTTATTCCTAATGAAAGAAAATTAAGTGAATTTTGACACTGAACCACTGGTTGTTATTTTCCCTCCTTTAGCATAGATTGAATAATGAAAAGTGATTAACTTGGATATATTTCTCTTTATTTGCTTAATGGATTTCTTGAAACTGATGGCTTTTTCACAAGCGTAGGTGATCTGGGACCAGTCTCAAACCAGAGACCTTCTTGTTACTGACATGGCAGTTCCACTGAGGATGGACATATATATACATGGGCATTGTGTTCTTAGTGTTAACAAATCAGACTGGGAACCCAAAGGTTGTGGGTTCAAACCAAGTTGGGGGAAAGAATTTTTCACAGCTTTCCCAGTCACAAAGTACTGATTTAACTAAGGACATAAAATTAATAAGTTTAAAACTGTACCAATTTTAATAACTTTGTTAGTATGTCTTGGCTGGAGATTGAATCCACAACCCTCCGAAGATAAGGACATTCTAACCAATCAACTACAGGGACCGGCACACAAATTTAAATAACAGACCTTAAAATGTCTTCCAATACACATTAATAAAAGATTTTCTTCTCAAATGAATCAAGTCATAAGAAAATTCCAGAAATTTGAATCCAATTTGTTTGAGAATAAATGTTCTTATTTTAAATATAATGTGTTCATCCAATCAAAATTACCAATTTTCTCAAGATCCAGTATCCGATATGACAACAACAAATACTGATGTTAAGGAAATATAAGCGTATCATGATCACCATTTAAATGGCCCTTTTTATGCTCAATATATTACACTCAAATTGTGCACCTCTTAGACGTTACTTAACTCACCAGGGCTACAATCTTGGCTTTCATATTTAATGTGAACCTATCTCACTCACAAGATTCATCAAATGTAAGAGAAAGTAATTGTTGTTCATTTATTGAGTTTAACGCCCCACATATAGTATTTTAATCATTTGGAGACTTGAGACAAATATTGTGCTGCCACACTGCATATATTATAACCCTTTCCCTCATAGAGGAAACCATGAAAATACCTATGCGAACAACATAAAACCTGATCAGCCTGCGAGTAACTCGCAGGTTGATCAGGTTTTATGCTGTTCGTTGCTCCTCAGTGGTCTGGAAATGAGGACTTTATAATTAAATTTGGTAAGGTTTAACTGTGGTTTTCTGCAGATCAGGCTTTATGTGGTACCTATTGAGTGCGTCAAAATGAGTCTATATGAGGGAAAGGGATGAACACAGTAGACATGTAGCATGATACTAACACCCAGTCAAATTATCCTGACACTGGGTCAACCAGTCCTGGACCTTAATCCCTATTTTAAAGCAAATTAATGAGCTCATACCAGTGTAACCATCTCTTACGAATGATATAAACATTATACCCAATGCATTCATTTTCATGTTTTCAAGAATTCACAGACAACTCTTCAATACCTTGGATGACACTTATCTAATGTAAAATCTTCCATTACTGCTTGGCTTAATCATTTTACACATGGCCTGCCTTAAGTCTTTCCCTCATATAGACTCATTTTGACGCACTCAATAGGTATCACATAAAGCCTGACCTGCAGAAAACCACAG
The DNA here is from genome assembly GCA_021229015.1 of Solen grandis. NCBI lineage: Eukaryota > Metazoa > Mollusca > Bivalvia > Adapedonta > Solenidae > Solen > Solen grandis. The sequence goes on along the minus strand of CM037790.1, from coordinate 22,472,978 downwards.
TTAAACCTTACCAAATTTAATTACAAAATCCTTATTTCCAGACCACTGAGGAGCAGCGAATAGCATATTTAAACCTGATCAGCCTGCGAGTTACTCGCAGGCTGATCTGGTTTTATGCTGTTTGCATAGGTCTTTTCATGGTGTCCTCTATGAGGGAAAGGGTTAAGTCTGTCACACATCAAATAACAAGAGCACTGCATGTGGATGCCAACACTAGTCTTATTTTTGTCTTAAATATTAAACAGATAAATGAAAACTTAAAAGAACAACTGCCATTTGCGAATGAATGACTTGCTCTATTTTAGTGAAGTATAACAGCCTGATAGACAGATGGACAAACAGACAGTTGTACCGCCTTTGTCATGGTTAACAAGGCTGACTGCTGCATGCTTAAAAATAAGTGTTATTTTATTTATTTTTTATTTATTTTTTCTGACCTTTTTTAGTATGTTTTTTTTTTAAGGGAGATTATTTGGTCAAATGGACCTAAGGGTTATGGCCCTTGATAGGTATGTAGTCCTCAGGACAGTAAAAACTGAATCAAGATTGAGGACAGTAGTTTTAATAGCAAGTTATGCTAGGTTAAAGTTCCTCAATGCATTTCTTTTTTAAACAAGGGAAATAAATTCGGCAAATAATGATCCCTGTTTTAATAGTAGTTTACTAGTTTTAATAAGTTGCTAAAAGTTATGGCCAAGATTCAAGTTTTTCATGACTACTAAGCCGCTAACAAAAACACTAGAGTAATGACAATACCTTGACTTTTTTTTCCTGCGAAGAACAAACCAAGCTGAAATATCCAGTAATCTTCAAAATGTTGATCACTAGTTACACCAACACAAGCACGACACAGATACCCCTACATCATTATTCTGACCAGTCCGGTATACTGGTCAAGAAAGATCCATTAGGCTACAAAAATTGCACATATGCAAGGACACTTCCAATGTTGCACACAATCACTTATCCTCACAAATCTAAATTATATAAACATACCATCTCTCTCTCTCTCTCTCTCTCTCTCTCTCTCTCTCTCTCCAGGGTGGATGCTCTAACTGAGTCTAACAACTCAATTCACAAGACTCATAAAGTCAGTCACTACTGAATCTTACATTCTTACACATTAATGATATAGCAAAACGGCATAGGAAGTATAACTGCAATTAAGATCTTAACCCTACATATTTTTTCAATAGATTGTCCTAGCATTACTCTTCACCGAGTTTGACAAGTTTATTATCAAAGGCAAGGTGCACTGTATCGTGTAGCTCATTTAATTCATCCTCAATTGCCCATAAAACCATTCTGTCAGATGTTCCTGGTTTTCAGGAGTATGATATCTCTCCCCACCCACATCCTTGTCAGTAATTCTAAATTCTTACACTTATCTGAGTGGGGAAAGCAGTCTATGCAAAAGACCCAAGGCTGTAATTTTTTTTTTTTTTTTTTTTAAAGAATCTTCTGCTTTCTTCTCCAAAAGTGTATTGATGCAGACACAAAAATTGATAGAAATGAGAACATTTCTTTTTCCTTATCACACAATTATTGAAGCAGACACAAAAATAGAGAGAATCAAACAAATATGTTTTTTCACTTGAATAAAAATGACAAGCGAAGCACCACCAGAGAAATTACCAGTGCTAAATCAACTTATAAATCTCTGCAACTAGAAGAAACCCAGATCTTTTAGTTACTGACAATTATGCTGATTCAGATACTCAACAAAATACTGTATGGTAATTAAACCAATTTATATGCCTCATAATTCGAGGGGTGAGAGCGAAACTATGCTAAGTGCTGAAAAACTTATATGCACTCACCCCTCGATTATAAGCTTGGCAAGCAGAGGAGACCCATTGGGAAACTGCAAAAAATGGTCATGGCTGACCATGATTGCCCACAGTCAATCCAGGCCTGAGGATCACCAACCATAGTTGAATAACAGTTAGAAATGGGGTGTATAAACTGGCCATGGATTACTATAGTGAATCACCAATGGTCAACTATAGAGATTTAAACTGACCATTTGTGACATACCTTACCATGGCTGACAATGGTTATTTAAAGGAAGCATGGTCATACTGACCATGGTTATAATTTTACTGACCATAATTATTTCTTACATGAAATTATCAAGTAATATTTAAGTCTGTAAACTTGACAGCTGAAATGATAATGTCGCACCAAAGGTACCTGGTACGTTGCTGCCCATAAAAAAAATTCAATGGCGTTATGTTTAATAAGGTTGTTGATTTTATTATTTTTTTTCAGTTTTTCGGTCAAAGCAACATGCCGGATACCTTTGTGTCACACCACATGTAAAACAATTAGCTGATTCTTGAATTTACAACATTATGTCTGTATAATACTAGTACAGAAAAAAATCCTGGCTTCAAGGACACAATCATATTTACATTATATCTTATCAATAATGCAAAGTATGTCAGCTTTTTAGATAATTAATTGACCTGTTTACATAACATGGTGTCAGAAGATCATTGCCAGTGAGTGTCATTGAAAGTTTAGAACAAAGCCATCAACAGGAAGAAGAAACATCGGTCATTACATCTAAATACTGATACATGAAGGTCTCACAACTTTAATAGCACACAGTTGAAGAAGGACCCATTTTCTTAGAACTGGCTACTATCTGTTTATCCCTTTCCCTCATATAGACTCATTTTGATGCACTCAATAGGTACCACATAAAGCCTGATCTGCAGAAAGCCAAACTCAAACCTTACCAAATTTAATTACAAAATCCTCATTACCAGACCATTGAGGAGCAGCGAACTGCATAAAACCTGATCAGCCTGTGAGTTACTCGCAGGCTGATCTGGTTTTATGCTGTTCGCATAGGTCTTTTCATGGTTTCCTCTATGAGGGAAAGGGTTAACTAGGTAATAATGTTTTCCTGAATAAAATGCAGATCATTGTCAGTTCTATGTCATTTGGGGTCAAAAAATAGGCATATAAATTTGAGAAAAAGCCTGAGAAAAAAAAAGATATATATTTACCCTTCAAAATGAATCATCCCTGACCATGGAGGAGTTTGACTTGACTTCACTTGACTTAACTATTTGAGTTTACCGTCGCTTCGACAGTATTTCAGTCATTCAGCGACGTCCAGCTAATTACAGGTGGAGGAAGACTCCTAATGCACGGAGGCATCCGGGTAGAACCACCAACCTACCACAAGCCTTCCTCACATGAAAATCCAAATGACCCTGCCGGGATTTGAACCCACAGGGTTGGGGGGGCTGAGTGAGTGTTAAAGTTAGCGACTTTACCTCTCGGCCAAGGATCCCCTGTGTTTGGTAACCCTTTCCCTCATAGAGGATACCATGAAAGACCTATGCGAACACATAAACAGATCAGCCTGCGAGTAACTCGCAGGTATCAGGTTTTATGCTGTTCACTGCTCCTCAGTGGTCTGGAATGAGATTGTAATTAAATTTGTTAGTAACTGTGGTTTTCTGCAGATCAGGCTTTATGTGATACCTACTGAGTGCGTCAAAATGAGTCTATATGAGGGAAAGGGTTAAGCCTTACCATAGCTATACAACCATGGTTATTCAAGGTGACTAAGATCATTTTTGCAGGGGATATCAGGACCTCCTGGTTTGCTCATTATCATATTGTAGCTCGAATTCTACTCAGTATCATCTAAATGGCAAAAAAAATTCCATTGTTTCATATGCAAATGAATTAATATTCCTCAAGTCATAAATTTGTGCATGAATATTCATGAGGTAATTTTAGGGTCAAGTTCCCATTTTATTGACAGCCATGCAGCATTGAGTTTCTGTTTTTCAGTCAAGTGGACAAAATTTATAGGCCTGGTCCATTTTTGCGAAAATTTATATTCATGAATTCATACAGGCTGAAAAAAGGCATGCAATATCATTTGCAGTTTCACAGTACTCTGAGGGATGTGTTGTTGTTGTATTTTGCTGTTCTGTCCATAGTATTTCTATCATTTAAGGACTTTCAGTTAGAATATTAAATCTATCTATCTATCTATATACTGCAAACTCCTTGTATACTGCATATGCGCTAATTAATATGCTGATGACCCGTGGCACGATTCCACACTGGATACCCTGGGTTAACTTATTATGTTGCTAAAGGATTGAACCCCATGACCTCAAGGCTATGGGAAATTGCTGTAACGGGTTCTCACTGGGATTCTTAAGGTAATCCATTCATCATTAAATCATGATGATCATGATCCTCAAAGTGCAGAAGCAAGCATCCAGTGACTTGGAGTTATAAGCTTATTTGCTTTATTTAAATCTTATAATAAAGGCTTGCATTTACAAAACCTGATGGACCATGATCATAATTTAATGATGGATGGATCTGTTATACTGTCATATTCTACGAGTCCTTTAACCCTTTCCCTCATATAGACTCATTTTGACGCCCTCAATAGGTATCACATAAAGCCTGATCTGCAGAAAACCACAGTTAAACCTTACCAAATTTAATTACAAAATCCTCATTTCCAGACCACTGAGGAGCAGCGAACAGCATAAAACCTGATCAGCCTGCGAGTTACTCGCAGGCTGATCTGGTTTTATGCTGTTCGCATAGGTCTTTTCATGGTGTCCTCTATGAGGGAAAGGGTTAAACAAAAATAATTTTCCCAAAACTGGAGTCCAGGAATGAGAACTTGCTTGACCAGCGAGAAAAAACATTTTGATCAGAAACTGTAAATTATGCACAGCTTGATCCAGTATGCATCTGACTGTCAATTTGCACTCTTGCTTAATTATGCATGATTATCAAGTTGCAAAACGCTGATTTCATGGCTTGCTCCCGAGGGTCATAATGCTTTCATCTGTCCAATCATCACCCCTCAGACTGATTATGAGTATTAACCTCTTAACATTCTGTATGCATTTAAGAACTGATTTTCGTCCCTCTGATGTAAATCAACTCTTACTTCCTGCTGTCATCATATTATCTCTCTCTGTATCAAGAGACTGCTTTTGCAGGCTTCAAAAACTCCTAATTTGCAGCGCAGTATTGACAGTGGTGATGAGCTCAGATTTAGGATCTAATAGCTGATGCAAATCGGCATAAATCTGGTCTCATCAATACAATCTAATTATTGTGCCTTCCAGCTCTTATGTCATCCAAATTCATAACTTTCCGCACGAGAATTGTAATTGGTGCCTGCAATCACATGCTGTAAATCATCACCTGTGTTCCTGATTCAGACATCTAGGATAATTCATAATAGAATTAATGACACATGCAAACCTTTTGGTCAATACCTTAAACATGGAAAAACATGACAGGCAACATCAAATCATCATCACATGATAATCCTTCTGTCTCCATGTATTTTATAGGAAATATGCTAATTGGAGGAATTTAATACCATACACATGCATAATTATGGATGTGCCCATGCTGCCATATATGACTGTCAACTAAAATATTTTAGTTTCATATGTCAGTTTAACTGTCATGTCAGTTAAACTGTCATGACAGGATTGTCGATTAAAATCCTTCAGTTCATGTCAACTGAACTGACATGACAGGATTGTCGACTAAAATCCTTCAGTTCGACATGTCAGTTTAACTGACATGACAGGATTGTCGACTAAAATCCTTCAGTTCATGTCATTTTAATTGTCATGATGTCCTAATCAAGCGAACCTACTTTAGCCAATATGGCTTCTCAAGATCATTTGTGGTCAAATGCACTGGTCTGGGAATATTATGAATTTCATACCTTATGAATATTCATGTACAAACATGAATTATTATTGAAGATGATGAATACCCCAAGATACCGCTTTGTCACAGTTACTGTTACAATGTCAGAGACAGTCTTGAGAAATATAACAAAGGGCAATAACTCATTCAAAATCAAGTAAATCATGACATGCCAACAATATGTGTAACCTAAGGCTTGATACTTATCAGTTTTGTAAAGTTTCATCAAAATCCAACAAAGGTACTAAATGAGGAAATGAGCGGACAAATCTCGTCTACAGATGGACTGACGGACGAATATAACTCCAAAACAGCCCCCATATACTTCGTATCTGGGGGTATGATTAATTAATGACCTATTGAATAGTATTTTACTGAACGTTCAATACATGAACCACTGGAAGTTACTAAGAATCTGAACTACAATATTGTATGAGAAAACTGAGCAGACCCTGATCTGAAAGCTCCTTCTAGGAGATGCTCATCATGAGGGTCTCCTATGTAAATACTCATACAATTATATTGTACCTCAGATTACCTTCTGCATGGCAAAGAAAAAATCATTGTTTCCCATGCTATTCAAAGTTCACTGAGTTTAAATATTCATTAGTTAAATTCTCGACATGCAAATTCAAGAGGTGATGGGTTAACCTTTTCCCTCATAGAGGAAACCATGAAAAGACCCATGCGAACAACATAAAACCAGATCAGCCTGCTAGTAACTCGCAGGCTGATCAGGTTTTATGCTGTTCGCTGCTCCTCAGTGGTCTGGAAATCAGATCAGGCTGTATGTGGTACCTATTGAGTGCGTCAAAATGAGTCTATATGAGGGAAAGGTTAATACCAGTTCAAATGTATATAAACTCATGTATTCCCTTTTAACGTCCATAATATGCATTGAGTCACTTTTTCAAAACCTTTGATTACTATTATTATAACCCTTATAATTTTGGAAAAATGTCAAACAATTACACAATTTCTAATATATACTGTTCTGTGTTCCTTGCATTCATCAAGCAATGTTATTTGACCAAGAATTATTCAGCCAGGAACTTAAGAAAATACTCTTACCTATACATTACAAGAAAGGGAAAAGTTATTGGAGAAGGTTTGAATTCAGTTTCATTGATACCAATCTAGTACTGAGAGTTCACTTTTGACACCCCTAAGTCATTCACAATTTTAAACCCTATATCTCCGACTAATCCGGCTTCATATGAGTGATCACAAGCATGTAGGTGTTTTATACTGTAAGTCAAATGTTACTGTTAATCCTGGTTCAAATGCACTAAACACATGGATAATAACCTCTCAAACTTGACATGGTTTTGATCAGTTTCTCTAATCAACAATGAAATGGCGAATCAGATATATAAATACAAATAAAAGCCATGACCTTTGAAAGATTTCATCATGATCAGAGAGAGTAAGAGAGACAGAGATGGACCCAGGCTGGGAGAAATATGAGAGAAAAGAGAAGGTAAATAGAGAGAGAAATATTTCCACTGCCTCGATCTGGATCACAGTGCCAACATTCAACTTAGATAAAACAATGTGCTAAATGCCTTCACCCATTTGACCTTTAGTTTGATTACAATTAATAGCATATTAAAATGTAGAATATATGCTATCAAATAGTGATCAGCTGACAGCCAACCTGTGAAGAAAGTCCAGACACTGGACTGAAGGACCAAGCACTGGATTTACAGATGATTATAATCTTGGAATCAATTAACAGCCATCTCCAGATGAAAGACATGCTTTGAGTTTTCACTGAGCTCCCTGGAATGACCTTTGCTCACAGATTATACAAGTAATTATATATAAGACAAAAAAAATCCAGTATGTATGATTTTCCTAAATATTTCATAAGTGGATCATTTGAATAAAAAGATCTTCAACATAAGATATTGGTAACATACATAATTTTCTAAACCATTTGGACTGGACTGGCAGTCCTTCAGATCCTGGTCAAATACAATGACTGACTTAGCTTCAAGATCATAAATGACATATATAAAATATATGTACAACAACCAAATTCCTCAATACAAATGAACCTTTAAATAACACTGAATATTGCTCTACATTCTTACTCCTCTTTATGATTACATGGGAGCTTTGTATCCTATGCAGATGCTTGATGGATCTGTGAAAAATCTGTTTTATTTCCTTGATCATACGAAATTGAATCTATACACACACCACTGTCACATCCCAAGCTGGACTATTTCAACCTTATCTTCTTGGCCTATACAAACCAGGACGTTAGACTGCTTGGCATTTTCAGACTATCTCCTCTGACTGTCATTTTCTCTTGGTGATATTTTTGGGATCCCTTGGGATATCCTTTGTCTGCATCAAAATTGTACTGCAGATTGTTCTTTATTTATCTTTGCAGAATATCCAAAAAGGAAGAATGATTACAAGATATTAAACAGTTGGGGAGATAGCAGTGACATCGTATCATGGTTATCTTCCACCCTCAAGAAAATCATTTCCTTCTTACAGTTGGTGCCACTACTTTAAGTCATTGAGTTGAGAAAGACAGCTGAAGGAGTGCTAGGAGTAAAAGCAAAGTAAACATTATTTGTTTTACAATGATTGCAACACACTATCTCATGACTGGCATTAACCCTCTTATATGTGGTCAGGTTGTGAGAGATAACCAGAGTATCCAAAAAAAACAAACAACATACATGCCTAGATGTATACTCTCTCAGGTAATTGTGACCAGGAATCAAACCTCAGGGGATGCCGTGGTTAAAAGTTAAGTCAACATTACCGCTTTACTATCCAGGCAATGCCAAAAAAATCGCCAAGAGTCCAAATGGACAATGTGGTATACCCATTTAATAGACAGACCAAGGTCTAACTGATGTTAATGTGAATACTATTAAATATGATGTTAAATTATACCCAAGTCACATCAATATAGAACACCCAAAATTGTTATAAATGTATGCACAACATTTAACGCTAAAAGGGGCATAACTCTGGTGATACCGACACAATTCAAATGATTATATTTGACCCTGACATTATGAAAACAAGACTCATGTCACCATGGATACCATATAACAACATTTATGAAACTTCTGCCAGTGCATTAAATAGATTTATTAAATGAAAAAGGGACTTAAAATAAATCTATTGTGAATATAGTATTTATTAGACTTAGAAACTATATGCCAAAATGAATCCTAACTATGTTACCTTGGCACAATGCTGTTGCTGTATTTGGGTTTACCGTCGCTGTGATAGTATTTCAATCATATAGCGACGTCCAGCTAATTACAGGTGGAAGAAGACCCCGAGTACTCAGAGGTACCCGGTAGAACCACCGACCTACCGCAAGTCAGCTGGAAGGCTTCCTCACATGAAAAACCCGAAGTCCCTACCGGGATTCGAACCCACAGCGGTGAGGGGTTGAGAGATTTGTAGTCCACGACTGTAACCGCTCGGCCACGGCGGCCCCTGGCATCATGGTCAAGCAGTAAGTGTGCATGACAGCAGATCCAAAGGCTGTGGGTTTTTGGGGCAACATCATTCATGATCTTCTCATTTTCCCACTGGTACTGGTCAAAAAGGTATAAAATGCAAGAACCTGTATCTTTATCTTTAGAGGAAAACATATGGCAATACCAGTTTCTTCCATAACAGATCCTCTAGATAAATGTTTAATACAATTTGTAGGTATTTTAAGTCAAAAAAAATCACTGAACGTTAAAATAATGGTAACATGTAAACATATATCATTTTATTATGCTTGTAAACAAAAAAATCTCTTTTTAGATATAAACAGTGAATACAATCATGTTTCAACAGTCTGTAAGACAAAAGATGCAGTCAAGATTTCAACCATTAGCATTACTGGTAACGACCACTTTACACCGAAGCTGGATTTATGTGTTTATTGAGTGGACAGTTGTTGACATCCTATTGTCTGACACTTCAAGATAGAAGTGGCCACAGTATATATACCGGAAGACTAGAGTAACACAACTCCTCATCTCAACACGATCCAACAGTAAACTGTTACAAAATATGATGTTCACTTAGGAAAAACTAAAAACCATCACAAATACCATCAAATCCAACTTTTACGGACAAGAAAGGAACAGGAAAAGATGACTGCTTAGGACAAGTTGTTTTTGCTGTATATTTGGAGTTAAACTATTGCTGCCGCAGTATTTCAGTCAGATATGAATGTCCAGCTATTCACAGGTGGAAGAAGACCTCAAGTCACTGTAGAGGCACCTGGCACCACGCGTCAACTGGAAGACTCCTACGTGTAAAAAATATTAGTTTCTAGACCGTATTCTAGCCCCATTACATTAATATATATGCTTATGATCAGAAACATTATATAAACCTGGGCTATTCGTTATGAAACTGATCAGTCTGTATGGTTTAAAATGGTCAAGTTTTAGAGTATATACTAATAATTAAGTACATATTATTATATGTATGAATTCTGTTATCATAGCAAATCTTGTTTGGTATTTAAGTCCCTGAGAAAATACACTATTCCAACCGGCTGCAAGAAAATTTAGATGTCAGCTTAAATGATCAAACAAAAACCAGCAGAAATATATTATGCATTTTTTTTTTTTTTACCTGTCCCAATACTTATAGTGATAGCGGTAACAATATTTGTTGACATAAATATTAATAATGTGTTGTTGATTTTTATTGGATAATAAGATGCTCAAATAAGCACTAAGTGTGATACAGGACAGAACTTCAAGCATGTCTATACTGGAACAAGAGCTGTTAGAGGACAGCACGCTTGACTATTCAAAGTACTTGTTGGTAAATCAAATGAAATCTATTTCAATTCTTGCCCTTCATATACCCAATATATAATAATAGTCAAAAATGATATACCTTAATAGTCTAATATACCTTTTTATAAATAGGTTTATGAAGTCTAAAATCAATCCCATGCCTAGTTACTGAGACATAAGCATAAAAACAGTATTGACACTGACTATGCATAACTTTAACCACGTATCCAAGTGAGAAAAGGGCCATAATTTGTATAAAATTCAGTCCAAGAGTTATCCTCCTTGGTTTTCTGATGCCCCTGAACACACTCCTAAACTTTCTAGTCAATACCATAAACAATTTCTGAGATATAAGCTGGATAGTAGCTTGCATGCAAAACTTTAGCCAAAAGCTGCAACGCTGACGCCGACGCATTAGGGTGACTACAATAGCTCTCATATTCTTCGAGCTAAAAATACCTCTAGATAGATCAACAACCTTATCTGAGCAATGTCTAACATGGTGTTAAGTAACAAAGTAAATTTACCATCAGTATAGGCTTAATGGAAATTTTACAATCCTCTAAATACTTTTTAACAAAGCAGTAGTTCTAGGCTGAATCGACTGTCTTCTGTGTGTCTGGTAAGGCAGTTATATATAGCATATTGTGTTTCTCCCTCGGGTGGTGAATGTCAAAAATTTTCCAACTGGTGAGGTCAGTACCCTTCTAATCCTAAACAACTTTACCATGCTTCCACCTAGGGATTTGATAGTTTTACTTCCTTTCAAATTTCTACAAACATTAAAAGGTATCTCATCTTAATGCTCAACACAGGCAGTACCTGATCCTAATCTTCCAGAAATCTTTTATTTAAACCTTTACTTCATGATCATTATGATCATTTTTTTTTATTGAATCTCTACTGCTTCTAAAATATGGGGAAAAAAATACAGTATTAAATCTCATTTACAATACAGCATTTGGCTCTCATTCAAATAAGAAGCGCCTGACATTGAGCCAACTGCATATTTGACTTCTTCAATAAGTATTAAAATCAATTAATGAAATATCAGTTTTTAATCCCTTTATGTTGATCATGATTGCGTTTGTGTAACTAGACCATAAATACGTTGTACTTGAATCATCAGTTGTATTGTAGGTTTCCGTTTGATTACAATCTGGATATAGATTTACAAGAAAACAGTCTTCAAATTTTTTAGCTCACAAAAGCTAAGACAGATATGCTTAAAGCCGGTTATATTTTTGTCTCCGGCCTATAATTTTCCAGAGTGTACAGGCTTGCCTGTGGATTTTGAATCACAATCATGTTATGTATATCATTATTATAAATGGGCCTGTATTAATTATGACTGAGAGTATGAGATGAAATTGACGATTTTAACTGTATGACAGGTTCTAATTACACAAAAACTGCGTCTTTTTATGGTCTTCTTAGGCTTTTCCTATGTGTGAGAACAATGCTTTAACTGCACTCACTCTAGGTGCCATATCATTGGATTCTAATTTATTTGTTTCTATGATGGATACTTCCACTGATCATGTCACATGCTGGTTTGCCAAGGTTTGCATAACCTGGGCATCTGGATATCTAACACTTGGATTAATTATTACTGGTAACTCTGCACTCCATTCCTATCATATATTTGAATTACATCAACATGCACATTTTGTTATATGTTTGCATAGCTTGCTTTTAAACAAATTTGTTTTTCGCAGAAAAATATCTTCATGTTTTGTTTCAAACACACCTGGAAACAAAGAAATAGGGGCCGTCGTGGCCAAGCAGTTACAGTCGTGGACTACAAATCTCTCAGCCCCTCACCGCTGTGGGTTCGAATCCTGGTAGGGACTTTGGATTTTTCATGTGAGGAAGCCTTCCAGCTGGTTTGCGGTAGGTCGGTGGTTCTACCCGGGTACCTCTGTGTACTCGGGGTCTTCCTCCACCTGTTATAATTAGCTGGACGTCGCTATATGATTGAAATACTATCACAGCGACGGTAAACCCCATTAAAACAATTACAACAACAACAAAGAAATAACCACTTCACATACAGTAATACATGTACATTTGTTCATAATTATGTTAATGACCGAAAATTGATGCAAGGAACCCTTTCTAGAATCATAGACTTGACAGTTTGACCGTTGTTACAGCCCATACATAAGTCAAAGTCACGATGTCTCAAACTGTTTAGGTTAGTCCCTTCAACTTCAACTTACCAAAGACCTACTGTACTCTTTTTATATCAGTGATTTTAAGTAAATTTGAGGATGATTTTATTTTTTTATGTATGTCAAGATTATTGAAGCACTGGTCCCAGTATACAAACATTTGTAAAAATGGTCAAATATCACTCAGTTTCAGAGTACCACAGCATCCATTAATACAATGGTTTCTCTTCACAATTATAGCAATTTACTCTGTCTAACTTCTCCGTACTTTAGCAAGAAAACTTTATTCTTGTCGATGGCTCAGTCATTTCCATATAGAACTGAAATTAGGAAGATATTGTATAGTGGAGAAGGAGATTTGTATGTGAGCTCCAAGATAAGAGGGCTATGTGAATACAAATGTATGTTATTTTCTTGCCTGCCTATTGATCATATATGATGGTGCAGACAGACGCTGAAAAATGAAGGAGAAGTAGTTTTCTATGTATCTCAATGGAAATTGAAATGGACTGTGAGCCAGTAATATTTCATCACAAAATACAGTTATATTTTGAAGATTTAACCTTCCGTGTATTTTGGATGGTATATAATTGAAACTCAACTGAAGCTAGCTTGCATTTTATTTCTTCTGACATAAAATTTTGATGTTTCAAGATAGAAATCTGGGGGAATTTACTGACAAAATGCATTTTGAAATTGTCAGGCCCACAAGTTTATGGAAATATACCAGGCGTGTTGCTGGGCAGTAAACAATGTGCAAGCCCACATTGGGAATTGAGCAGCAGAACTAGAGGGTGCGGGGGAATGCTCCCTTTCCCGTATCCCCCTTTGGAAAATTTTGAAAATCCTAGAATGCAAATGGTAACGTCTGATGCCATTTTGAATCTAGTAAATGTATGAAAATACTGAAACAAAATTGTTTGATTTATTTTAGTTTCCCATGAATTACTGCTGAAACCTTAAACAAAGTCAATTATTGATTTGAAGAAAAGTAAAATCTGGAAAATAATGTGCAAGCCCGGGCTTTTTGGCATAAAGGTACTTGCCTGCATACAATGCAGTTCCATTATAGCACTATATTTGCCATAACTGGGATGCAAACCTAGATTTACTGCATTACATTGGACTTCATCAAATTATATATTAAGTCAATAAATTTAGGGTCCAATATCAAACTCTGTTGATGATTTATTGAATTCAACACAATAATGGGTGCTTGAAAATAATAACAGATCAACAGTTTGAGTAATTATATAAAAAAGCATGTTTTACAAATTCAACGATACAGACCTAACTACCTATATAAAATATTTATTCAAGGATGTGTTACAGTGAACAATCAAAACATCACAAAAAAGCATAGTTTTTTTAATCATTTCCAATTTTTATGTTCTTAAAAGATACAAAATTTAAAACACACTATGGCCAGTTAAGTCTTAACAGTATTAATTATACTCGACAAAATTACTGTAATATGGTCCAACTGAGCTTGTGGACAATTATAAAAATTGTAACAAATGGGTAAGAAGTGAATTTTTTGGGGGGCACAAGAAAAGGACAGTGACAAACCAGGATACTGTCTGATGACATTACACAGCAGATTAAAAGACAATTGAATATGACAATCCCTCAATTAAGAGCATGTGAAATCAGTTTAATAACTGATGGACTTATATTGAGGCCATATACATCATAAAGAAATTGACACCACACCCTTCATCAGCCATTGTTTCAGAGCAACAGATAATTTATTAATTGCCTGATGGCTAATTAACGGCACCCTAGACTGTGAGCTATACTTACTAGCATAGAATCACGGCCAGCTACAATATAACTGTAGGTATACCCTTATAAATATAGTTATATACCATACAATATATATATCATGTATATATCATACAATACATATATCATGTATATGCTCAAACTAGGTTACGAAATATGTCCCTCAGAGTTGTTACTTTGCTATTTGCTGAGAAAATACTTCATAATATTAATTTGTTTATTTGTTTGTTTGTTTGCTGGGTTTAACGTCCCACCGACAGTATTTCAGTCATTTGGAGACGATAATAATTATTTATATATATTAATTTTGGGGATTTCAAAGGGATTTATAATAAGCCCCAGTTGAGCAGATAAGCTTTATTGACCAAACAAGTTATATAAATTACACCCTTTCCTTTCAATACGAATTGATTATCTGTAAAAATAACTGAGTATGTTACAAAATGTTACCCTGTCATTTTTAATTTTGTTGATTATTTTATAGTAATACAGTAACTCAGTGTCTTAAATAATATGACGACACTGCCGTCAGCATGAGCAATAATATATCCAATTAAGTTTCATAGATCAGAGGGTCCTAATTATAACATTAAAGTGGATCTGAATATCTTAAATAAATGCAAAAGGAGTATCTGCTAGGATGTAGTGTTAATCAACACTTAAAAAATTAATTAAGTCCCCCTCTGGATGTAATTCAGTATTGCTACCCATCAATTTGAAAATCATAGGTTATTCTTATTTGTCTATTTCTAATTGAATAATTACACAAATAATTGCAGCCAAACTTAAGCTATCTGTAAAAAAAACCATTATGGCCAATATACAATATCTTGGACATTCATGTTGATGATGTAAAAATGCATAGCCTAAAAATAAAGTAGATGATATGTTATAATCATATCCTAAGACAATTTATCACCAGATCTGGTAAATAGACACCTGCATTCTTTTTTTAAAGCCACAAAAATTAAGATTGTTTTTATTAATCCATCTAAACTTTTTATTTTAATTAGACTAAAATGTATAGTAAAAAGTGTAAAATGGCTTTGTCAATATGTTCAAGGAGCAAGAAACATTACAAAAACTTGGATCAACCTGTAAGTTATTCTTAAGTATCAAAATTACAATTTTATTATATTTCCACTCTTTTAGAATATTCATGACACAATTCTTTATGCAGTATTAATGAGCTTAAAAATAAATACCCATGCTATTTTATCATGTGACCTTATACACACCATTCATTTATTTTTCCAGCACAACGCTGATATTTCCTGGAAAATTACAAGTTCACTTTATGAATGCTAATGTCATTCCTCCATAATCATCATAAATACTGATAACAGGAGAATCTACAAAGGGAAAACAATCCATTTCATGATTTAAATGCCTTCATCATATCCCCTTATATTATTCTGAGTGGAAGGGAAAAAGCTGAATTTTTCTTTCAGCTAATAATAATGTGAATAACATTTACGTATTGAGACCATTGCTGACACTGAAATATTCAGCTTCTATTTTACATGTGCTTCTGGTATCAACAGCAGTGTTTCCATCATTTGGGGACTTTTCTACATCTGAC
>CM037790.1:22432700-22456817 GCA_021229015.1 Solen grandis | reverse complement strand
GTTGATCCATGAAGAACTCTGGTTGCCATGACTACAAAAAGAAAAATAGTTTGAAAACTTTAAAAATCATCTCCTCCAAAACTACTGGCCAGATTTCAAAATAATTTGGTACAGATGTTCCTTGGGTCAACATCTACCAAAGTTGCTAAAATTATTCTGATCCATAAAAAAACATGGCCGCCAGGGGCGGGGCTTATTTGCCTTATATGTATATAGACAGGGATCAAATTTAGTTTTTTGGGCCACTGGCAAAAAAATGCCAGTCCAATAATTTGTTACTGGCTAAACCCCAGTTAGTACTAGCAGTTTTAAAGAACGACCATTTACATAGCCCGCATTGGTAAAATAGGATAAAAGAATAACAACATCAATTCTCCTTAATGTTTTGTTTTAAGAAATCTTAGTTATTGTCATGAAAACATATACATAATAGTCAATTGATTTTTATGATTTTGTATATTTATTTACAACACAACTGCCAATGTATCATGATAACTTATGCATTTTGTTTCTAACTGAAATAAATGAATTAATGGTAAACATTAGTGTTGTATAAGCAAAAACTGTTAAAGAACATAGTACCAAGAGATCTCTAGATTGATCACCCTAAGCATTTTATGATTTATACTCTGGCATAAATTAGGACACATTTACAGTGAACACAGAATTAAAATACAAATTAACGATAATACGCGTTGTTAAACGCTTGAAAAGCTATCGGAAATATTTACGAAAAGCTTCCAGAAAACATTGAAAATACAAACTTCTCTGCAGTTGACCCTGCACGCTGACGTAGCAGAAAGACTGTAAAGGGAAATAACTACTGCGATTGCAGAACAAAACGTTTTGAGGACTCGGACACGGACAAAAACAACTAAATTTCTCCGATGCTTTTGTAAAACAAAAACGGAACTTTTGAAATGGACTCGCATATTTTTGCAAGTACTTCATTTCGGCACTCGCATTCTGAAAGATTATTACTCGCATTTTGCGAGTTAGCGAGTGTTAAATTTGATCCCTGATAGAGAAACCTTTAAACAACATTTCCTCTGAAACCACTGGACAGAATTTGATTAAACTTGGCAGGGATGATCCTTGGGTCAACCTTCACAAAAGTTCCTAAAATGAACTTGATTCATGTAGAACATTGGTTGCCATGGCAGCAAAAAGAAAAAGAATGAAAACTTTAAAAATCATCTTCTTCAAAACTACTGGCTAGATTCTAAAATAAGTACAGATGTTCCTTGGGTCAACCTCTACCAAAGTTGCTAAAATTATTCCGATCTGTAAAAAAACATGGCTGCCAGGGGCGGGGCTTATTTGCCATATAATTGTATATAGAGAAACCTTTAAACAACATCTCCTCTGAAACCACTGGACAGAATTTGATTAAACTTGGCAGGGATGATCATTGGGTCAACCTTCACAAAAGTTGCTAAAATAAACTTGATCCATGTAGAACTGTGGTTGCCATGGCAACAAAAAGAAAGAAAAAAATATGAAAACTTTAAAAATCATCTTCTTCAAAACTACTGGCCAGATTTTAAAATAAATTGGTACAGATGTTCCTTGAGTCAACCTCTACCAAAGTTGCTAAAAACTTTCCGATCCATAAAAAACATGGCCGCCAGGGGCGGGGCTTATTTGCCTTATATGTATATAGGGAAAACTTTAATCAACATTTCCTCTGAAACCACTGGACAGAATTTGATTAAACTTGGCAGGAATGATCCTTGGGTCAACCTTCACAAAAGTTCCTAAAATAAACTTGATCCATATAGAACTCTGGTTGCCATGGCAACAAAAAGAAAAAAAAAATGAAAACTTTAAAAATCATCTTCTTCAAAACTACTGGCCAGATTTTAAAATAAATTGGTACAGATGTTCCTTGGGTCAACATATTTATCTCAGGTGAGCGATTTAGGGCCATCATGGGCCTCTTGTTTTGGTTATCAAAGAAAATCAAATACACATCTACCAATTGATCCACCAGTATTTCTAGTCTGTGTTTTTCTTCCTTGAGTAGACACTGGGGGTGATTGCTTGAATCATGCTGGTCACATTCTGTCCATCTTAAGCATGTTGGGTCCATCATCGTGTCCTCACTGCCTCGGTGCTTTAAGTGATCATGTGTCCGTTGTGTCGCTTATCCACTCTCATTTGACCATGATTTAGGTGGAGATTACAGAATTTTACGTACATTACTCAGATCCCCTCCATTACCGTAACAGGAAATCCAGCACTCATTACTGCATGACCTTTTAATAGATACCATTTTTAAAAAAACTGTGAAAACATGCTATATTATGGCCACTTACAATCATTTGAATGTTACTGGTCACTTTTTAGATAAATGATGAAAATGCCATTTAATGAGCCATGAAAGGTTAGAATTAATGGCTATAACTTGCCATTAAAAAAACATTTAACTTTTTTAATGATTACCATTTTATGTTTAAATAAGCATTCAGTGGAAAACTGCGGATAGCTTACTGGATTTTGCATTTTTGTGACTTGTCTTGTTGAATAAAGGTACATTTACACAGAGATGTATGTGATAGTTTGATGCAGTAACATTATAATAAAACTGCACCTTATACCACTTATCATTGGAAACAGAATTTCACATAGGCTGTACCTTTTTCCCCTTCAGAGATATACAGAGTTTTGCTGATGTATGTATAAGTGAATTTTCAGGCTATATATAGGGTGAGAAATAAACATTATTTTCGGAAATATATGATTATGTTTGGCATGCTATTCTGTGTGCTAATTATGTTGTCAAAACACACAGAGGAAATTTTTCAAGATCATGTAATACTTGGTAGTGTGCAATAGTGGTGCAACGTTTTACATCCTTCTTCTGTTTGGCTATGGCAGCGTGTCTCAATGGAACAAAATGAACTTGATTAAACTGTCTCGGATATTTTCCTTTGTGTTATCAGTAAAGTCAGACAGAGAATCCTTCTGTTGCCTCCGATAACTTCGCTATAACAAATGACGCTGCAGTTTTGCAATAAAACATGAAAATGAAATGGGAGGGGAAAAAATGTTAACATGGTTTTAACTGCTGCTCATAGATAAGCTGCCTATCTAGAAATCAATGCGGAAAAATCGATGAATTTCACAATGATGTCGCAGCTAATTGGTGTACCTGATTGAGCGTTCATTACCTTCATCAAAATCCGTTGATATTGCTTGTCAGATTTAGTTTCTGAGTTATAATTGGCTTCTGATGGAAAAATATCAAGGTTTAAATAATTAATATCCTGAGATTTAGAAACTGATGTCTTTTTTTTTTTCAGTGCTGTTAGTTTCAATCTTGAAGACTTATAAGGGCCCGGTGCAGCTCCATTATAACGCTATGTTTAATTGGAGACCAACTTGAGATAATGCATTAAACCATCTCACATTATAATACCTCTATGATTTTGTACTTTGTGTTATAATGGATGTGTTATAATAAGATGTGTGATATATTAGGACGAGTGTGTTATAATTAGGTATGTTATAATGGGGTGTGTTATAATGGAGTATGTTATAATTGAATGTGATATATTGGGGTGTGTTATAATAGGGTGTGTAATAATGGAGTGTGATATATTGGAGTGTGTTATAATATGTGTGTTATAATGGGGTGTGATATAATAGAGTGTGTTATATGGGGGTGTGGTATAATGGAATCTGTTATAATGGGATGTGTTATAATATGGTATGTTATAATGTTATGCATTATAATGCATTGTGTTATAATGGGGTGTGTTAATTATAATTGGGTGTGATATAATGGAGTGTGTTATAATGCAGTGTGTTATAATGGGGTTTGTTAATTATAATTGGGTGTGTTATAATGGAATGTATTATAATGGGGTGTGTTATAATGCGGTGTGTTATACTGTGATATGTTAGTATGGAGTGTTTTATTATGGTGTGTTCTATAATGCAGTGTGATATGATAAAATGTGTTAATTTTAATGGGGTGTGGTATAATGGAGTGTGTTATAATGGGGTGTGTTATAATAGAGTGTGTTATAATTGGGTGTGGTATAATTATAGATCTGTTAACTGTTCATTTTAATTCTGACCTTGCTGTTGGTTGTATTAGTTATTACAGTTTTAAGTTAATAGTTCTCTGTGTAATCTTAGTCAAACTTGGTTCTTCACAGAACAGTTTGGAAACCTCAATTAGTACTTTGTGAATCATTCAGTGATGTTTGAAGACAATTGTTAATATTATGCATATCAGGTTCTTCATCAGAGCTAGACCAGAATTTACTTTTTTGCAATTCTAGCTTATATACTTATGTGAACGTTAAACTGGTGCTGCTGCAAAGATCTTCAGTAAGTTTAGAACCCCAGGACAGGGCGTTCCTGTGGTTGTGAACTTTTCAAGAATCATATGAACTAGCAATAATTAAGTTCATAAACAAAACAGAAACATTTATATATGGAAGTTTGTGCGTTACTGTCTTCATGAAGTGTTCAAAAATAGGAGCTTGTGCCATTTTAGGAAAATCCATCTAGGTCCATTCCACAAACAACGAACAAAGTAATTTAATTTCTTCATAATCATACACACAACCTGACACAAGCTGTCACCACTATATTTCTAACAATGATATCTTTGCTTACACATTTATATTCCTATGAAGAGGAAAATAAAAGTTTGAAGAAAAAAAAAAAAAAAAAAAAATTATATTCCTTTATAATTTTGCTATCCCCAGAAATAAATAAATGACACACTAGATATTGCTAATTTTTTTTGGGGGGGGGGGGGGGGGGGGGGGGGGGGGGGGGGGGGGGGGGGGGGGGGGGGGGGGGGGATATCTCAAAATTTCTTCCACTGATTTCTTCCTTTTCCATTATAAGAATTTGTCTTCGGCGACACATTATCTTTTGAGAGTGCTTTTATATGTAATCTGCCAGAAACGTAACTCCTCTATTTATTACAGGGAGATCTTAAGCTTGGTTGTGGAATATTTAGCATCATTTGCATTGATCGACTTTAGAGACAAACACACTCAATTACTAAGTACATTTTAACGGGAAAAGGAAAATTAGGCTCCATTTTGTGTGTCCAATTTGCCGTCATTAATTTAGCAACAAATGGGGACAATAACCTTGCATGTCTAAAGTAGCATTATTTTCAGTGTTATAATGATCTTTAAATAGAAAATTAGACTTTATTTTATGCCTGTTTTCCTTTATTATTTAACAGTAAATTCAAATGATAACCTTGTGCATTTATAGTGCATATCATAGTGTAAGGATCTTTCAAATGGTGGAAAAAAAAACACACAAAAAACATACCAGTATATAATTAGGAGATTGATGAATGAAATAATAAAATGAAATAAATATTAACTTTGAATTTGATAATTATAAGATGATGAGGCTATGTCTGGTTTGATGTACTTTGGTAGATATTTCTTGTACTTTTGTAGAACATGCATCATAGCAGTCAATGGAATAAAGTGCAAGTCCATTTAAGGTAGTCCATCTATCATTGAAATATAATCATGGTCCTTCAAATCCTTAATAAAGACTAAAGTGCAGATGCAAGCATCCGGTGATTTGGAGTTGCAGGCTATTTTGCTCTATGTCTATAAAGGCTTCCATTTCCTATAAAATTCCCACAATTTCTTACTCCCAATATGAGGGAAGTAGAGGTTAATTATATAAAGGGTGTGGCAGCATTATCTTCTCACATTTCTTAGATCTATGGGGTCTTCCTCTGACTGTAATTAATTGGGTATCTGACTGTATGGTTGAATTGCACATACTGTTGCAGTGATAACAAAAAAAAAAAGCAAAGTACTTTTGATGCACGGTAATTAAAATGAACAAATGAAGCTCTAATTATTTTCACATCCTCCGAAAAGAAAATGTTATCCTGTATATTTTCACCAAATCATATTATATTTGGTTTACCATTTTTGTGCCATTTTCTTTATGATATTTGTCTGTTAGTCAGTTGGCTCTAACTTAACCCTTTCTCTCATATATACTCATTTTGATGCCCTCAATAGATATCACATAAAGCCTGATCTGCAGAAAACCACAGTTAAACCTTAACAAATTTATTTACAAAATCCTCATTTCCAGACCACTGAGGAGCAGCGAACAGCATAAAACCTGATCAGCCTGCGAGTTACTCGCAGGCTGATCTGGTTTTATGCTGTTCCCATAGGTCTTTTCATGGTGTCCTCTATGAGGGAAAGCCGGTTAACTTATTGGATTGGATTGCCTTTGTCTGTACATATGCTTGAACCTAAAACAGTAAAGTAATAACTATATAATGCAGTTACATTTATATAATCATGCTATATTTGAAGTCCAGTTCCAGATAGCAAATTATATGTTATAAATCATGTTATAATCTCTGAAAAAGCACCTTAAATCATTAAATCAAATCATGAAATTATTTTAGTTTTCTAGTGTTTGGCCATGTTACATATTGGATTCTGTGTTATAATGGCGCATATCATATTGAATTCTGTGTTTAAAAATGGAGCATATTATATTGAATTCTGTATTTAATAATGGAGCCTTAAATTATATTGAATTCTGTGTTATAATGGAGCATATTATATTGAATTCTGTTTAAAAATGGAGCATATTATATTGAATTCTGTATTTAATGATGGAGCCTTAAATTATATTGAATTCTGTGTTATAATGGAGCATATTATATTGAATTCTGTGTTATAATGGAGCATATTATATTGAATTCTGTGTTATAATGGAGCATATTATATTGAATTCTGTATTTAATGATGGAGCCTTAAATTATATTGAATTCTGTGTTATAATGGAGCATATTATATTGAATTCTGTGTTATAATGGAGCATATTATATTGAATTCTATGTTATAATGGAGCATATTATATTGAATTCTGTGTTATAATGGAGCCTATATTATATTGAATTCTGTATTTAATAATGGAGCAAATGTTACATTTGATTCTGTGTTATAATGCTAAGCCTGTTATAAATGATCTACACTAGTGGCTGTTGTTAATTCATGTATGATGTTATATAAAGTAAATGACAAGCTCGTCAGGTTTAGTAAATATCTGGCTGATCAGGTTTTATTTAGCTTGTGATTCAGACTGATCTAGATTGATCTCAGTTCCCATGGTAGCACAACACATTGTCAATAAGCAATTGGTTACGGAATGCCTTTTACTAAACACGACAAATAAGGCAGTGATAATTGAATAAAAGCAAATTGGCCAAGTACAGAATTGGATTTGTCGTTATTGTTCGCGTGTTGAATATTTTTCTCCCAAATCAGAAGGAAATGTGATCAACTGTCTGTGAAATTGTCATGACTTACAGGCTGGACCCCATTTTTTTAAATATGAGAGATACGGTACCTGGTCATTGTAACTTTCGCATCACTATTATTAATCTTGGTTAACTCACTAGTAAATCTTACAAATCTCATATAATTGCCTCTTTATTTTGCAGGATATGTCAGATTCCTAGGATTTTCTCTCACCCTGCAAGACTGACTTAAGTCACCCCCTCCATTTACACTACATGGAAGATCGTGAACTTTAGTCAGATTGTTTCAGTGACACCTAGCTCTTGCAAAATCTGAGATTGTAAAATCAAGAAAATGTTCTGATTTAAGAATTTATACTGGTCAGGACAAATGTACACCCCTGCTAAGTTGTTACTCTCAGTGTAAATCTAATGTAATTTTCTTATTCTTGGGTAAAAAATTCCTATTATTCTTAAAGTAAATCTTATAATTCTCATGTTACTCATTTATTACTCTTTGGAACTTGGGGTTAGGGGGTGTGCGGGGATAAACATTTCTGTAAATCTGACATACTTAACACATAATTTTATTGTTACTTTTTGGGAACTCAATAACTTATATTAGGCAATGCTCATTACACTTTTGTAAACTTAAAAAAAATTCCTAAAATGTGCGGGGATAAACATTTAAGTTTTGGGGGGTATATAGGAGTCACCCGGTGGTCGGTCGGTCGGTCGGTTGGTCGGTCGGTCGGTCCAGCGGTCCGTTGCATTTTCCTTGTCCGGAGCATAACTTGAAAACCACAAGTTGGAATTCAGTACAACTTCATGCAATGATCAAGCACATGGAGAGGAAGTGCAGTGCACAAGAACCATAACTCCATCTTGACTTATTACAGAGTTATTGCCCTTCGTTACTTTTCCTTGTCCAGAGTATAACTTGTAAACTACTGGTTGGATTTCAAAACAATTTCATACAATGGTCAACCACAATATGAGGAAGTGCAGTGCACAAGAATCATAACTCTATCTATAGGAATTACAGAGTTATTGCCCTTAGTTACTTTTCCTTGTCCAGAGTATAACTTGTAAACTACTGGTTGGATTTCAAAACAATTTCATACAATGGTCAACCACAATATGAGGAAGTGCAGTGCACAAGAACCATAACTCTATCTAGAGTAATTACAGAGTTATTGCCCTTTGTTACTTTTCCTTGTTTTTCTTGTCCTGAACATAACTCGAATATTATACATGGTATATACTTGAAACTTAAAATGTAAACAGATGGAGACTAGGAGAAGTGCAGTGTCCAAGAACTGTAACCTTATATTTTTAAACTACTGTGACAAACAACCATTATTGACTCTCTATCAACTTTAAATAAAAACTTTACTTACTTATTACTAACACAACCAATATACTATGTATACAGGTTCTTATCTATGCTCTGCCTCAAGTCTGGCTTCTCCTGCATTAAAGCATTTTGCGGGGGTATTAATCACCTTCAGTGATAGCTCTAGTTTTCAAATGTTTGGGAATGAAGGGGCCTTAATATCATATTTTGGTGAAAGTACATATGACCATTTTTTTTTCATTGGGGAAAAAAAATCCTGGAGTAAGGTGCAAATTTGGGGAAAACTGCATGAATTTAACAAATTTTTCAGAGGAGAATGCACTTATGAACAGCCTCTTATAAAGAAAAAAAAAGCCCTGGACTCCCATATGACTCATTTTATTCTCTGATTTCTTTAACCAGGTATAATTCTGCTGTAAATCTTCCATAATTCTGATGCAAATCTCTTAAAATCTTCCTGGTATAATAATATTGTAAACTCTTGTTACTCTTTGGTAGCATGTTCTTCAATACCTTATGTGTCTTTCATGCATTTCTCTTAATACTCTTGGGAAACTCACTTGCAAATTTATAGTAATTCTCATATTACTCTCTTAAAACTCTTATAGATCGTTTCTTCTAAAGATTTTCTTAAAATTCTTGCTTTAAATTTTGAACTTTCTCTCCTTACTTTCTTGTCACATTCATAAATTTACAAGTCTTTTTAAGGCTTGCAGGTTTCAGCAAGCAATTTACTCTGACTCTTCCTCAGGAGTGAAACATACAGAATTGAGTGCAAGACATATAAGTCATATTTTTTTTTTTTGGTTACATAAAATGATTGGCATTAATTTGTTGTGTTTGTTATGTATAATGTTGAATTGACATCAAATACTAGACTATTTATGATAAAGATTTACATAATTATTACTTATTGAATTATTGTTTTGTTTGTTTTCCCTTATAATTGTCTTGTTTTTGTTTTTTTTTCACACTAAATTGTAAATTTTGTGACAGACACTTTTATCCCCCAATGATACTGTTTGTTTACCTAGATAACATTCATGTTGCTATGGAAACAAAATGATCATAGATGTTATTTAGCAGAAGTCATCAATTAAGCTTTTTCAGTCACTTGAGTACTGGTATTACCCATCACTTAAAAAAATAATTAATCCATGAAAATATTTAGGTAATTTATAATTAGCAACTTTTACTCTGAGCAATCAATTCTATATGCCTGAGGTAAATGTATTATAATGTTAATTGATTAACCAGCATATTAAATATAGTGATTAAAAATAATAATCCAGTGTTAAATAAAATATTAGTTTAATAATGACAAAAAAAAAAAAAATATCTTTAATTAATTTTAGGAATAATTTATGGGTTTGAAGCCCACTTTGGGTCTCAGTTTTCAAGGATTTCTTTATAGTCAAGATTATTATTGAAAAAATCGAAACTAAATCTATTACATAGTATCTAATTTTAAAAAAAAACACCTTTAAATGTTGAAAAAATCAATGATTATAATGTAATTTGTTTACTCCTATTCAATCAATCCCAAACGTTAAACTACAAATTATTTTGTGCATTTTGAATTAAATTTTTTCATTGCCTGAGTATGAATCCAAACAAAAAGTATCATAAAATAATGTCCAGCCCATAATCTGTTGACATTTGTTTGTTCATCAGATTGCTGTGCACGATTTGGCTGATTGTTGGTAATATGTAAACATTTGTGTCAGTAGGCTTTATTGGTTTCTGGTAACTCTAACTTATCTAGGTAACTGTTTTGATAGAAGGTATTTTTGCTTTATCATATTAAGATCTAATAAAAAGGCCTGAAATGGTTGCAGTATATTCCCTAATCATTTTGTAAATCAACGTTTTTTGTTTGGTTGTTCGTGAATATATAGGATTTTTTAATTAAGACATTTTTTAAATATCTTAATTTTTTTTTTTTTTTCTTTGATTAAGTTCTCGTCTTTCAGAGTCTTGTGCTTGCATATTTCCATGGCGTTGAATGTATTGCAGACAAGGGCATAATATGATTTCCACGGCAGACTGGGCCATTACCAGTCACCATTCTTCTCCTATTGATCGAGGCTGGGAAGTCTCTTGCTTCTGTAAACTGGGACACAGATTGTAGAGGACCCATTCCTTTGTATGCTTTAGATCTCAGAAGTTACCAAGACAGCACCAAAATTTGTAAACATTTGTTGTGTGCATTTAATTAGGCACAATAATTAGATAATTATAAGTCTGTACATTCTTGTTATAATCTGGTGTGCATTTATTTACTGTTTACACCATTTCAGACCACTTACATAAGTGATGTGTTTGGCACCATTTCATAACACTCATAATTATGTGATGTGCATAACAAAATGTCATACCGGGTTAACATTTAATATTAAGTATGTCAGATCACATGTATATGTGATGTGTTTTATCTAAGTCACACTTTTGTGATGACTGTTAACTTACGTGATGTGTTTAACACCATGTCACACCGACCACTTACATGATGTATTTTACACAATGTCACACTGACCACTTACGTGATGTATTTTACACAATGTCACACTGACCACTAATGTGATGTGTTTAACACCATGTCACACCGGCCACCTTCGGGATTTGTTTTACACCATGTCATACCAGTCACCTACGTGATTTGTTTTACACCATGTCATACTGACCACCTTCGTGATTTGTTTTACACCATGTCATACTGACCACCTTCGTGATTTGTTTTACACCATGTCATACCGGCCACGTTCGTGATTTGTTTTACACCATGTCATACTGGCCACCTACGTGATTTGTTTTACACTATGTCATACTGACCACTTACTTGTTGTGTTTTACACCATGTCATACCAGCCACCTATGTGATTTGTTTTACACCATGTCATACCAGCCACCTTCGTGATTTGTTTTACACTATGTCATACCGGCCACCTTCGTGATTTGTTTTACACCATGTCATACCGACCACCTTCGTGATTTGTTTTACACCATGTCATACCGGCCACCTTCGTGATTTGTTTTACACCATGTCATACCGGCCACCTTCGTGATTTGTTTTACACCATGTCATACCGGCCACCTACGTGATTTGTTTTACACCATGTCATACCGGCCACCTACGTGATTTGTTTTACACCATGTCATACCAGCCACCTATGTGATTTGTTTTACACCATGTCATACCGGCCACCTACGTGATTTGTTTTACACCATGTCATACCGGCCACCTACGTGATTTGTTTTACACCATGTCATACCGGCCACCTACGTGATTTGTTTTACATCATGTCATACCGGCCACCTACGTGATTTGTTTTACACCATGTCATACCGGCCACCTACGTGATTTGTTTTACACCATGTCATACCGGCCACCTACGTGATTTGTTTTACACCATGTCATACCGGCCACCTACGTGATTTGTTTTACATCATGTCATACTGACCACTTACGTGATATGTTATTCACCATGACAGACCTATAGGACCTTGTGTAAGTTTTGTACCATGTCAGTTCTACCATTTAAACACTTGTGCACAGTGGAGGACATATAAATGGCAAACCTGAACATTACACATTAACACATTATAAAACATTACAACCATAAACATTGACAGACCACTTGAAGCACTTTTACACATTGACAGACCACACTTTAACACATTGACAGACCACTTTGAAGACTTTTACACATTGACAGACCTTTTGAAACTAAACCGCTTTACACCATGTCAGATCATGTGTCTCATTTGTTAACTGAACCTGGTCTTACTCTATGTCATTATTATGCCCCCCTTCAAAAAAGAGGGGGAATAGGATTTTGGAAATGTCGGTCGGTCGCTAGACCACTTTGTTTCCCATCAATAACTGGAGAACACTTGGGCCCACATTCCTCAAACTTCATAGGGTGATTGGTCATGACCCCAATTGATTTTGGGGTCACTTGATCAAAGGTCAAGGTCACAGTAACCTCAATGGGAGTGGAAGAGCGTTTGGTGCATATGTGTCATTCTGACAACTCTTGTTTTCTTTGATACTCACATCAATAAGACACTGATAGGGTAAAAAATGAAGAAATTTGGAACAAAATATTTATTTGAAATTCAGGATAAGTAGGCATATCTTCATCTGATATGAACATACAAAGGCTTGTAATATTCAGAAATATGAAAAATGATAAATGATTATGTCTTTTACAAGATATAAAATTTCTTTAACCCTTTCCCTCATAGAGGATACCATGAAAAGACCTATGCGAACAGCATAAAACCAGATCAGCCTGCGAGTAACTCGCAGGCTGATCAGGTTTTATGCTGTTCGCTGCTCCTCAGTGGTCTGGTAATGAGGATTTTACAATTAAATTTGGTAAGGATTGAGTTTGGCTTTCTGCAGATCAGGCTTTATGTGGTACCTATTGAGTGCGTCAAAATGAGTCTATATGAGGGAAAGGGTTAACACAATGACATATTTATTAATTATCTGCTGAAGATAAGTGAGTCCTCTTTCATTTCTTTTGCCATAAGCATAAACTGACCATTTGATTATATATAACTACCCTATTCATTGAATTGATTATATTAAGAGTTGAAGATAGCATCAAGAGAGTAGGGTCAAAAGCATCAGAAATAAAAGCATATTTGATCATCTGAAATTCATCTGAAAGGGGTTTTGTTGCTGAAATATGTCTTATCAAAAAATATTAGTAAATTGCTCTGTCATGGAATATGTGATTGTCAGAGTTATCACAGAAAAATGTCTTTTCATTGGCAATTAGTTTGAGACATATTCTACAGTAAGCTGTGGTTATGCACTCTGATATTTTCTCAGAAAAGTGTAAATATACAGAGAAGAACATTATTATGAATAATATTATGGAAGTCATGAATTAACCATAAAGCTCTTATTTATCTGCCTAGGAATTAGATAATACTGCAATATGTTGCCATTGGTATCCCTTTACTGCTAAGTTGCTCTGAGTTCTGTACATCATCATATACATAGATTGTGGGACGTCCTTCCAATGGTGTTTCTGTCATTTTGGGACTTTATTCACATGAGATGGTTATAGTTCTGTCGTATTGCAGTTGCACATAGATTCTGGACTGTGGTTTGCGGCTCTTGAGTATGAAATGTCGAGAAGGGAATCAGACCAGTGGCCCCGTGTTCTTGAACAATACTTAAGTATGATTCCAAGCTTATACATAATTATCTCGAAAAAATTTTCACTCAAAAATCATGCTAAAGCATTTTGCTTGAGTACTACGGAGTGTTCTCAAACAAAGTCTTTAAAGCATAATTGATTTCGAAATTTGACTTAGCTGAGAATGTGCTTCATAAACATTATGAACACTGCTCATTGATCAAACTAATTTGAACATGATAATCACACTTAAGTCTTAATTTGAGTTTGAGTTTTCACTATTTTTGAGAACTTGGGGCCTGCTTGTCCAACATGATCACTGCTTCTCTGTCAGTTCATGTATGGTACCATACACTTTAGCAAAAGCATTGTATCTTACTGGCATTGTGCTCAGTGTTTAAATGGATAATATAACTGGGTATCATGCCACTTGTATGGGTCTCTGTACTCAGCCTGTCTTGTCCTCCCATGTATTACAAATATTGAGGGCTCAGCGCAAAATGGTCGTAACTTGTTCTTTAGTACATATATACATACGACCATGTTGCGCTTAGCCCTTGATTAATTATGCTAAACGGACTTCACTATATGACTGAAATATTATTGCAGTGACAGTATAAACGACACAGACAGCAACTTTTGGTGGGACATTAAAAAGCTAGCAAACAAACTAACCAGCCTCCGTCTCAACTCATCGATCACTGGTCATTACTAAAAGCCAGTCACCACTTTGTACTTAAGTGATTTAACACCCACTGGGAAACCTGTAATCTTTTTCACCCTGAGTGTGGAGTTATAGAACACAAGCTCATGAAGAGATTGCTTTTAGATTTAATTTAATTACCTGTCTGCTAATTAATTCTATCATGAAACATATCTCCTAATATCACTTACACACGCTTCTTGAATTAATTGGAAAGAAAAGCGGAATTAGATGTCAGATGTTTTTCCCTTTTGTCCAGGCGGTACATACTGACAGCTTGTTTAAATTACGCAGTTTGAATCCAGTTAAATTTGAAAGACTCACTCTGTCTTGTTTGGTTGGACTCTGTTAACTTTCATAAGCAAGTTCACTTTCTGTTCAGTCGTAACAGGAGGGTCGTTAATGATATCTTGTCCCTTCTGTATGCAATTACTATTAAAACATGGTTAAAAACACTTTAAATGTTTTCAAAGAACTTGAATGAACTTTTAATGAATACAATTAAAATCCCATTAAACCCCTGTTAAAAAGCCCATTAAAGGTTTATAGTTGTAATTTTTCATGGTGTCCATGAAAATGCCATTTAATAATTCCATAAAAAGTCTGTTAAGATAGAAACTTATAAGTGACCATTAAATTCCATTATCTAATGATCATTGAACTGCCATTAATTCATGGGATAGTCCCTTGAAAAAGAATAAATGGGCATGAATTTAAAAGGTGGTTAAAACACTATTAAAAATATCCAAAATGTCTAAGGTTGAGAGCCATACATTTGCTATATCTACATTTAGTCTCTTACAAATAGGGGAGACAATTGTTGTAAATTTATAAAGTACAATGTCCATATTGTGGGCACATGTCCTGAAAGTCAGTGGTGACGAAAATCACCCCACCTAGATTTCCAAAGTGTTTTATGGGATATACAAGCAGTTTTGCTTTTCAATGGTTTTAATTTAAAATGTGTTATATTTCATGCCATATATCAATGTACATATATCAATGTACTTAAATGGGTATGAAATTGATTTTTTTGCCATTAAAGACTTATTTGTTATGATATATAAAATATGAAAATCCAAGGACAATTCATGTTCATTATTGTTTCAGTTAACATTTTTTGCTTTTTTCATGATGTTTTTGGGCCAGTGTATTCATCACCATTAAAAGGATGATATTTTAAGGTGGTAGCCATTAAAGTGAATTATCCTGTTTAGTAGCTTGGTTGTCGCAAAAAACAAATGGGATGAATTTATATTCTTTTAGCTTATTGGCTTTTGCCTTTTGCATGTAGTTGTGAGTTTATCTAATTTCAAATGTCAAACTATCAGAAATTCTCAAACTATAAGCATCAAAATATTTTTTTATTGAAGGAAAACTTTTTTTTTTTAAAAGAAAATAGAATTGATCACTAATTTTTTTAAAAGTCATATGTTAGTGTTTACTAGTCATTTAAAAAAGGCAATATTTTTCAAATTCTAAAAAATAAATATATATTGAAATTTGTTATTTGATATATGAATAGAACTATATGCAGGCTAATTCTGCAACAAGGGGATGGGAAAGTGGTGGAGCATATACAATAAAAAAGTAACACAAAAACATCCTGAAAAAGAGGGGTGTCAGTCATTGACTGCATGCAAATACACACATACAAAAAGAGGGGAAAAATCAATTAAAAAAATGAAGACACAGGAGGCCATTATTTGTCTGTTTTCTCAGGAAATTCAAGTCCATGGGAAAATAGCTTTTAATTTCATGATTTCCTGAGGAATTCTTTTTTTACCTAATCAATCTTCAATAATTAGAGACTAAATATGGAACTTAAAATTCAGGAAAACCTTGTTAGTACAAGGACCTTGAATAGGTCTTATTTTCCAAACAAAGGTCAAAATTTATGAGTGCAACAAGGGCATCATGCAGGCCTTGGGTGAAACCTTAACTATTTTTAGATTTAAGGTCTTCCCTTCCTAAAAGCGATTTATTTCATCAAAGCCATATATATAACTTAACAATATACATGTATAAAGCTTTTAAAGTGTCAAACAATGGTAATCTTAGGGGCAAACTGACAGGTTATGATAAATGACAGAATTTTTTTATTACCTCCCCTTGATTATTTTGTTGTCATGAGTTATCTCCCCTGAAAACTATAAAAAAAGTGTTTTTCTCCATTTTCCTATGGTAAAGTTTAGATTTTTCATGAAATTTATACAGAATCATAAAATCCATATTTCTACCATGAGTTTTTCTCATAAATTAAATTCAGTTTTTCATATTCATAGAAAAAACATATTTTCCATAGGCTTCAATGTTAACTTATATGCAGATTATCTCCCCCCAAATTAGAAAAAAACTTGAATTAACTTTTAGTGAAATATTTTTATTTTTGAATGTCTTCAAAGTGTCAAAAATTCATAGAAATATAACCATCCAGTGGCAAGATATGGAATATGGCGATTACTGGCAGGGGAGACCTTAAGCAATAAGTGAATAAAGAACTTTCTTTCATGAGATAATTTGACCTCCCTTGTCAGAACTAATACATTCTTGTTGAAATACATGTTAACCTCAGTACTATACTGATTTTATGTTTAATACTGCTTGTCAGTGTCATTTGAGTCAAGGTCACTGTTACTAAATATAGAAAAAAGAAAAAAAAGATTGCAAATCGGCAGGTGGCAGGGCGGGCACATTTTTTGTTCGCGCGGTGGCAGGCGGAGTGAGGGCGATTTTTCCTCCGTGATCGAGACCTCAAGAGTCTACAAAAATCCGCTGGTGACTGCTAGAAACTAACTGCCACTCTCCAGCACCCATCCTGCACCGCTCTGCCACCGACATGCCACCGCCCGATTTCAATATATCGGCCGGTGGCAGCGCGGAGGCTGGGAGGCCGCAGTCAATGTCGGTAGGTGGCAGGACTGCGATCTGCCGATTTCAGGCTACCAGACATTAGTTTATAATGAATTGACTATTACCATTACTGTCAGAATATCAGGCGGGCGCAGAGCGGTGGCAGCTAGATCGCTCAATCGCCGGCCGGCGGCAGTTGTAAATGGGCTGTCCCCCGCCAGGTCGCAGGGCGGTGGCAGTTTAATTCTAGCTGCCGCCGCCCTGCCACCTAACTGCCACTTGCCGGATATTTTGGGGTGTCACGTTTCCCGCGAGCCTTTGAAACCAACTGCCGCCGACAGGCGGCATTTTGTTGGCAGTTATATGTGACTGCTCTCAGCGATGTGTAAAAAATCGACCGGTGGCAGCCAACATCACGACTCTGCCGATGTCTAAAATCGGCCAGCGGAATTTAGCAATTGTGACGCTAGCATTAATTGTGTCTATTTTCCCCTAAAAAAAGTATTTCATGGGTTTATTTAATTTGTGCATCTGATCAGCTTAAGACATACAAAAGATTTGTTGATATTCACGGAAATTAATTGGTAAGCCACACCCTTAATAGTTATATTCTATATTTTCAGCCCAGGACTGTTTATGTACATGCAGGCAGGCAGTGAGCTTATCAAGGTCAGATCCAATAGCCGGCAATAACCCTCGCATCTTCTCGCTCAACTCCGACATGACAGAAATCCGCTGGCAGCCCACCTCAAAAAAACCTCATAAGGCCAGAAGTAAGTAAATTAGTTTAAAGAGCAGATCCAGATCAGACTTGCTGTCTGATCAGGGTCCTCTTTGTTTTTTTCATTTCGATATTGTAGCTCAGATTTTTCGCAGTACAGACAATGCTTAGATTTAACTGTGTTTCTAGGTCGTTTGAAGTTGACTGAATTAATTTATCGAGTATGACCGTATGTTGCACACATACAAAAGGTGAATATATAATAAAGTGACCATTTTGGTATAAACTTTCAGAGTGTATTCAGAAATGACCAGTATCTCACATTTTGTAAATTTACAAATTGATACCACGTACATGAAAATTAGGCAAAATAAATATGTTAAAAAAAGGGATGTCTCTTAAAGTTTTGTATTGTGAAGAGCATATAGTCATGGCAACTACGTATGCAAGATTAAAAAATAAATGCTTCTATAGGTGTTGTAAAATTTCATCCCAGTTATTTGCCTTCTGTCTAGATAGGGAAACATCATGTTTGAATTTAATTTCCCAACTATTCAAAAAGCTGTTATTCCAAATAAATTCGAATCACTATAACTTATGTGTGTTCTAGTCTGGAAATTGAAATTTTGCTCCTGTGATTTGATGAGATTATTAAGCTCTAGTTGAGAAGTTGTAAAAGTTGTGGTTTATGCATGACAACCATTATAAATATTTATTGAAAACTCATTGTTAGCTTACATCACACAATCAGATGTACTGAGTTGGGCATTTAGGGCGACTTCTAGCCACATGATTATTGAATATGCAGCATTTGAGTTGAATATTTTAGATATTAACCCTTCCCTCATAGAGGAACCTTGAAAAGACCTATGCGAACAGCAAAAACCAATCAGCCTGCGAGTAACTCGCAGGCTGATCAGTTTTAATGCTGTTTGCTGCTCCTCATGGTCTGGAAATGAGGACTTTATAATTAAATTTGGTAAGGTTTAACTGTGGTTTTTCTGCAGATCAGGCTTTAAGTGGTACCTATTAGTGCGTCAAAATGAGTCTATATTAGGGAAAGGGTTAAATATTTGGCTTTGATTGAAATTTAATTGATTTTGAGAGTGTAATGAATTGATTTTTTTTTTGTTCAGAAATGGAACAGTTATACAACAAAAAAGAACAGGGTTGACTCCCATGTGTCTAATTATAGATTTTTAGAATAAAAAAAGATCGATTTTTATGTCCGACACCCCTATTTGTAGGCCATACATGTATACATTCATATTTCTTCATATCAAGACCTCACAGTTCATTTCATGCGATTTTTTTTTTCAAATTATGAAGGAAATACAAGCATTTAATTGGATAATGAAGTTGGATAAACTGTTAATTATTTGAAAGTAGCGTTGTAATGTCTGAGCAGGATTTAGAAAGGTCTGAAATAGAAAAATTGACATTGGATCTCAAACACAGTGACAAGAGAAAGAAAGAAGAAAAAATTAAGATGAAAATGAGGAAAGTAATGACTAGAACATGTGTTTGACTTAAACATGTGGTCACTGAGTTTCCTTTCTCTTGTGGACATAAAAACAACAACAATTTTCACTTGTGGCTCCCACTGCCTGTGAACAGTATCCTCCCATTGTAATACTATCCGTTTATGAACTTAATGAAACTTGACCATTTCTTTCCTGTCAGTTTTCAATAGCAATATATTCCCTTATTAAAGAAACACCTGGGGGGTTAATAGGCTACATATTTTTTTATATAAGAAGTACACATACCAAATTTAAAAATGTGTAATCTCAAGCTGAGTCATAGTAGACCTGAATGAATAATGAAAATGTTTAGTGGTCACAGCCATTTTAAGTGTTAACAGTGATATAGTCTTTAAAGTATATCTTAATTGTACACGTTTATATGAATTTTATGTGTAAAATAAGACTGAATTAACCCTTAAAACCACAGCAATGCAAGCTTAGACTAAAGCTATTACCCAAACGTGGTTTCCTTCGTGGCATGCTGAGGTAGCAGTTATTGCAACAGAACTAATTGGATGTTATTGCTGTTTTATTTCACAGACGGAATTGTTCAGACAGGTTACACTTTTGCAGATATGGCCGTGGTGGATCTGCATAGAGCCATGTTTAAATGTTCGATGTCCTAGAGATCTTGCTTGCAAATCACGCAAACTAGAATGATGTGAGGCTTGGTTTCACTTAACATCTTATCTGATTACAATGGAACTTACTTAAAAATATTGCCATGTGAGCTGACATGTATATTCCTTTTCCTGCTGAAGCTTGACTGGAGATTCTTTGTCAGTGATGGACAATTAATCATAAGGTCAAGGACCTCTCCTGAATAAGTCATGCTAAAATCAACTTACAGGGATTATCAATATGTTTCTGGTAACAGGTCCATGTGACAATCTAACCAGTGGTCACCCCACTCACCAATTTTTTTTTCAGTTTAGTGCTTCTTTTCCTGCATTCTTGGCCATTTTTGCATTGGCCATAACTTGAAAACTATACAAGGTATTGACTTGAAACTTCAAATACGAATAGAAGTGCATCGCAGTAACTATGATCCATAACTCTGTAAACCTGGCCCAAATATTTGAAATATCTCCATTTTTATCAGATTAAGTCAGAATTACTTCATTTGGCACAAATGGTCACCTTATGACCCTCTACCATCCTTTGAAAAAAGAGGCCCCTAAGGGGTCTGATTGATTTCTTATATACTGAATAAAGAACATTTTAAAAATCTTCTGTGAAACCAATGGTCAGAATTTAATTTCATTTGACACAAATAGTCACCTCATGGTTGTTTACCATAATTGCTAAAATAAAGTTGATCCTAATTGAAGAATGATTTCCCTAGGGCATTTCCTAGATTACTTTATAGAGCTCTATATAGACTTATTTTTTCTTCTATGGAGCCATTGGCTAGAATAGAATTTCATTTGGCTTCATACCATAATTTACAAGCCCGTGAAAATTGGGGCCTCCAGATGAGTGACTCATCAAAGAATTCTTTGTATCAGAAACTTGATTCTGGTTGCTGCTGGAAGAAAAAAAAAAAAAAAAAACCAGGTAAAACAAGTGACTTGTTTTAAATAAAACTGATGTACTCTGGTGAGCAGTCTATGGCCATAATGGACCTATTGTATTGATTTTTGTCCTGAACAGTACTCCTCAAAAATTCAAGGTATTGATTTGAAACTTTAATTATAAATAGATAGTGAGTAGCAGAAGTGTAATGATAACGAAATACGATTCTGTCTGGTTCTTTTTTTAGCTCACCTGAGCACTTTGTGCTCAAGTGAGCTATTAGGATCGCCCTGTGTCCGTCGACCGTCGTCGTGCGTCGTCCGTCGTGCGTCGTCAACATTTTTAAAAAGACATCTCCCTCTGAAACCACTGGACCCGAAATTTTATTAAACTTGGCAGGGGTGGTCCTTGGTCAACCTTTACAAAAGTTTTCTTAAAAAAAACTTGATCCATTAGAAATCTGTTGCCATGGCAACAAAAAGAAAAAAAAAAAAATGAAAACTTAAAAAATCATCTTCTTCAAAAAAAACTGGTCGATTTTAAAAAAAATTGTACAGATGTTCCTTGGGTCTAACCTCTACCAAAGTTGCTAAATTATTCCGATCCATAAAAAAACATGGCTGCCCCGGGGGTGCTTATGCCTTATATGTATATAGAAAACCTTTTAAAAAACAACTCCTCTGAAACCACGGGCAGAAATTTTATTAAAAATTTGGCAGGGATGATCCTTTGGTCAACCATCAAAAAAATTTTGTTTAAAATAAACTTGATCTATGTAGAACCTGGTTGCCATGGCAACAAAAAGAAAAAAAAAATAAAAAACTTTAAAAATCATCTTCTTCAAAACAACGGCCAAAGTTTTTAAAATAAATTGGTACAGTTTGTTCCTTGGGCCCCACCTCTACCAAAGTAGCTAAAATTTTCCCCGATCCGTAAAAAAACATTGCCGCCAAGGGCGGCTTATTTCCCTTTAAATAGGTAAATAAAAGAAACCTTTAAACAACATCCTCTGAAACCACTGACAGAATTTGATTAAACTTGGCAGGGATATCCTTGGTCAACCTTCACAATAGTTGCTATAATAAACTTGATGCATTAAGAACTCTGGTTGCCATGGAAACAAAAATAGAAAAAAAAAATGAAACTTTAAAAATCATCTTCTTCAAAATTTCCCGGCCAGATTTAAAATAAATTGGAAACAGAATTTCCTTGGGTCAACCTCTAACAAAGTTGCTAAAATTTTTTTCCAATCCTTAAAAAAACATGGCCGCCGGGGGCCCGGGGCTTATTTGCCTTATATGAAATATAGAGAAACCTTTAATCAACATTTCCTCTGAAACCATTTGGACAGAATTGATTAAATTTGGCAGGAATATCTTTGGTCAACCTCCACAAAAATTGCTAAAATAAATTTTAATCCATGTAGAACTCTGGTTTGCCATGGCAACAAAATAAAAAAAAATGAAAACTTTAAAAACCCATCTTCTTCAAAACTACTGGCCAGATTTTAAAAAAATTGGCCCAAAATGTTCCTTGGGTCAACCTCTACCAAGTTGCAAAAATTTTTCCGATCCTTAAAAAAACATGGGCCCCCAAAGGGCGGGCTTATTTTCCTTATAGTAAAAAAAAACCCTTTAAAAATCAACAATTCCCCCGAAACCACTGGACAAATTTGTTTAAATTTGGCAGGGATGATCCTTGGGTCAACCTTCACAAAATTTGCTAAAAAAAAACTTGATCCATATAGAACTCGGGTTGCCATGGCAACAAAAAAAAAAAAATAAAACTTTAAAATCATCTTTTCCCAAAACTATGGCCAGATTTTAAAATAAATTGGTACAGATGTTCCTTGGGTCAAACCTTTTTATCTCAGGTGAGTGATTTGGGGCCCAAACATGGGCCCCTTTTTTAAATTTAAATTCCCTTATTTTTTATATATTTATTTCTTTTGTCAAGACCCATTCCTTCTTATTTGGGAAAAAGGCTTTCATTAGAATCAATTATTTTACATCTGACCTGCTCAATGGGGCATAGTCTTTTTCAAACACATCGTTTTAGAACATTTTAGCAATAATTAACAAAAAGGACCTCCATTCATTAAAAACTATGATGTTAAAAAACACTACTATCCCCATTTTGATTCCGTTTAAATTCCAACTGCCCAAATTGTCATTTCAAAAGGCCAATTAAGCCAGCTGTCATATGTCAATTGATAATTAAAAAGACAAAGGAGAATCGCATGATTTTGAAGTCTTGGGTTTTCTTTTTTGATTGAAAACTCAAGAAAAATTAGAAGAAAAATTTTTTAGACAAGTTTTAAGGCGATGTGCACATGATCCAACAGTAGGTTGCTCTTGGGACGGTATTAACCCTTAACCGCTGAATTTTTCAAATGGACTTAGCCGACTTCTTCTTTGGAAAAATGTCCATTATTTAATTTTTTGGGGTAAAAAAATGAAAAATTGTAGTTGGGCAGCCAACAGTAAAGAGCCAGGGCCCGCCTCAAAGATGTACACGGATGGCCTGGCTCTTTACTGTTGGCAAAGATTAGCAAATAACATTTTATCCATTTAATTTGTTTTAAAAATCGCCTCATTTTGTAAAAAGGAACTAAATAGATTTGGCATTAAATTTATTGTAAACTTAAATTGACTAACGTCGGTGAACTATAGGGGTAAAATTTGGGTTTTTCTATCTTTTCTCTTGCTCTTAATTTGATGTTGCCCTTCCCAGAATTTAATCAAAATTTAATTTTTTGATTTATTTATAATGACTTTCATATTTTACGATAAAGCAAATGTCTTCATGTTTTAGCTTTTCAAATGGGAAAAGAAAACTAAATTGCTTCCCTCGCAAAGATAATATTCTTTTTCTTTTATCAAGTTGTGGGCCCCAAATAAGGAAATCAAGGAAAAAAAAAAAAAATCATTAAAGGTCAAGTCAAAGAAGTTCATATTTAGGTCAAAGTCAATTGTCTTTTGCAGTTAAACTTTTAACTGAGATGTATATTTGCACT
>CM037790.1:22382600-22432600 GCA_021229015.1 Solen grandis | reverse complement strand
AATCTGAACACTGTTTGTTTCCATCTTTCTATATAAAGACACAGGGGAGTCATGTTAGAAGTATCATTAAAGGTAATGAATATCCTCATTGCACTGCATAGAATCAACACTTTAAAGAATAGTCATATGCATATATAAAATAGGAAGGAAGGGGCCATAACTCTTGAAAAACTTTATAGATTCATTGGTGATGGGTCTGTCTTTATATGCATGTATAAATGTGTGTGTGAGGGTATGAGCAAAGTTTCATTGCACATCAAAGACTTTTCTCAAGATCAATTTACTTTATGAGACGGGGTATAATGAATACCACTTTAATATGGTTCAAAATTTGACCTCAAATCTTCCTTTTTTTGTTAACTGTGGCAGCAACAGTATTTCAGTCATATAGTGACGTCCAGCTAATTACAGGTTGAGGAAGACCCAGTGTGCACAGAGGATCTATCAACCTACAGCAAGCCAGCAGTAAAATAGTTATAACACTGTTCAATAAATGTATAAATCAAAATCATGAGTTGGACCCAAACACTGCCTCTAATGGAATTTCCTAGTTTTTATGAATTAACCATTCACATCAGGGCTTATCACTTATTTTACCATTTACCCTATACAGATTTCTTCTGACACACTATCAAACAAAGTAGATCAATATTAGACAGCTCCTGAAAAGATCAGGGCTGCCTTTGTTTGCCCATGCAATACAGATGCTTTAATTCTACACAGCAGCAAAGAAAAATCTATTGTTACATATATCACTTCAAGCTCAAAAAATTAATATTCATCCAGTCATAATTTTGAACAAGAGTATTCATGAGATAAGGGGTTAAGCTAGAGCTGTGATGACTAGTTTGTTAGGTTAAGCATCCCTCATAACACACAAAGTCATAAACTTCAGGTCTGTATTTTACTGCAATCTCATGGGCAGAATAGTCTGCTATGATTTTTTCTCCGAAATAATTTAAGCCGAGATAAAAATAAAACTTTTTAAGAGCAATGCAGTGAAACTTTATTGTAGATTTTATTGAAAGTACCTTAAATCAAAACCTGTTTATCAACATATTCAGGGGGACAAAATGATAGAAAAATATGCATATATGCATCCCATGGTGCTCTTTTTATTATTCTGCAAGTATCAAATAGAAATGAGCGAACAAATAAATGATCAATAATATGCGATGCTAAAATTATAACTTCTTTTCCCCATAAAGATTTAATGTAGGTGAAATATGGCAAATTTTACGCAGATTTTGCATTTGTAAGATGCTTGCGACCTAATCTGGATTTATTATATGCAGATTGTATCCCCAATAAAGTGCAGCAATACTTGAGGTTTACGACTACCGGTAAATAATACAATACAAAAGAGCATATAATAACTGTACAAGTATTTGAAAATGCACGTTAAGTCAACTGAAAACAAATTACAAAATAAAAGGTATGGGGTATAATGTTTAGTGCGCTATCTTTCGTGTTAAAATGGAATTGGTTATCATGTTTTTTTCCGGATCTCTTACATAGTGAAGGGTTACACCTTACCCTTATATGCAGAATCTGTGGAGAAACTGGGTACGACTTATATAGTGAAGGGCTACACAGTACCTTTATATGCAGGATCTGTGAAGAGCTACACAGCACCTTTATATGCAGGATTTGTGGAGAAACTCTGGGTATGACTTATATGGTGAAGGGGCTACACAGTACCTTTATATCCAGGATCTGTGAAGGGCTACACAGTACCTTTATATGCAGGATTTGTGGAGAAACTCCAGGTATAACTTATATAGTGCAAGGCTACACAGTAGCTTTATTTGCAAGATCTGTGAAGGGCTTCACAGTACCTTAATATGCAGAATCTGTGAAGGGCTACATAGTACCTTTATATGCAGGATCTGTGGGGAAACTCCGGGTATGACTTCCTTTGTATTGGCGCTGAAGTATGCTATCTCTTCACGCATAATGGGTGGTTTCTGGACGAAACCACACCCTCCATTTTTGCTGAACCATCCACTATAGAGGTCCATCATGAGGCCAGGCGTCTGGTAGTTCAGCGCAACTAGAACATGGAATTATGGGATTGTTATTGTTATTAGGCTGGAAGAATTTATTTGCTTGGATTTGACATCCCACCAACAGAATTTCTACCATCTGTGGACTAAGTTTACATGAGACAGATATAGTGCTTCCTTTATGTGATACCAAGCTGTAAACAAGTGGCATGATACCACACCCAGTTATGTTAACCAGTATAGAAACCACCCTTATGTTGTAAGCAAAGCAAAACAGATATACTAGCACCATTTTTGATGGCTTTTGTATATGATGCAGTGAAGAATCAAATGTTTAAACTTCCGTTGTCACTATGATGATAAATACACATGCTACCTTGACTCAACAGTATGAAAGAAAGGAACTTTTTAGTAAAACAGTGCACAACAGGATGCAATGTGATATGAATAAAAGGGCGCACAGAGACAAGCTATATGATTTCTGTATAGTACCACCTCCCATTATGAAGCAGGGTACTACTATATGTACATAATGAAACTGATTAGATGGGGTATCACAGCAATAGTCATGGTGACCTGTCTGATGAGAATCTCCTTCGTTTATTTATACAATATTATAGCTAAGATTCTACATTCTACACAGTGAAGTCCAATTTTTTAGATGCCATTTTAAAGTTCAGTAAATTATATTCATCAATAAATTTGTACATATATACATGAATATTCATGAGGTGAAGGGTTACTCAATATATGTGGCTGATAAACATTTGACAAGGACAGTCAATAACTGGACAGAGCCTTCGCATGACCAGAGGATCTTAAGTCCTTGTGTCTGGGGCAATCTGACTTAAGTGAAGCATCAAGCCATACTAAGTCTGATGATGACCTGATATGGCAAGTTAAGTTAATAAGATGGCCGACAACCTTGAGACAAGACCAAGTGGTCTGTAGCTGGTGTTCATATAACAAGCTCTGACTAAAGAGATGAATAAAATATATGATGATGATGATGATGATGATGATGAAGATGTAGTTGTGTGGAATGTTAGTGAGATGATATGATGATGATGATATGAAGTAGTTGATGATGAATGAGATGATTGATAGTGATGATGATGAAAGCTCTGTGAGATGAATAAATGAATGATGATGATGATGATGATGATGATGATGATGATGGTGATGGCAACAACAGAGATGATACACACCCATCTGGCAGCCACAGTTCCAGAGGTCCTGGGGGTTGTAGTTGCTGGAGTCCACCCTCATGCCATTAGGGTAGATGCGTGACAGGAATGTTTTGTTGTGGTTCACATACTCCTCCGGACACTGAATGGCCAGCTTCAGCGCCTGGCTCTCGCTAAACGAACACATCTGCCAGTACTTCTCTGTAATACACAACAACAGGGAAAACG
Source organism: Solen grandis (assembly GCA_021229015.1). NCBI lineage: Eukaryota > Metazoa > Mollusca > Bivalvia > Adapedonta > Solenidae > Solen > Solen grandis. The sequence goes on along the minus strand of CM037790.1, from coordinate 22,429,179 downwards.
TCAGACTCTCTAGGTCTAGCAATGGGCCTTTCATTTCCAGTGTTTTCAGAGCCTGTTCTCAACTTTGAAGAGTTATAACAGCCTTCTGACATCTATTCATGATAAATGTTCACCTTCCACAAAAATGAAATATCCTCTATACGTTAGCACTTGCGATATACAGGAAATATAAAGAAGTTTAAATAGAATATGTGTAAGTAAATTGTGGATGTTCATCAATACAGACATCAAACCTGAAAAAAATTACTTAACTTAAGGTAATCCATCAATAGATTGTAATCATGGGTCTTTAAATACTTAAAGAGATTTCAATGCAGATTCAAACATCATCTGACTTGGGTGTTACAAGCTATTCTGCTTGAAATCTATAAAGGCTTGCATTTACTTTGAAATTCCCATAATCACTTAATGGACCATGATCACGATTAAAAAATCAGTGGAATACCTTAATCACAACAACTAATAATCTTTTCTCACTAATGACACCTTTCTTATTTAATTGAAAAAAAAATCATCTTGATAATTAAAAGTCAAAATAAGATTAGAACCCAAATACATCCATATATCCCGACAATCAACTGCCAATTTACAATGTCGCTGGTGTCTTTGTCGGCCCATTGACCATGTCACTGGCAGAAGCCGTAGGGACTGACTGTATTTCACAGCTGTTGTTTTCTTGTAATATTATTTCAACCTAATATATTATACCAAACGTCCTTTCAAATATTTAATTTTAAATTATTTTGATGGGGATTCAAATGACGGAGATTGTATAACAATAATATAAAGTGTCTCCTCCACCACAATCAATGGTGTACCTAATTATTTATATTGTAATGAAGTCTTTCAGTCATACTGAGACGGAATAACCTGCAGATATATTAACGATAAACCTGAGATCAACACGTCTCAATGTGCATCTATGACAAGTGTTTTGATAAAACAACTACATGTATGTTTTTCAAAGAAACTTTAATTCAGTCTGAATATATATTGATATTTATTGAATACAAAGCATGTATTTAAATTAGTTGTCATCTCAACAAACAATTGTATGCAACCTTTGTTCCAAAGTATTTTCATTTTCTACCAATAAAAGTCTTTCAAACATTCATTTGGTCATTTCTTGCATCATCATCAACAATTAGGTCAAAAGTGAGATTAAAATCTAATCTATAAAAGCCTTGATCAGTTAAATCTGGAGATAAGTTACTTCTAACTACTTTGGAGATGGCAGGAAATTAGTTTGCTTCCTTTCCAAATTGATTTTGTCTTATTTATAAAGCTAGTTATGTAAAGTTTCTGGTTACATGAAACTCATACATTTTGGCAAATTTTCACTGAAATACACATTTGTAAGCTAACAAAGCGAAACATTATGCACCAAATGGAAGAGAAATTTACATAATTTGAAAATCTTAAACATTTAAGAGATTTAACTTTCTTTGATGAGATTTTCAAATTCATTAACAAGGGTTCAATAACTAAGAAAAGGCAGTAATTAAGCTAAATCTGGATGTGACTGAAATTCAATTAGCATGATTGCTATATGCATAATCATTGATTGTGCTTCTAAACAAGGGTTTCTTTGTTGTTACCTACTTTTAGCAGATACAGTATCCTCAAAATTGGGTGCTTCATACAGTTCAGAGAAAATAGGTCCTACTCTTTTCAGAGAGAAAGCGGATCTTTGTCCCAGATACACAGCAGATCCATTATAATGTTTTTCTTAGGGTCATTTGACTCTGTGAGCACTCTAGCTTTTGTCAAATCATATGTAATTCTTCTTTCAGATTATCATGTTTTGGCAGTAAATCAAAAGGTGTATACAGTGGTCACGCGATTCTCAATGTGGCGATTCGTTGAATACCGACGATGGCTGGAGCTATAAGCCAGGTCCTTTGATTAGCCCTTCTTATTCTATATAAATTTATGGGCGATTCTTCAAACATGCGATATTGAATTCCTCGAGCTCCGTCCTTGGTCCCTAGATAGTATATCCTATATTATTTCTATGCGATTCCTCGAGGTCGATATCAAAACCTACCTATATCTCCTTGACAACCACACTCTGGCTCTATGACCACCTGTAATTAACACCTTGGTCCAGATGGTTTTCTTTTTGTTTTCACACATTGTCAAACCTCCTTAGAGTACATTGGTAAATCGCTATATCAACACGATTATGTAACAAACTGTGATGGGTCTGCATGATTAATCATTTGTCATTAAAAAAAATTTGTTTGTGTGTTGTTCTTTTTCTCTGTAATCATTAAGAACCACGGTATAACTGTTTATTACAAGAATGTAAAAAATACGCAACACCGCCATATACACAAACTAAAACAAAGGGTTTCAATCATATTATCGGTAAAAAAAGAACTTATTTCTGACTTAATTCTCACAATGAAAGCTATGATCGTGCTATTTTTGTATTTTTAAACATATATTATGTGTATTATTAAAGGCTAAAAGTAACAAAATAATTAATGAAAGACGACGTTAAGGTATCAACAAATGTAAATGTATTGAATTTTGACACATAAATGATTCCTCGAATACTGCGATTCTTCGAGTTTTTTTTTGCAGATCCCGTCCGACCTCGAGGAATCGCCTGACCACTGTAAAAGTATTGGTGATGTAATACTTAGCAAGAAGTGTTCCTTGGAACACATGTGTCACCTACTGAAAAAGCCTAAAGGAAAAGTGTGACAGACAGATGATGCAGAAGTAATCCCTAAGTGTCACCTCTGCTTTCAGCAGATGTGACACAGAAAGTGTTGTACCATACTTAATTTACTACATATATGAGGGACTTGTAAATTGACGAAAACATTTTTCTTTTACAACGGAGTAAACATGTTCATAAAAATACACCCAAAGTCAACACAAGAGCATTCTTTGGAACACAGGTGTCACCTGCTGAAGCATGACGGAAAAAGTGAGACAGACATACAGACAGAAGGACGACGGAAAAGTGATCCCTATATACACAGGTGACACAACAAATTAAAGATTTGGGATCAGATTTTGGATCAAGTTTCCATAATATCGAGTTTCATGTTGTAATAGTGTGTGTAACAATAAATCGGTACTGAATCAGTTTTTACCCAGATCTTGGTTCCATCTCATTTTCATATTTTACGAGACCCTTGAAGGCTATAAAACAGGAGAAAAAAAAAATTCAGATAATATTTGGACAATTGTTATGCCATAAGATGTAGAGATTTATTTTATAATGTCCATAAATATTCTTTGAAAGACATTTATGTATTTGAACTGTTTGGACTGCAGAGACTGATATTTATGTTTTGTGGCTTACAATTCTGGGTTTATTTCTGTACTTAAACTTGCTGTCTCATATTGTGTACTCACAATGTTTGGCTGATATTTTTTCTCATACTTTTCTGGGTTTATTTCTGTACTTAAACTTGTTGTCTCATATTGTGTACTCACAATGTGTGGCTGATATTTTTTCTCATACTTTTGGGCTGATATTTTGACTTTTTATTTTGTGCTACTTTTTTATTTTCGAGTTTACTGACTGATAATTCTGCATGTTTTTTTTTTTTTTGTTTTTTTAAACTGATATATTTTCTCATATTATTGAATTAAATTTGAATCTGTACTATATTTTGATGCTTATATTAATTTTGTATTTGTATATATGACTGACTGATATCTGTACCTAAGTTTTGATTAATATTTATACCCAAGTTTGGACTGATACTTGTGCAGAATTGTGCCAAGTGAACGTTGGAGCATTGCTCGAAAGACGAGGCTATATAAGGGGCGCAATTGTAGGATGCAGATAATAATTAAACTATGAGTGTTGCCCCTTTTAGACCGGATAGGGGCACTGACCACTGACGTCACTTTATGACGACGCAATCTTGTGTGAAATAGTCTTTTGGTTCCTTCTTTCACTTTGGGTGTAAACAATATGGTAAATCGCCGAAAAGAGCTGATTGCAGACACAAAAGAAATGGTCGTATCACTTTTTTATTTTGGCATTTGTCAAACTGAAATATCAAGTAGATTGGGGATTCCGAGAACTACAGTGACAGGTATTTTAAATAGATATAGACAGCATGGTAGCATAAAAAACAGGGCAAGATCTGGTGCACCATTAAAGCTGACTGACCGGGATACTCACATACTTCTTAGAGTTGTAAAGCAGAACAGAAAGAGATCTTTGTCGTACATAACCAATGTTTTTAATCAGTCAAATGATTCAGTTGTTTCCAAGCATACGATTCAAAGAAAATTGTACAGTGAAGGATATCACAGACGGGTAGTTTGGACGCGTATCTGTATATGAGAGGAGAACAGAAAGAAGAGACTAAACTGGTCTAACGCAAACAGACACAAAACTGTTGACCAACAATCAGTGATGAATATAAGGTTGAAATTAGAACTGACAACAAGGTGTCTATTTGGCAAAAGGTAGGTGAAGAATGGTTGCCATGTTGTCTTGCCCCTCCCCCAACCCCCAAGCTTAGTCTTATGATATGGGGATGTATTACGTAGGACGGTGTTGGAACACTAACTGTAGCTGATAGAAACATTAATGCCTAGCAATATATTAACATACCTGATGATAACCTCTGGCCTGTTGTTCTTCACCATTTTCTCAATGAAGATTATATTTTCCTAGATGTCAGCACTCCTGTCCATAAAGCTGGTATAGTGGCTGATTTAAAGGTTAGAAATAACATTCATTCTATGTTTTGGCCAGCCCAAAGCCAAGACTTGATTATCAAAGAAAATGTGTGGTATAAACTCAAACGTGAACTGAAAAATTATGAAGACAGGGTAAACTCAAAGGAACATTTGGAGCTGGCAATCTGGACTGTGTAGATTATATAAGAAATCTATATTTGTCAATCCCAAGGAAGATACATAATGTCCTTATGTCAAGAGGTCACATGACCATATATTATATTTAGTTACAAGTTCATGAAACAGTTTGTTTTCACATAGTGTCAAATGCATGGCATTGGCCATTTTGATTTTTGACGTTCACTTATAGCACAAAGCTGTACCAAAGGTTTTACTAATATCTGTATCTTAGTTTTGATTGATATTTGTTCCTAAATTTTGACTGAAATTTGTACCTAAGTTTTGACTGATATTTGTACCCAAGTTTTGACTGATATTTGTACCCAAGTTTTGACTGATATTGAGGTTTCTAGGCTGATTCTTGTACTCACAATTTCGGGTCTAATATCTTTTATCCTTTTTCTTTGTGTGTATGCATTATAAGGTGTCTTTACTCACTCTGAGCATGCCCTTATATTTGAATCTATATTTTAGGGCTGACATGTGCAACTTCAATACTAGGGCTGATACTTGTACTCACGTTTTTGGGCTGACACCTGGAAGTCCTCAAATCTGGTTGAGACACAATAATTTACCAAGTCTGACAATTCCTTCGCAAGTTTGTGTTTCTTCAGGGACTCCTGTAAATAATGAGAAATGCGACAATTAAGATTTTTTTCAACACATTTGTTAGACATGTTTATTCCATGATTTAAAACTGTGGTACTATTCTGAAAATTTATACAGTAAAACCTGTAATCAAGGATCAATCAATGGAAACTGAAAATTGGCCTTTATTTGGAGGTAGATGTTAGTAAATTGTTTCTATTTCTCAGTGTAGCTGTATAAAATTGATTTTGACCTACTTATTCAACCAATCAAATGTTGGTATGCAAATGAAGCCAGAGTAAATGCAATGCTATTATTGGCTTGTATAATTTATTTTTAGGATATTCCGATTTAAAATGGGAGTTTCAGGTTGTATATATATTTCTACTTGATATAACAGATTTCTTTTTCAGTTTAGACATGAAAGGTAACACATTAATGAAAATTTAACACTTCTATATCAATTTAAGAATGCTGCTTTGGCAATATGATTTAAAACAACTAAATAAGAGGCAGGCATATGTCTATTTTTAGACAACAATTTTCCCTAATTTGTAAAAGTGGACTCGGTCTTCAGGGAAGGTAACGACTGCTTAGAAGTTGTGCAGTTTATTGGAAACAATACTTTATGATCTTTCGGTTTCGCTTGGTTACATATGAATTGTCCTACTTTAAAAAAAACCCAGTAAGTTCATAATATTAAATTGAAGTTGGTAGATTAGTGTTTTTTTAATTTGCAAATAAAATTTGTTTTGTTATATAGTCTTCACAATACGCCCACTATCTTGGTATTTATAAACATTTTTGCTAATGTTTCCAACTTTACAACAGTTTTAATCTTTTACATGTTACAAATGACAATTATTTAGCTACACCGAATATTTTTTACACCGAATATTTTTAAAGATATTTCTTGTTAAGTCTTAAAGTCACTATAATTTAGTACAGAGAATCTTGAACCTTCTTCACCAAAGCAAATTACAAAATTGTAAAATTATATTCATGGAAGGAAATACTTTTCAATAAATGATACAGATATAAATTGCTACAAAGAACATAGTGGAAAGACAACGACAGTTCATTTAGTGTGAAATCCATTTCAGTCAGAATTGTTCAGAGACAAAACAGCTTTGCAATGTAAAATAATGACAATTATAATATAAAATTTGTAAAACAATAAATATTTCCCTCAAATCATATCTTAATTTAATCACTCTCTGATTTCAACATTTCCTATGAGGACTCTTAAACCATGTAACCTCTAACATGTGCACATCATAAAAGAACATGAAATAAACGTTTTGAAAATACTGAAACATTTAATTAATCATTCTGTCTGTTAAAGCAGACATATGAAGATTCAGAAAGGTCAAATGGTACAAATTCAAACACAATAAAATAGTTATGTCAGCAACTATTTAAAAATATCACACAAAAGGATACATTCAACAGAGAGCCAAGATGGCCATGGTTTGCTGAGTATGATGCAATTTGTTACCAGTATTTAAGAAGAAGACCAAGCAAAGAATCAGATTTCATGAGACAAATATTCTGACCTAACGTTGGACCAAATTTGTGGCCTCTAGAATGTTTACATGGTTTTCTGAGATTCTTAGACTTGACCTACTGCCCTATTTTTGACCCCATGTGACCCAGTTTCAAACCCATTGAAACAAACATTCTGACCAAGTTCCATGAAGGTTTGTCCAAACATTTAAGCCTCTAGAGTGCTTAACAGGCCTTTCTGAGATTTTCTAACATTTCAGCTGCTTACCTACTTCTAGACCCCATGCGACCCAGTTTCAAACCCATTCATGTTATCATGGAGACAAACATTCTTAACCCTTTCCCTCATATAGACTCATTTTAACGCACTCAATAGGTACCACATAAAGCCTGATCTGCAGAAAGCCACAGTTAAACCTTACCAAATTTAATTACAAAATCCTCATTTCCAGACCACTGAGGAGCAGCGAACAACATAAAACCTGATCAGCCTGCGAGTTACTCGCAGGCTGATCTGGTTTTATGTTGTTCGCATAGGTCTTTTCATGGTTTCCTCTATGAGGGAAAGGGTTAAGTTCACAAGGATTGGCGAAAAATGTGGCCTCTAGAGTGTTCACAAGAAATTGTTAACTTTGCACAACTGACAATGACCGCTCACAAAAGCTCATCCTGAGCATGAGTGCATGAAAACTTAGAATCCTTAGGATTTTATGACTTGATAAATATCAGTTTACTTCACTTTAAATGGAAGATAAAACAACAAATTATCCTTTGATGTGCAGATTAGAATCTGAACTTTAATATTGAAAGAGCTCCAGGAGGAAACTGTCTAATTACAGCCTGCTCTGTTGTCAGAGGAATTGTAACCCGACTATACAAGAGGCCCATGATGGCCCTAAATCGCTCACCTGAGATAAATAGGTTGACCCAAGGAACATCTGTACCAATTTATTTTAAAATCTGGCCAGTAGTTTTGAAGAAGATGATTTTTAAAGTTTTCATTTTTTTTTGTTGCCATGGCAACAAGAGTTCTATATGGATCAAGTTTATTTTAACAACTTTTGTGAAGGTTGACCCAAGGATCATTCCTGCCAAATTTAATCAAATTCTGTCCAGTGGTTTCAGAGGAAATGTTGATTAAAGTTTTCCCTATATACATATAAGGCAAATAAGCCCCGCCCCTGCCGGCCATGTTTTTTACGGATCGGAAAAATTTTAGCAACTTTGGTAGAGGTTGACCCAAGGAACACCTGTACCAATTTATTTTAAAATCTGGCCAGTAGTTTTGAAGAAGATGATTTTTAAAGTTTTCATATTTTTTTTCTTCTTTTTATTGCCATGGCAACCAGAGTTCTACATGGATCAAGTTTATTTTAACAACTTTTGTGAAGGTTGACCCAAGGATCATCCCTGCCAAGTTTAATCAAATTCTGTCCAGTGGTTTCAGAGGAGATGTTGTTTAAAGGTTTCTCTATATACATATAAGGCAAATAAGCCCCGCCCCTGGCGGCCATGTTTTTTTACGGATCAGAATAATTTTAGCAACTTTGGTAGAGGATGACCCAAGGAACATCTGTACCAATTTATTTTAAAATCTGGCCAGTAGTTTTGAAGAAGATGATTTTTAAAGTTTTCATTTTTTTTTCTTTTTGTTGCCATGGCAACCAGAGTTCTACATGGATCAAGTTTATTTTAGCAACTTTTGTGAAGGTTGACCCAAGGATCATCCCTGCCAAGTTTGATCAAATTCCGTCCAGTGGTTTCAGAGAAGATGTTGTTTAAAGGTTTCTCTATATACATATAAGGCAAATAAGCCCCGCCCCTGGCCGCCATGTTTTTTTTACGGATCAAATAATTTTAGCAACTTTGGTAGAGGTTGACCCAAGGAACATCTGTACCAATTTATTTAAAAATCTGGCCAGTAGTTTTGAAGAAGATGATATTTAAAGTTTTCATTTTTTTTCTTTTTGTTGCCATGGCAACCAGAGTTCTACATGGATCAAGTTTATTTTAGCAACTTTTGTGAAGGTTGACCCAAGGATCATCCCTGCCAAGTTTAATCAAATTCTGTCCAGTGGTTTCAGAGGAGAAGTTGTTTAAAGGTTTCCCTATATACATATAAGGCAAATAAGCCCCGCCCCTGGCGGCCATGTTTTTTTACGAATCGGAATAATTTTAGCAACTTTGGTAGAGGTTGACCCAAGGAACATCTGTACCAATTTATTTTGAAATCTGGCGAGTAGTTTTGAAGGAGATGATTTTTAAAGTTTTCAAATTATTTTTCTTTTTGTTGCCATGGCAACCAGAGTTCTTCATGGATCAACTTTATTTTAGCAACTTTTGTAGAGCCTCACCCAAGGAACATTCCTGCCAAGTTTAATTAAATTCTGTCCAGCGGTTTCAGAGGAGATGTCGTTTAAAGCAAATTGTTGACGACGGATGACGCACGACGACGGACGCCGGACGAAGGGCGATCACAAAAGCTCACCTTGAGCACTTTGTGCTCAGGTGAGCTAATAAAGTAGAGGGTTACAATGCAAAATCTTTGTTAAATTATGTAATGATCACTCACCTTTTTATTATTTTTCTTCTTCTCCGATTCCGCACCCTCATCTTCATCTGTTACTTCTCCCTCATCTTTGGCTGTGGCCGGAAGTTTCTTACCCTGCAAAAATCATAATTCAAAAGTCTCATAACCAAACCTTTCATGGAAGGTGATCAATCTTAATCATGGAAGGGCATGTAACAAATTGGTCCAGTACTTATCTGTCACAGTCATCCGATGTGTAATGTGAACATAACTGAAGCACACACATAAGAAAAGGAATACATCATCACTTAACTCAGTGTTTACGAAAATTCAATTTATAAACTTGTGACCTTGACCTTTGAGGTACATACCCCAAAATCAAAAGAGGTATCCTGTTACTTATAAGCAACAATTGTGCAATATTTGATACTAAAGAGGAGATATTTAGAGTTATCAGTTGGACAATGCTTCCTTCACACAATATTGAAGAAAATTTAATTAATGACCTTGACCTTTGAGGTACAGACCCCAAATCAATAGGGTTCTTCTACTAGTCATAAGTAACTATTGTATAATGTTTGAGACCTAGGAGTCAATTAGATTTTGAGTAAACAGTTGGAAAATGCTTAATTTACACAGTGTTTGTGAGAATTATTACCTCATGACCTTCACCTTTGAGGTACAAATCCCAAAATCAAGGGTCTTCAACTAGTCATAGTCAACAACCATATTAAGTTTGAGACTTAAGGGTCAAATAGAACTTAAGTTACCATTTGGACAAGGTTTGGTCTACTGACAGACCGACTGACAGACCAACAGACCAACCGACATGTGCAAAGCAATATGCACCCTCTTCTTCAAGGGCAGCATATAAATAAGTTTAAATTAACACTACGAAGAGATAATGAATTTTCTTGATATATGGGTTACGAAGGGGCAGGAAACCATACACAATTCCTATATGACCCCCACTTCATTTTCTGAAGCAGGGTATACATGACAGAGTATGATTATGTCAACCACTGTAACTTATACAACTTTTTCTCAGGTTAACGGTTTATGTTATCATACACAACAGTAGAATATACATCATTCATATCAATCTTAACTCTTTCCCTCATATAGACTCATTTTGTCGCACTCAATAGGTATCACATAAAGCCTGATCTGCAGAAAACCACAGTTAAACATTACCAAATTTAATTATAAAATCCTCATTTCCAGACCACTGAGGAGCAGCGAACAGCATAAAACCTGATCAGCCTGCGAGTTACTCGCAGGCTGATCTGGTTTTATTTTGTTCGCATAGGTCTTGTCATGGTGTCCTCTATGATGGAAAGGGTTAAAGCAACTTGTTCACAGATTGTCACTGGCTAATTTGGTTTTGAACTAATGTGTATATTACATCTATAAACATCAATCTACAGACACATGGTCATGCAATACAACCATCCATTATTGTAAAAAACTGTCATGCGGTACTGCAAGCACCTGCTTTTGAAATACTGTACTCTATATTCAACCGATTTTGCCAAAATTGTGTATACGAAAACAGTGTTTTCCATTGCAATATGACCTACACTTTCCAAATTTATTGATTAGTCTGATAACAAAGACTTCACCAACATTAACGAGGAAGACTAGAAAATATATTTTTGATTTCTACTGATTGTCTGTGAACAAGCTGCTTTAAATCTTCATTGTCAATATTATTAAGGTAAAGTCCCTGTAATGGCTCCACTACGTCCTGGACCAATTAACCTCTACCAAGATAACCAAGGTACCCAATGAAACATTAGGAAAACCTTGGTTATCTCCGTGAAAAGAAACGAGGTCTGAAATGTAGCAGAACCATTACAAGGATTTTACCTTATTGGGAAACCTTAAACATTTTCTTCTCCCTATTAGTTAGTTGAAGGAAGACTGTCAAGAAAGTACCACAAAGGAGAACAAATATCCATCCTTGTTTCCGATGCTTGCGCTCAAGGGATTCAAGAATATTAAAACAAGTGGGCCAAGATGGCCCTGAAGATGCTCATCTGAGAAAAACTGCCTTCATTGCCTGTACAAGTTACTACATTATTGTATACATATTATGTATAGAATACATGATCCATGAGATCATTTCAAATCCACAAACCCAAGAGTACTTGTGGTCAAAATTTGAAGTCAAACTTTGGCTATAAACATTGTCGTGAAACAAAATGATTGCTTAAGAAATGAAGATTCTTGATTGTAAACAGTGAAATCTGACGTTTTTTAATATTAAAACGGCCATCAATAACTCCTGACCTAACTAGGCCGATATCAGCCATAATCAAACTTAGCCTAGAGATTATGGCTATAAGTATTGTCATAAAGTTTGAAAATGATTGCTTTAGAAATGAAAATGCTAGAGCGCAAACAAACTAATTGCGAATGACTGACATTCATTGACCCTAATAGCTCATCCAGAGCACATGTGTTCAGGTGAGCTATAAAGTATAATTTTCTGTTAGTCGTATGTGTCACTGCAAAAGTTTTTAAAAGATTTTAATTAAGTTAAACCTATTAACTTTCTACTTAAGGACCAGGGGCCGTATTCATAAAGCTCCTTAGGAAATAAAATCCCTTAGTTTCTAAGATTTTCCTTAAAATCACATAGATTTCCCTTAGATATTAAGGATTTCCTTAAGTCTTATATATAAAACTCCTTAGGAGATTTATTCTAGTTAAGGAATTATTTTCCTTAAAAACTAAGGAGCTTTATGAATACGGCCCCTGATCTTTTGCATCTTGCAAGAAACATTCCCCCAACCCTTTCCACCTCCCAGTATTTGAACCAAGAACCCTTTAGTCAGTAATAAACCAACATCACCACTGAACCCCTGCCAGTCCATAGAAAATCATTTGATCTACTGCCATGGGTTATCATACTGTCCAAGATCCAATTCTATACCTACCTTGATCAATATTTTGCCCTTAAGATCCTCCGGGCTTGGCAGGTATGAGCGTTTCTCATCCACACTGAGGGAGTACAGCTTGTCCCCCAATACAGATATCATGTACTCTGCCATGACTTTCTGTTGTTTGATACTGCAATGGTTCTCTATGGACAATATTACAGGGTACCTGAAACAAATTGGATTCTTAAGATCTAATTTACAGGTGAGACACACGTCATGCCATCATCAGCAAAATCATAATTATATCAAGATAGAGACCTTGACACATGATTAAATGATATGGCAACAATATAGCTTATTAAGTTTCATACCAATGCTCACCTCTATCTAGTAATTAACAGGTTTTTTTTTTAATTTCTTCAACACACGATTTCAAATTTTATTTCCAAGACTTACTCTGACACTTCAAATGCATGTTTATTTATTGTCTCCAGAGCATCCTTGAACAAGATTTTCGATGTGAGCGTATGGCCATGGTAGATAACTGGCTCCTCGTTGTTACCATCCCAACAGTCCACTGAAAAGTAAACAGTATGACATCATTAACAGGAAGTGACATCATCAAATAGGAATTGACGTCAATAAAAGATGGTTTCCGTATTTTTTTCCCCACACAAATCTTCAGACATTAAAAATAACATGTTGAATTGTCACTAGAGTGAACTAAACTACATGAAATGGCAAAGACTGCAAAAGGATTAACAAACAAATAGGCCTCACCATCTTGACTCAACAGTGTGAAATAATATAAAACTTTTTTTGTAAAACAGAGTGATGCTTGATTGACATATTTGATTCCTGTATAGCCCCATTCCATTTATAACAAGACAGTCCAAAGGACAGCTATATCCCCCGCCGCTGACAGAGGAGACATGTTTTTCCTCTAATGGAAAACGTCCTGCTTCTGCCAACATTTTGATGTAGTTGACTTATGAAAAACTTTCTGTTGTTCAGAAAATATAGCATGGAAACAAAAATATCCAGGAATGAACACTGAACCATCAAATGTGACCTTGAACTTGAGCCAGCATGACTGTCACCTGTGTTCTGCACATTGTCTCAATTTGGTTTATAACTGAGGCAATTTCTTTAAAATCCTTCGAGGAGTATGGGAGTTATGGAGCGGACACAAAATTGTAAACTGAAATTGAAGGTTCAAACACTTGACCTTCAAGTGTGACCTTGATCTTCAGCCGACATGGCTGCAACCCGTGTTCTGCACATCATCTCAATTATATTTATATTTGAGGCAATTTTCATAAAAATCCTTCAAGGGGTATAGGAGATATGGAGCGGACATGAAATTGTAAGGAAATAGAAGGTTCAAACACATGACCCTCAAGTGTGACCTTGACCTTGAGCCAACATGACTCAACCTATGTTCTGCACAACGTCTCAATTAGATATATATTTGCGGCAAGATTCATGACATAACATTTAACCTTCTAGTGTGACCTTGACCTTGAGCCTACATGCTGCCACCTGTGTTCTGCACATCGTCTCAACTAGGTTTACATTTGAGTCAAGTTTCACGAAAATCCTTCAAGCAGTATAGGAGATATGGAGCGGACACGAAATCGAAATGGAAATTGAAGGATCAAACACATGTCCCTCAAGTGTGACCTTGACCTTGAGCCTACATGGCTGCCACCTGTGTTCTGCACATCGTCTCAACTAGGTTTACATTTGAGGCAAGTTTCATGAAAATCCTTCAAGCGGTATAGGAGTTATTGAGCGGACAGGAAAATGTTACGGAAATTGAAGGATCAAACACATGTCCCTCAAGTGTGACCTTGACCTTGAGCCTACATGGCTGCCACCTGTGTTCTGCACATCGTCTCAACTAGGTTTACATTTGAGGCAAGTTTCATGAAAATCCTTCAAGCGGTATAGGAGTTATTGAGCGGACACGAAAATGTTACGGACAGACGGACGGACAGACGAAGACCATTCCTATAACCCCCCTCCCGCTTCGCGACGGGGGATTAAAAAGGGGATTTAAAAATCACTGATAGAAAGAACACTTCAACATGGCTTAACATAAATCATCAAAATAATGTTTCTTTGTGTATTGTAACAAGATCAAAGGCCCATTTTTCAAACTGAGCAGTAACCTTGTCATTGTTTGACTTTGCACATTAGACAAACCAACTATATCACTTTATCAGAGAACAACACTCTCAAATGTTCGGAAGTTAAACTTAGCCTTTATCTCTACAAAATCATGATTTTTTTAATGGTGGGTTACACCATATCTGCAGGGCCATATATTTTTTTGTTTGTTTTAAAGACATTTATGGGCAGGAAGAGAAAGAAACAACAACAGCAAAATGTCTAGAAACAACACTGCATATTCTCCATTCTTAAACAATATAGAGTTAAAACATAATCGATTAAAACATGCTTATTTTGCTCAACCAAATATTCTATTAAAAACATTTTATTTGGTAAAATCCTATGATTTGCTTCAAAATATGGGTAGAGAGAATTATGACAAGAGGTATCAGAGGACAGCATGCTCGACTATTCTAGCACCTGCACAAACATTCATTACTAAATAAGATAAAGGGAAATTCTTAAGAAATCAGAACAGGTCGAGTTGTGGTTCTTGGTCACTGCACTTCTTCTAGTCACCATCTATTTCTACTTAAAGTTTCAAGTCAATACCTTGTATAGTTTTGGAGTTATGCTTGAGACAAAAATTCATTATAAAAATAATAAAGGGAAATGATAAAAAATGGGACCAGGTAGAGTTATGGTTCTTGGTCACGGCACTTTTTCTAGCCACCATCTATGTATTTTCAAACTTTCTTATCAATACCTTGTGTAGATTTGTAGTTATGCTTTGGACAAATTTCATTTCAAAATTAATTAAAGGAAAACAATTCTAAACTAGAACGCTCACCAGAGTACCATCTTAATTTAAATCTATAAGACTACCAAAGACTAACCATCTGTCAGCAGAACTTCAATTAGTGAACAAATTACTTAAAAATATAGTACAGCACATCCAAAATTTAATAGATAAATCTATTTTCCAAGCTCTTTGTATCTTTTATTTACACACATATTCTTAGCACAGATCTTTTAAAATGGTTAAAGTAAACAAAAACAAACAAAACTTGAGCTATCCCTGAAGGTGATTAATATCCCCGCAAAATGCTTTGATACAGGAGAAGCGAAACTCCAGGTGGAGCATAAATAAGAACCTGTATACATAGTATATTGGTTATGATAGTAAATACTGAGTAAGTAAAGTTTTTATTTAAAGTGGATAGAGAGTCAGTTATGTTTGTTTGGCCACAGTAGTTTACAAGTGTAGAGTTACAATTCTTGGACACTGCACTTCTCCCAGTCGCCATCTGTTTACATTTAAGTTTCAAGTAAATACCATGTATATATTCGAGTTGTGTTCGGGGAAAAAAAAAAAAAAAAAATTAACAAAGGGAGATAATTAAAAAATGGGACCAGGCAGAGCTAGGTTCTTGGACACTGCACTTTTCCTAGACACCATCTGTTTACATTTTAAGTTTCAAGTACCTTTTATAATTTTCGAGTTATGTTCCTGACAAGAAAAAACAGAATAAAACAAAGGCAGATAATTAAAAAAAGGGGCCAGGGCAATAACTCTGCTATCCTTGAGACCACTCAAGTGAATTTATGACACTAACCTTTCTACCTGATTTTCAATGCACACACAAAATTTGAACTGAATCAGGAAAGAAACATAGATGAAGTTCACATCACAAGACATTTAGAGTTGCATCAGGGGCAATAACTCTATAATCCTTGAGATAACTCAAGTGAAACTTATGTCACAACCCAATCTCGAAAAAAGGTGTGTAAAACTTGCCTGAGCAATCACTCCAGGTGCCTCTGCAAAATAAACTTGGTTACTGACCCGGATACAATTGATAATAAGGACGATAATTAGTTCACGAAAATTTATGAAATTTGACTTTGAAATAAAAATTGAAAAATGTACATGAATTGCAACCTCGGGACCGGGATTTTTACTTCTAAATACAGTCCATTTACCATAATTCGGAATGCAATTTTTCGTTTTGACAGCATTATTTGAATAAATGTCATGGTCCCGTCAAGTTATCCTATATATTTCATTTAAAATAAATGCAATAATTCGTCTTACAATTATTCGGATAAATGTGGCAATTCGAACTTCATTACAGACCCAACAAACAATCAAGTTCTTGATCAATGACACAATAGTTTGGACGCTGTGTCACCATAATTTACACGCGTGCGTATTTTTCACACCTATGTTGATTGGCGGTCATTTCAATTAAAGTGATGAAAACTGTTGAATTATCGTAAATGGACTGTAGCTAAAAAATCGAAATAGCGAAATTCGGATTAAACATTTTATTTTTAGTTAAAATAAGAAGGGAAGAAATCGGGAACGAAAATAAACTTCGAAATGGCGAGGAATTCAGTTTAATGATGTTCGGTTTGGTGAGGTTCTACTGTATATGACAACTTTAATAAAGGGAATTAATCAATACTCTGTATCTATAGAGTACTAACATATACTATTGATTATCTCCCTTGGGAAACAAAAACCTGCAGTGGGGCCTCATTTTTCAAGGGATCAACTTCACTTTAGCAAATATTGTAGAGAAAAATAAGGTGACCATTTGTGCTAAATGAAATTAAATTCTGACCATTGGTTCAGAAAAGATGATTTTTGAAATTTTTATTTAAGGTATTCCCATCCTAATAGCGATCAATTTCATCAAAGCCATGCATATAACTTAACAATACACATGTATATAAGTTTTTAAAGTGACAAACAATGGTAATCTTAGGGGCAAATTAACATGTAATGATAAGTGACAGAAGTTCTTTTATTACCTCCCCTCAATTATTTTGTTGCCATGAGTTATCTCCCCTGAAAACTAAAAAAAAGTGTTTTTCTCCATTTTTTGTGGTAAAGTTTAGATTTTTTTCATGGAAATTGATACAAAATCATAAAATGCATCTTTCTACCATGAGTTTTTCTCATAAATCAAATTCAGATTTTCATATTCATAGAAAATACATATTTTCCATAGGCTTCAATGTTAACTCTCCCCCAAATTAGATAAAACTTGAAAAAACTCTTGGTGAAATATTTTTATTTTTGAATGTCTTCAAAGTGACAAAATTTCATAGAAATATAACCATCTAGTGGCAAGATATGAAATATGGCTATTAGGACGGGAATACCTTAAGAATATATAAGAAAACTGGCAAACTCTAGCGGGCCTCATTTTTCAATGGATCAGCTTTATTTTTGCAAATTTGGTAGAGAAATATAAGGTGACCGTTTCAGCCAAAAGAAATTAAATTCTGACCATCAGTTTCAGAGAAGAAGATTTTTTAATTTTTCAAAATAAAATGGTGTTGGTTGCCATAGCAACCCCAGAGTTCTTCATGGATCAAGTTTATTTCAGCAATTTCTTTGGAGGTTTACCCAAGGATGATTCATGCCAAATTTCATCAAATTCTACCCAGCGGTTTCAGAGGAGATGTCTTCTGAAGCAAATTAATGACAACAGACGACAACGGACAACGGACAGAGGGTGATCCTAATAGCTCACCTTGAGCATGTTGTGCTCTGTTGACCTAAAGATGGGACCACTGTACAGCAAGGGACCTCTTTGAGTTACTTTCTTATAATTTTCAAACAATGTTGAAATAACAATAACTAACAAGTAAATGGTGTTGCACCCAACACATGAGTAACCTACCGGTGAGCCATATAATTTTTCTGTTATCATAGCAACCAGAATTTTGGTCTGAGAAAAAAACAAAACAAAGTGACATGCAAAATCTCCATACTGCCATCTATTCATAAACCAAGTTTCATTATCATAAACAGTTTTTAAGTTATCACAGGATCCAGATTTCTGGACAGACAGAGGGACAGACGGACAGACAGAGGGACAGACGGACAGACAGAGGGGGAACCTATAGTCCCTTCAGGTGGTAGGGGATTAACCCTTTCCCTCATATATACTCATTTTGACGCCCTCAATAGGTACCACATAAAGCCTGATCTGCAGAAAACCACAGTTAAACCTTACCAAATTTAATTGTAAAATCCTCATTACCAGACCACTGAGGAGCAGCGAACAGCATAAAACCTGATCAGCCTGCGAGTTACTCGCAGGCTGATCTGGTTTTATGCTGTTCGCATAGGTCTTTTCATGGTGTCCTCTATGAGGGAAATGATTAATAAATAGTTAAGCAGATAATGTAATCAAAGGTGACCACCAGGATAGTTATGTTTATTACTGAAACAACTGGAATAATTTCCTCAACAGGGCGAGGTTGTAAATATAGCGAATCTGCAAAATGTCCCTCAGCAGATTAATTTCCTGATGTCAGATTTTTGAAATTTTATATTCAGGTACTGATACAATAACAATCCTATAGAGCCAAT
Source organism: Solen grandis (assembly GCA_021229015.1). Classification (NCBI taxonomy): domain Eukaryota; kingdom Metazoa; phylum Mollusca; class Bivalvia; order Adapedonta; family Solenidae; genus Solen; species Solen grandis. The sequence continues at coordinate 22,410,323 of CM037790.1, read as the reverse complement.
TAGTTTCAGGCTGGAATGATTGCAAAGCCAGATAACAAAGGTTGCTGTGCCATCTTCATTCTCACTTTATTGCACTATTGCAGTTATCTCTTGTTTGTAAAACAATTCAGAATTTTGTTAACCATTTAAGTTGCTGTTGCTATAACTATTGCATTTCTTTCTCCATTTACTGATATGTTATGTCTATGAGGGAGAAAAAGAGGGGGGAGTATAAAGAGAGAGAGAAAGAGAGAGAGAGAGAGAGAGAAAGAGAGCAAACAGAACAGAAAAGAAAATGAAAGACAAGAGGGCAATAAAGGCCCTGAAATTACATTCCTGAAAAACATTGCCTTGATTGTCTGTACAAGTTAGATAAAAGCGTAGTCATACTGAAAACAGTATCCATACAGAAATACAACAATATCATTTCAAATCAACACATTAAACAATACCTTTGGGCCAAATTTGAAAGATGTCGAAAATGATTGTTAACCATTACCATAGAAGATTAAATATACAAAGGTAGGTAACTTGGTAATGGTCAAGGTCATCAAAGGTTAATGATTTGAACAAACTGATAGAGGTTCCCTTGGCCATGTTACAAACCAAATATCTGAACTCCAAGCCTTGTGATTTCTGATGAAAAAAACTTCTGACTGCATCCATTATCAAACTAAGATGAGAGATTACAGCCATATGAAGTGAAATCTGGCATTTTTTTTTATCATTCAAGGGCCATAACTCAGACCTAATGAGAAGAACTTGGCTGAGAAATTTATATTGTCATGAAGTTTGGAGAAGATTGTTGAAGAGATGAAGATGCAAGAGGACACACAAGAACATGCTGACAGGCAGACGGACAGACAGACATCCAGATGGACGTCCAACATATGCTAGACATTGATCAACCATAACAGCTCACCTTGAGCATGTCGTGCTCAGGTGAGCTAAATAAGAGCATAAGGGATGGAGAAAAATTGACAAAAAAATTAAAAAAGGAAAACAGACAGAAGGAGCAAAAAAAAGACTGAACGAGATATCATAGTAAGAGAGAATGGGGAAAGAGAGAGAGAAAGAGGGGATGACATACATTCAATGCAGCGACAGCCCTTCTGGAGTACCCTAACATAGGCTTCCACACTGGAGGGCCCCTTCAACTGGTCTTCTAACAAGTACCTGAAACACAGCAGCAATCATTCATTATACCCCTGACCTACTTACGGTAATGCAAGACTGACTTATTTTTGAACAACACTGATACACAATGTAGATACTTTACTGGGAAGCCCCTTACAATGCAGCTCCATTATAACGCTATACTTGGTGTCCATGTTCAGAGACCACCCTATATTGCACCAAATCCTGACTACTGTATGCATCAATAAATCATAAAATAAAAATTTGGGTTCAAACATTGTATTACGTTATATTGGATTTTTGCATTATAATGGATCTACCCTGGATAAAGTTGTTCCACAATGGACAAATTGGTTAATTATACATGTACTTACAAAATGTCCTAAATAATACTGTGTCAAGGTTGGACCCCCCAAAGCAGCAGCATATTTATGTATATTCAACTTGATCTGAAATAATGCTTTATCATTTTTACATTGAGTTGTTTACTGCACAACATATTATAACTGATGGTGGAATATCAATACTGGATATCCAAATTCAATGCCCTCTAGCAGACTATATATATGTGCACCTGTTTGCTTGTACCATCACTATACAGCAGATAAATATGCTTACATGACAAGTTCCTGTTTAGGCATATGACATTTTTTTTTTTTTTACATATCTTCCGTAAATAAAATGCAAAACAATCTTCTATATATGATTAGTTTATCAATCTATTATAGAAGTTGTCACTGCATATAATGAACAATAACTCTCCAACGATGCATTAGCGGGAAAAGTATCAATGAAGCAAAATATAATGAATGATATTGTGTGACGTTAGCTAGCGAAGTGCAGCAGTTCACACACCTCTGGCATGTAATGTGTCCTTGGTTACAGATTATGCTTAACACAACATAAAGACTCAGTCTCTTGATTTTCTCTGGAAATTTTAGTGTAGAATACATAATCTAAAAAACTCCAGATGAGCCTTTTGGAAATTTGCTGTTAGATCCTGGATTAATACTGTTTCGTCTTCATGAGAAACATGACGAGACAAACACACAAAGAATATTTGCTACAGCAGCCATTAAAGCATATTTCCAGAAGGGGATGATAACTGCTCCCATTATTTTATTTCTATAGACTTTTCTAGATCTTTGAGAAACAAGCAGAGGTTAAACTTATGATACAAGTCCAATATTTCAGTGTAACAGATAGGGAATGACAACAAAACATTAATTTTGTTTCTTTCTCATTTTATGTGAAAGGACGGAATAAACTTTTTCTTACAAAAGGTCAATATCAGGATTTATAAGCCAATATAAATAAGCAATGAATGTAATACTGAGATGGTTTTAATACTGAAGTGGTTTTAAAATGAGGTGGTTTTAATAGGGGGTCTTAATAAAAGTGAGGTGACTTAGTTATGCAGGTTTACAATCATACATCTTCTTTAATTGCCCATTTCCTGATATGTTGTTTTTTGTTGTTCTTTTCATACCATTAAGACTCACCACAATCATGGTGTAATACAAAATCAGATTCCTCCTATATAGCAGGCTAAGGCAGTACAATGAGTTGATTTTACCAATCATTTAACTTATTTGTATTTCCAGTGTTAAGTAGCTCTTTACAGAAATATTTTTTTTCAATTTGTAGAGGAACCCGCAGAAAATATTCAGAATCAAAATTTTATTTTGGAACATGAAAAATGGATTATTGGGAACAACCCAATAAAACAAACAAAAATTTCATCTGAGAAACAGGATCAAAATAAAATAAAATCATCCATTAGACACAACAGATATTGTCCAAATAAAGTCAGTGTTTCTAAATATTTTGTTTTTGCAAATGAATGTCTAACAGTGTAATCCCAGACATGAAAATCATTAGCTATGAAGGACGTCACCACGGCAACTAGCATAAAATCAAAACAAGCAATCTAATCTGATTTGATTGTCCTTGAAACTCTTGATACTTGAAGGTCATATTGTGGTTCATGTACCTAATGCTTTCAATATGGCTATAAACTTGAATAACTGAACATCCTAGTCGTGAAAAATGACATATTCAAGTGGTATAAATTGGGAAAGTTCCAATAAAGTAATGATGTTTGTTTGCTAGGTTTAACATCCAGCCGATAGTATTTCAATCATTTGGAGACAATGTTTACTTCAGAAAGATATAGTGCTGCAACATAATGCTGTAGGCATGTGACATTATATATCACACCCAGTCACATTATCCTGACACTGGGGCACCCAGTCCTGGAACACATGTGACATGATATATCAAACCCAATCACATTATCCTGACACTGGGCCAAACAGTCCTGGAACACATGTGACATGATATATCACACCCAGTCACATTATCCTGACACTGGGCCAAACAGTCCTGGAACACATGTGATATATCACACCCAGTCACATTATCCTGACACCAAGCCAAACAGTCCTGGACACATGTGACATGATATATCACACCCAGTCAAATTATCCTGACACCTGGCCAAACAGTCCTGGACACATATGACATGATATATCACACCCAGTCACATCATCCTTTTTTTTTTTTTTTTTTTTTTTTTTGGCAAATGTGTGTTTGTTTGTTCAATTAACTTTTTACTTAATAATCCATACCCAAATATATAAATGTCATATTGTAAATGTAAATTGTGTAGCCGTGCCCATTAATTTTGACCACAAGTGTTTGTAAATATTTAATTATGTATTTGATAATGCTGCCCACATTTTTGGGGCCTTATCATGTTCAAAGAATAAATAAACTGTAAACTGTAAACTGTAAACCTGACACCGAGCCAAACAGTCCTGGAACACATGTGACATGATATATCACACCCAGTCACATTATCCTGACACCGAGCCAAACAGTCCTGGAACACATGTGACATGATATATCACACCCAGTCACATTATCCTGACACCTGGCCAACAAGTCCTGCAACTACTATTATGCTGATTGCCATGCAAGAGAGTTATACCAGTGCCATTTCTTATGATTTTGGTATATTACAGCTGGGGATCAAACCTTCAATGGCAGACACTCTGACCACACAGCCACCCAGACTGGTGTTACAATAGTGTAAACTGGCATATTCCAGTGGTGTAAATAAGTTTATCCCAGTGGTATAAATAAGCTTATCCCAGTGGTGTAAATAAGCTTATCCCAGTGGTGTAAATAAGCATATCCCAGTGGTGTAAATAAGCTTATCCCAGTGGTGTAAATAAGTTTATCTCAGTGGTATAAATAAGCTTATCCAGTGGTATAAATAAGCTTATCCCAGTGGTGTAAATAAGCTTATCCCAGTGGTGTAAATAAGCTTATCCCAGTGGTGTAAATAAGCTTATCCCAGTGTTGTAAATAAGCTTATCCCAGTGTTGTAAATAAGCATATCCAAGTGGTGTAAATAAGTTTATCCCAGTGGTATAAATAAGCTTATCCCAGTGTTGTAAACAAGCTTATTCCAGGGGTGTAATAAGCTTATCCCAGTGTTGTAAATAAGCTTATCCCAGTGTTGTATTTAATAAGCATATCTGAATGTGTAAATTGGGATATTTGCATAATCCTAGTGGTGTTAATTGAAATATATAAACAACAAAAAGGGAAGCCAACAGTGACACTGTTCCTGTCAAGTCCTTAGGCCATAGGTCAATACAGCAGTGGAAACAAATGTGTCTGTGTTTTATGCCAACAATAAATGTATAAGGTTTTTTCTTTTGTCCCCCCCACCCTCCCGCCTTTCAGATCTGCAGTAGGCTATCAGATATTAACTAGAGATATCACTTCCAAAGTAAAAGCATGGTAAGAAATGAAGGCAAAATACTTTAAATGATTCAAGCACTCCCCTTTAAATAAAGGGGTCTCTGAGATTTTTGGCTTGGAAACTTCTGAAGTTTCAAACCCCTGAGCTTGAAAGCAGAGAAAGTTCACTCATTATTGAGGGCCCCTAAAGGGGGCCTGCTATATAAGTAATACAGGATGTCAAAGCGGTATATATAGAATTTGTGACTCTTAAGTTCCTCAAACTTAAAACAACATTCTTTTAACAGAAAAATTTGAGATACAGTCTATTCCTTGGGTCCAGTCCACTATTCTATGTGTGTGTAAAGTGTGTGTGTGTCCGTCACGATCAGTTCTTTCTACATAATTTTTATCTGCAAATAACAACTTTAATCTTTCTATTTAAATATGTAAAATAAATTATTTCAATTTGCAAATACAAATTTAATATTTCTATTTAAACATGAAAAACTAACATTTGTGAGTTGATATAGGAACCTGATGTTTGCCATAAGGCGTGCATTAATTTCTAGAAAGAGCATGGATTCAGCTCCTAGTAAAACTTGAATTCACCTTCTTATTAGTATGATAAGGAAGCAAAAACTACCTTCATCAGTTAGATAATATCATGCTTAATATTCAATAAGAAAATATGCCAAATACCGAGGCAAGTCTTGGAATGCATGCAGTCAGATATTTTTCTGGTACTTTAAGCACAAATACAGAAAGTAAATGAATTTAAACTTTTATTAATTTAACAGCAACATGCATGCTAATTAACTCATGTATCAGGTCATTTAATTGTATTCAGCTCACATAAGTAGCTAATTCTATGAATTACTCCCCTGTTTGAATACTGAATTTTGAGAGATGTCTGTGAAAATATTCTAAGTGCGTTTGGGAATACAGGGAGATAGACAGTTTCAGTGTCAGTCCACAACTTTTATTTCATTTGCAAGATTTTGTTATAGAATATTAATGATTTTTAAACTTAATCAGTTTACCATTGCTGCAACAGTTTTTCAGTCATAAAGCAACGTCCAGCTAATTACAGGTGGAGGAATTGTACTTAAGACCCCGAATGCACTGAGGCATCTGGGTAGAACCACCAACCTATCGCAAGCCAGCTGGAAGCTAGAGGCTTCCTCATATGAAAATCCAAATGATCCTGCTGGGATTGATCTGTATATTTTTTACATCTTTTTAATAAGTTTAAATAAGTTAACAGTAACTGATTAGTTATGGGGAATTTTAGTATTAATGCTGTATATATTACCGTTACAATGACCAGGGTAAAATCTATCATGTGCAAAGTGCAAAATAATTTAATAGCTTTCAAGATGTTTGTACCCAGACCCTTTTTTCTTATGATGGGGAAGGGGCCATATTGTCATATTTTAGGATTTAAAAACACCATTTTCTTGAGTTTTGGGAAAGAAAATCCATGGGGTAAATAGAAATTTGGGGAAAAAAAACTATAAATAGAAATGTTCTAAGGAATCCAAGACACTTATGAGCAGCCTTTGATAAAAAAGGAAAAAGGGACTCTTTAACTATTTGCAAATTTAAATCTATTTGGTCGGAAACAAAAATATGTAACCACTACCGAACCATTTCACTATGTCTTCATGGGAAATATGCATTATGCAATTGATCCACTTTCATATTCTCTCACATGCTGAAACAATAACATATCATCTGAATCCGTTTAGCCATCTCTCATATTTCACCAAAGATTCTGAGGCGATAAATTAGGCTACTAAAATTACCTGGTATTTAACTAACATGATATTCAAAACTTTACAAGAGATAAATTCAGGAATAAAGTGACTAAAACGGGCAATGTCAATTATCTTCACATTTCATACATGATTTGTCTACTTTCCGAAACTTTCTGGGGGGGAATTATGCTTTATATACAACTGATAGAAAACAAAGGCCCCCTGTTCAATTTAAAGGCATCATTGAACTATTTTCAATATCAAAAAAATATAACATAATAAGGCACTTCAAGATTGAGAATCTCACTCTTAGAAAACAAGAAATGGATATTTAAAACATGCAGTATAATGTAGCTTTTTACACTGTATATCTGGAATTTATGAGATGTTTCGGGGCTTTTTGTCCTTAATCAGGTGACATTAAAAGGCGTTTTCTCCTCTGAAAAATTCTTTTAATTCTTAGTTTTTCCAAAATCTTTCTACAGTTGTATTAATAACCCAGTGTTCCCTGTCTATTGTCATATACAGCTGACATTTTATTTTAAAGTATTACTAGCAGTGTGTGGTTGGAGAAGAGTAAATTTAGAAGTGAAGGTAATATGTGCACAGGTGTAAATGTGTGTGGTCTAATTAGATTTCTTAGTGAAGTTTAAAACTCTGTTAAGGTAATCCATCCATCATTGAATTGTGATCACTGTCCATCAAGATAAATATCTGGGAATTTTATAGTAGTTGCAAGCTTTTATAGTCAATAAGCATACGAGCATTAACTCCATGTCAATGGGAAGTATTTTTAAGTACTTAACCCTTTCCCTCATAGAGGATACCATGAAAAGACCTATGCGAACAGCATAAAACCATATCAGGTTTTATGCTGTTCGCTGCTCCTCAGTGGTCTGGTAATGAGGATTTTACAATTAAATTTGGTAAGGTTTAACTGTGGTTTTCTGCAGATCAGGCTTTATGTAGTACCTATTGAGTGCGTCAAAATGAGTCTATATGAGGGAAAGGGTTAAAGGACAATGATTATAATCTAATGACAGATGGGTTACATTAAAAACAATCTAATTTTCTGGTATGTGTTAGTGATTTGAACAGAGTCTTGCAGTGCAGCTACTTGGCAAGGAAGGCCATTCCAGAGGGTGGCATTGTTGATTTTTGTAATGAGGAAGGGTGCATTATTCTCAATAGTTTATTGGGTGATCAAATATAGGCAGGCTAGATTATGATATATTTGTAGACATGGTCATTTTGTGCATCATTTCTATTCACTTTTTAGGTTCTCCAAGCTAGCATTTGGGCCACACTTTCCTTAAAACCTGAGAAATTGGTGCTTTAACTCCAATTTAAGGCAATAAATCCCCTGCATAAAAAAACCTGTATTTTGTTGGCAAAGTGATATATGACTTTTAGTTGTCAGCCTAAGTGACTGTGTTATTCCTATAAGGTGCCTCATGATTGCAGACTCTGATGCCTTAAAAAAAATATTCATGGCATTAATTTCATTTCAAAGGCCTCTGTTTACCAGATTCAACCATAACTCTAAGATCTGATTAAAATGATTAAGGAGATTTCTAGAAAGGCACTGTTATGTTTTGATAAAGCAGATGATAAAACTGATGACAACCCACAATGCCACATAACGTGGTCAAACCGCATTTATATAGTGGACACACGCAATACATTTCAAATTTTTTAGTCATTTTGGGACTTTTGTCTTTATGAGACAGATTTAGTGCTGCCACACCGAGATATCACACTGTACACATGTGGCAGGATACTTAACACCGTCGTATTATCTTGACACCAGGCCAACCAGTCCTGCAACTATCTCCATAAAATTATGCTATACCAGTACCATTGTTTATGATTACTTTGGTATGTCATGGCAGGAAGTCACAACCTCCTAATGCTTTAGTGGACACTCTAACCACCCTGCTATTTGGATCAGTTATTCAAAAGAACAATATACAGGTAAGTCATTTGGTTCCCCTTTCTTACAGAATATAAAGCAGAATTCCATAGACCTAGATGTAAAACTGGATAGGGGAGGAAAAAATCAGCAATTCCAGATTTCAAAGACAAGATAAACAGACCTGTTCAATGATTACATTATAAAACTTCTAATCATCCAATACCTGGGATATCACATGGACTCTACACAGAAGAACGCATGGAAATGTTTCAGTCAAGGTTGGAAAATAATACTTGTACAAGCTAAAATGGAACTTCTGTACCTGTACAAACTTGAAAGATGAACTTGACCTGTACAAATTTGAATGACCAGTTTATCTGTACAAAAAAGGTCAATTAGCCTGTTTTTCTCTGTAGATGGAACAGATCAATTAGCCTGTACAAACTGAAAAGGTCAATTTGGCCTGTACAAATTTAGAAGTCAAAAGGGGAAGATCAGTGTAAAAGGAATCTCTACATTGCCTGATTAAGGCAATGCAAAAATGGCAAAACTTTACTGAAACAATTTCATAAACCAAGCCAGACTGAGTTATTTTAAGCATTTCTCAGGCACTTTCCATGATATTCTTCCATGACATGTAAACGAGGTAACAGAAGCCTTTCGCTATTAGACCGCTGAAACGTTTTTTCTGCAAACACTGTTCAAATAAATCAAAGACATTAAAACAAAGTTGACAAGATTTATGGGAGTCACTGTTACTCCATATAACAACTGTTATTTATCTGCATTCACAAGCAGAAATTATGCAGAATCTTCCAAAGATAGCGAAAAACAAACTATCAATAGATGCTTCAGACTATAATTGAGTTTGTTTCTCCAAAACTGGCTTACAATTTCCTTAGAGAGTGAAATTTAGAAGAAAAAAAATGTCAGTGTGACTTAAAGGTTTTCATAAATAATGGCATCTGGATTTCCAAATTCAATTTTTTTTCTCATTTTCACAGAACAGTTTAATGAGTTTGGAAAATTGACGTCATATTTGGTAAAGATGTTGTCAGAAATTATCAATTAACTATAGATATATAGCTAATATTCTCCCTTCTTCATCAGTGACATTAAATACAACAGTAAGATCTTGGTAACCTCATGTAAGTTAACAATGAAATCAAAGTGTTTGTTTGGGTTTTATAACATCCCACTGACAGCATTTCTGTCATTAATTGAAGTTTTGTCAAATGAGAAAGATATAGTGCTGCCACAATGTAGTATCATGCTGTATACAAGTGCAGGGTTCCCACAAAATTGAAAAAACATAATTCCCCGACTTTTCCCTGACCAAATTAAGCACAAATCCAGCGGCAAATACGGATCATCTATGAGCAAAGGACACTTAAATCCCTTTCAGCTTCTTCCTCTTTCAAAACTAAGTTACTTCTAGATAATTTTTTATTTTCAAACATGAAATGATGGTGTGCCAGTTGAATGCTATTGGGAACTTATTTAATATTATGCCAATCTGACAATTCAAACTGACTGAAAAAAGCCAAATGGAAGAAACTGCCTTAGCATTTCCTTATTATAATCCTCCTCCTATTTGGTCGACATTCCTTGATTGTAAAATACCCTGACTTTTTCTGAATTTCCAAATTTCCCTAACCAATTTCAAATTTCCCTTACTTTTCCCTGACCTTGAAAAAAAATCATTTTTCCCTCCCTGACCATGGGAACCCTGAAGTGGCATGATACCCACATGATCCTGACACCGGGCCAACCAGCCCTAAAATTAGTGTTATATGCTGAGTGCTAAGCCATGGAGAGATAGAAGTACCATTTTTAATTACTCTTCAATCATGTGGCTGGGATTGAAGCTATGATGTCAGACTCCTAAGGCAGATGCTCTGGCCACTTGGCCAATGGGACAGATATATCTAGACTATGGATGCATTCAGCATTCTCAAACTGACATATTCTTATTTACTGTGCATGATTGGATGTAATTGTACATGTTGTATTGGAGTTTACTATCACAGAAGTTGACTATATCTATCCCCTGTAGAAATTGACCCAGCACCCTTTCAAGTTTGAGGAATATGGACTAAGTCATTCTAAAATTATTGTTAAAAAATAATTTTCACATTTAAGACCTTGACCATGTGACCCCAAAATCAAGAAGGGTCATCTATGCCTAAGACCTAAATCTCTATAAATTTTAAAGAATAAATTTCAAGTGTTCTCTAGTTATTGGTTGGAAACAAAGTGGTCTACAAACAGACTGACCACTGGATAGACGGACCAACATTTGTAAAACAATTTGCCTCCTCTCCTTCAAAGCGGGGAATTAAAATACAGCTTTATTAGTCTGAACAGTACTTTTTAGTAATAAAATCTATTAGCATTAAATCTTATTGAGTCTTCTTGTAGTTCTTCAAATTTAAGTGAATTTTAAGATTTAGAGGTAACATTAATTTGAAGGACTTAATCTGCAGAAAATCTATCAAAACCTAATTGAAACAGTTTAATAAATGATAGAAATTTCGTCAAACTTAATTGAAATGGTTTTAATAACTAGAAAATCATTATTGCAGTTCATACTTCATTATAGTTTTTCCCAATGGTTTCTAATATCATGATATAAATTGAACAAATTAAAATAAATTAACAATAAACTCAATTAACATCAAACTGAATGAAATACAAAGAGGTGCAGCATGGGTAATTAATCTCCAAGACAATTTATAAAATGAGATAGAAATGATATTGAAAACAAGAGCCATACAAAACTGAGTACTGAACATTAAGACTATCCAAAACAAATAACTTGGGGTGTTACGGCATCCCAGTATTTTTTGTTGAAATTATGACAATGTCCTAAATACAGAGCAGATCCACCCACTTCTAAATACAAAGCAGATCCACCCACTTCTAAATACAGAGCAAATCCACCCACTCCTAAATACAGAACAGATCCACCCACTTCTAAATACAAAGCAGATCCACCCACTTCTAAATACAAAGCAGATCCACCCACTTCTAAATACAAAGCAGATCCACCCACTCCTAAATACAGAACAGATCCACCCACTTCTAAATACAAAGCAGATCCACCCATTCCTAAATACAAAGCAGATCCACCCACTTCTAAATACAAAGCAGATCCACCCATTCCTAAATACAAAGCAGATCCACCCACTCCTAAATACAGAACAGATCCACCCACTTCTAAATACAGAACAGATCCACCCACTTCTAAATACAAAGCAGATCCACCCATTCCTAAATACAGAGCAGATCCACCCACTTCTAAATACAAAGCAGATCCATCCATTCCTAAATACAGAGCAGATCCACCCACTCCTAAATACAGAGCAGATCCACCCACTCCTAAATACAGAGCAGATCCACCCACTTCTAAATACAAAGCAGATCCATCACTCCTAAATACAGAACAGATCCACCACTCCTAAATACAGAGCAGATCCACCCACTCCTAAATACAGAGCAGATCCACCCACTCCTAAATATCCACCCACTCCTAAATACAGAACAGATCCACCCACTCCTAAATACAGAACAGATCCACCCACTCCTAAATACAGGGAAGATCCTTATGTTTGAGTCCATGTCAAAAAGATACAAGTTAGGGTTTCAGTGTCTCAGCCATATTACACCTTTATTATGTACCTGAAGATTAAAATGTGCTCCATAAGAACACAAATTCTAATATTACAATAATTATCTTTACTTTGTGGATTGTTAGATCATCTTAAGTTGTTATTTCATATGGATGTAGACCAATAAAACGTGCTAACCAAATACAGCATTAAAATGGAGGTGCACTATATTTGTGTTTGTGTTATAATGGAACATGTGGTATAAGGTAGCTACACTGTACATGTTCACGCTTCCTTTTGTATATATCTATTTCATTCTGTTTCATTGTCACATTTTTTTTTCTCTTGTTTTTTGAAAGTTTCCATGGGGAGTCTTACATAGGACATAAGGCTGCCTTGCTGATGCACCAGTGCCCCAAACAAGGCAACAGGGACTGAGCCTGCAGATACTCTAACCACTTTGCCACCAGGACCAGTAACACTAATTAGAGGTCAAATCTGTAGTAGGATGTATTTCTGGAACCTTTAAGATGACTGCAAGAGAGGCCAGTGTCTAACCACTTAGCCATCAGGACCAGTAACACTAATTAGAGGTCAAATCTGTAGTAGGATGTATTTCTGGAACCTTTAAGATGACTGCAAGAGAGGCCAGTGTCTAACCACTTTGCCACCAGGACCAGTAACACTAATTAGAGGTCAAATCTGTAGTAGGATGTATTTCTGGAACCTTTAAGATGACTGCAAGAGAGGCCAGTGTCTAACCACTTTGCCACCAGGACCAGTAACACTAATTAGAGGTCAAATCTGTAGTAGGATGTATTTCTGGAACCTGTAAGATGACTGCATGAGAGGCCAGTGTCTAACCACTTAACCACCAGGACCAGTAACACTAATTAGAGGTCAAATCTGTAGTAGGATGTATTTCTGGAACCTTTAAGATGACTGCTTGAGAGGCCAGTGTCTAACCACTTAACCACCAGGACCAGTAACACTAATTAGAGGTCAAATCTGTAGTAGGATGTATTTCTGGAACCTTTAAGATGACTGCATGAGAGGCCAGTGTCTAACCACTTTGCCACCAGGATCAGTAACACTAATTAGAGGTCAAATCTGTAGTAGGATGTATTTCTGGAACCTTTAAGATGACTGCATGAGAGGCCAGTGTCTAACCACTTAACCACCAGGACCAGTAACACTAATTAGAGGTCAAATCTGTAGTAGGATGTATTTCTGGAACCTTTAAAATGACTGCAAGAGAGGCCAGTGTCTAACCACTTAACCACCAGGACCAGTAACACTAATTAGAGGTCAAATCTGTAATAGGATGTATTTCTGGAACCTTTAAGATGACTGCATGAGAGGCCAGTGTCTAACCACTTAACCACCAGGACCAGTAACACTAATTAGAGGTCAAATCTGTAATAGGATGTATTTCTGGAACCTTTAAGATGACTGCAAGAGAGGCCAGTGTCTAACCACTTAACCATCAGGATCAGTAACACTAATTAGAGGTCAAATCTGTAATAGGATGTATTTCTGGAACCTTTAAGATGACTGCAAGAGAGGCCAGTGTCTAACCACTTAACCACCAGGACCAGTAACACTAATTAGAGGTCAAATCTGTAATAGGATGTATTTCTGGAACCTTTAAGATGACTGCTTGAGAGAGCAAACCTACACCAGTCAGAAGCTGTATTATCTTAGGGTCACTTCTTTTTGTTCGTTTATTTCTATACAGTATGTACAACAAGGATAAAAATGCGGTTAAATATACCTTTCGAGTAAAGTTTGTTTAAGAAAAAAAATGCGGTTAAATATACCTTTCGAGTAAAGTTTGTTTAAGAAAATTCAAGAGGTAAGGAGTTAAAGTCCAGAGTGGTCTACAAATAATGCCGCAAGTAATGGATGTGACTGTCTACAGGTGACAAGGAACTATAATTCTTCCTATCCTTTATATAGATCTAGCTATAATTCCACCTTATCATTACTTAGCACTAAATACAGTGTAATACTTAAATATTTAGGGACATATTTCACCATTTTTATTTTCCTAACAAAATATCTAAATAAATGGTTAACTAACCATGTTAGCCATTAAGCTGAATATTAATATCAATTTAAGTTTTTGACATATATTTTTAAATGAGAACAAAAGAGTGAGTTCCATCTAAATTTATTTAAGATTTTAAGTATCACTTTACGCTAAAAATAATGGGTGGAATTCAAGCAAGATCAGCTAAAAATGAGGGTACAGGAAAGGAGGAGGGAGAGAGAACAAAGAAATAGAAGAAAGATGAAGATAATGATATAAGATGTTAAAAATGACAATGGGGAGACTAAGGACAAGATGGGAAAACATAAGGATGAACTGAAAGCTGAAAATGAAGGTCAGAAAGGAATGGAAAGAAGAAAGAGAGATGATGACTTACGTGTTGTGTGAACTTGCAATAAAATAGTGACAAAGAGGTTGAGACATATCTTGGCAAACTTTGTTGTGCTCGGGGTCAAAAATATCACATTCGTCTGATAAAAGGTAATAGGTGAAACCTGAAAACAAAAACATTTTTTATCCATAATAATTTAAAAAAATTCTTTAAAAATCAACAATAAAACTGTCACGGTGACAAAAAACAATTTCAATCCAGATTGTTTCCCCAAAGAGAGCATCTGATTGGGGTGATTTTTATAAAAAGAAAAAACAAAACAAAAAAAACAGTTTGGAAGGCAAAATTTAGACAGCAGAATTCACTTTTAGTCTAAAATAGCCAATCCCCAGTGTATTTCTGTCTAGCTTTTGGAATATATGTCAAGTCAGTTATTTACGAGAATGCAAGATGAGAGAGAAAATATGCAAAACTGCCATGTCTGCATGTAAAAATTCAAATGCACAAATTTTTGTAAACACAGTGGTTCTGACAAGTTTTGGCTATTCTCTATATAACAGATTGTGGATGATGATTGGAAACAACTGTGGTTAGAGATGCAATGGTTTTCTAGTCCTTCAGTTTATTCAGTGCATATGTGCCATAATGCCATGCTTCTTGCAAATACATTACCGTCTTGCCAGACATAACAAGAGTTATCACTGAAGGTGAGAAATAACCAAGCCTTGAGTCAACAATATATGAAATCTTACTATGTCAAAAGGGGCAATAACTCATGAAAAACTTTAAAGGAAGAAGAAAGCCTTTCACTGGCTATGGGTCATCTGCAAATGAATGTATGTTTAGTTTCTCAAGATACAGAATTTTGTAAACTCAAGGACACATAGCAATGGGACAAGGCATGATCTCTATTTAGCCCTCACATCGTTATGTATATTGTACAAAATTCCTAAACAATGTTAATACATGTATACAGGAAGTGACCAGTTATGACATGTTGCATTCATATCTCATTTCCAGCAGGAGTGTATCTATAAATAATGTACATGTTTATATCAAAGGCCTTTAGACTTAGAAGAAAGAAGTCATTTCCTATTTAATAATACTTATAGTTATTGAAGAATCTAGAAACCCTTATCCATACATGCCATATCTCCCGGCGGGAGATTAAATCTCCCGGGATTTCGACTTGTCTCCCGATCTCCCGCCGGGAGGTTAAAATCTCCCGGTCTGACTTAAATCAAACTGGTTTCCCTTTGAACTCAGTATAATCCATTTTATTACCGAGCTATGATACAGCATTAGGAAGATTACGTAAGAACATGTGTTAGTATCAATCCTGACCAGTGTGCTGTACAGCCACAAGCAATGTGTGATCGTCCTTATCCAATCAAATTGTATAATTCAGACAGGTAGCAGACTGGACACTCTATCAGTTGAAAGCTATAAGGCAATACTAAAGCTAGAATGAGTAAGGTTAGGATGGTACACTGTAATAAAGACGTAAATCTTATCATGGATAAAAAAAGGTCCCGGAGAATAGCTAATCCTTACTTACCGGAAGTGTAAACAATAAATGATAATTAGATCAACTGTTTACCAATCATTTAAATCTTAACAAAACTCATCATATTGACACATCATAGAAAGTACACCTCAGCTAGCGATAAATTGCAAATGAATTGCAATTTTCACACCGAAAATGACTTGATAAACAAGGGATATCGTCTGCTGAGTAATTTACTATAGTGAGATGTCATGATCGGAAGAGTTGGGTAACCACTTCATACCACCATACCGTACACGATAAATATTTTAAGCTAAGTAATATTTTAGCTAAAAGCAATTTAATTCAGAAAAAAAAAATACACAGACGGAAGGTGAAAGTATTAGTATAAATATGATCCAACTTTTTATTTTTATTCATCCCCATTAATTAAAACCTTATGATCAGAAATCATTCAATAAATCAAAGATACTGTATCAATTTAAATGTGTTTGATGTAAATGGCATGTTCTCCAATTTGTTATAAGTTAGTGTTGCATTTAATGTAAAACAGTGCTTGTGGAAAGTTAAGTTTCTATTTGAATTAGATTTATTAATAAATTTCATATTTTTTTTACATATAAATTTCATATGGTATTTTCATTAAATGCAATAAACAGTATATAAACTGTTAATGAATTTAATGAAGGGGTAATCAAATGTGTATTTTTTTTTTTTTTTAATTAAGAACGTCTCTTCGATATATGTCGTAAAATCTCCCTGGTTGGACCCCAAATCTCCCTGTGAAAATTTCAAAATCTCCCTGGGAGACATACTGAAAATATGGCATGTATGCTTATCTAATATGATATATTATTTGTTTGTTTTCTTAGTTGGTTTTAATGTCCAACCAAAAGTATTTCAGTCATTTTGGAGAATCTGTCAACTTGAGGTAACACTGCTCTTTCACACTGTAGACATTTTGCATGATACCACATACCATACCCAGTCACATTATCTGGACACAGAGCCAACCAGTCCTGGAACAACCCTGTATTCTTAAAAAGTTTGGTATGTCGTGGTCAGGGATCGAACCTACGACCTCCTGCCTCTGAGGCAATCTGATAAATGAAGAATTACTAAAGAGGAACAAAACAATAAATAGCGTTGTAAGTAGTAATCATGACAGTAATCAATCTCTCATTTTTAAGACAAGTTTACTAATTAATAATACAGTTACAAGTGATGAATTCACTCATAATTCTTACGTAGTTACATCTATTGTACTCTAAAGTGATGAATTTCCTGTATTTACACAGATTAACCCTTTCCCTCATAGAGGAAACCATGAAAAGACCTATGCGAACAACATAAAACCAGATCAGCCTGCGAGTAACTCGCAGGCTGATCAGGTTTTATGCTGTTCACTGCTCCTCAGTTGTCTGGAAATGAGGATTTTGTAATTAAATTTGGTAAGGTTTAAGTGTGGTTTTCTGCAGATCAGGCTTTATGTGGGACCTACTGAGTGCGTCAAAATGAGTCTATATGAGGGAAAGGGTTAAGAAGTATCAGCTAATATCCACAAAATGAACACATCCCTGAAGGGAAGTTATGGCTCAAGTTTAAGTGATGAATTTATTGTCAGATGAATTTTCTTGCGGTATAAAGTAACAATAACATACCATCAATCCCTAGTCTCCCTTTCAGTTTCCCTTCTTTAGAAGGCTCAAATGTATCAATCAACTCCAGACATTTGTCTTTAGTAACACGTTGCATCTGAAAAACAATGATGATTATTAAAGATTTTCATATCAAAGAAAGAAATTCCATTAAACTTTACTATAAAACTTAAATACCATTTTCACCAAGCTGGACCATTCATTAGCAATTTTAATCTTCACAGGTCTTATAGTGTGAAGTAACCCATCTAAAATATATTCATTATAATTTTCTATTTTTAACAAGAGCAACCTTGACCTGATGATTGACCCCAATCTTCTTTTCCATGCTTACTCCCTATGGACCAACTTTGGTCACAAAATTCCATCACATATTTACACAGGATCCTTTTTTTCACAGGACTGACCCCAAAAGCAAGCCCAACTTTCCTTTCCAAGCAAGCTCCCTATTTCCAAATTTGGTCATAACAACACTAATTGAAGGGAACAAAATATGCTGTCCACCCATAACATGGCATGCAGTAAACAAATAATCCAAGTTTTCTATGAGAAGTCTGGTAAATGCTGTAAAACCTGATCAAACTGAGAACTGCATTCAGTCTTGTTTAACTATTCCTTGTATACTAGCTGCTTGACAATGATAAACCTCAAAACAAAGAACAAGACTTTGGTGAAATCAGCACAGAATATGATAAGCATGTGATAGAAAATTACTTGCAAGCTGATTATGTTTTATTATAGTCCCTTAGTTCATCATCTCTCTAAGCTTTCATCTGCCTTAATACTTTACATCCTATAGATGTGTTTTTATGCTTTGGCAAATTAAGCAGATCAGGGTCTCCTCTGTTTGCTTATACAATACCTACAGTGTATGCACGGCAAAGAAAAATCCATTGTTTCAAATACAGTCCATTTACAATAATTCGAACGGTCTGCGGACTGACTGAAATGTTTGAAAAATCGTGTCATCCTAATTACCGTGTTTACCTACCAGTGGACATTTTGTGTGTTTGTAAGAAATACACATCGTGATAATCAGTTGGCTTATTATATGCATGTTTATAAAATATAAAACATGGTTATGTCTTATGTTTTATTTTATTCTGCATAAAAATCATTTCATATTAAAGCATAACATAGTCAACAATAAACATTTTTTCACAAGCCTTATTTTTAACCTGGGCCTTTCACTGAATTACTTGGAAATTGAAAATTACCATCTCTATTCAGCTATCCTCCCAGTGACCTGGGCCCTTCACTGAATTACTCGGAAAAATAAATACAAATACATCTGTAATCTACGCATCTTTGTTATTGATAGCGTGATATTACTCTGATTACTGATTTACCGTGAAGAGCATACGACAAAAGTAAAGTGAGGTTCAAACACTCACTGATATTTATAGTTAATAAAATTCACTCAGTTTGTTTGTTAACACTCTTGACAATCAAGTGACACGTGTCAACACATGATTCTCAACAGTTTGCATCACTTTAATTGAAATGACCGCCAATCAAAATAGGTGTGAAAAATATACACGCGTGTAAATAATGGTGACACAGTGCCCGAACTATTGTGTCACTGATCAAGAACTTGATTGCTTGTTGGGTCTGTGATAAAGTTCGAATTGCCGCATTTATCCGAGTAATTGTAAAACCAATTATTGCATTTGTTTTAAATGAGATATATAGGAAAACTTGACGGGACTGTGACATTTATTTG
Source organism: Solen grandis (assembly GCA_021229015.1). Lineage (NCBI taxonomy): Eukaryota > Metazoa > Mollusca > Bivalvia > Adapedonta > Solenidae > Solen > Solen grandis. The sequence goes on along the minus strand of CM037790.1, from coordinate 22,390,896 downwards.
AATTATGTCGTCAAAACGAAAAATCGCATTCCGAATTATCGTAAATGGACTGTACCTTTAAAGTTCAGTTAATTAATTCATTAAGTCATAAATTCATACATGAATATTCATGAGGTAGAGGGTTAATGGAAGGAATTAACAGCCATCAACACCAATAACTTGTCTGCATGATGTTACAAACCAGGACTCAAGAAATACAAATAAAGAACGTAAACACATTGTTGTTGACAAAACTAAGTCTAGATGTCTAGACACTCTTTCTTTTTTTTTCTTCTGCAAGTACACCCTTCTTAAGAAATGGAATGTCAACATGGCAGTGTCTACAGATTGATTTATCAAATTGTATACAGCGAAGACGCTTGAAAGGTGGAATATATTTAGCCATTGTCAGGGAAAGCAGGGGCGGAATAATTGTGTTGGAATTAGGTATGGAAATTCCACATGACAACAGGGAGTCCTGGCTGATAGATATGCTGAGTGGATTCATTTGTATACCATGCACAGATTGCTTGCGGTTAATTTCAACAGTTTTTTTTTTCCCCTTATTAAATCTGTCTGCTGATATAAATACAATTCATTACAGACAGACGCACTGCCTAAGTACAAAAAACAGGCTCAAGCATTGCCTTAGAACAAAAAAACAGGCTCACACAATGCCAAAGTACAAACAACAGGCTCACACACTGCCTAAGTACAAACAACAGGCTCACACACTGCCTAAGTACAAACAACAGGCTCAAACACTGCCAAAGTACAAACAACAGGCTCACACACTGCCAAAGTACAAACAACAGGCTCACACACTGCCTAAGTACAAACAACAGGCTCACACACTGCCTAAGTACAAACAACAGGCTCACGCACTGCCAAAGTACAAACAACAGGCTCACACACTGCCAAAGTACAAACAACAGGCTCACACACTGCCAAAGTACAAACAACAGGCTCACACACTGCCAAAGTACAAACAACAGGCTCACGCACTGCCAAAGTACAAACAACAGGCTCACGCACTGCCTAAGTACAAACAACAGGCTCACACACTGCCAAAATACAAACAACAGGCTCACACACTGCCAAAGTACAAACAACAGGCTCACACACTGCCTAAGTACAAAAAAAAGGCTCACAAACTGCCTAAGTATAAAAAACAGGCCCAAGCACTGCCTAAGTACAAACAACAGGCTCACGCACTGCCTAAGTACAAACAACAGGCTCACACACTGCCAAAGTACAAACAACAGGCTCACACACTGCCTAAGTACAAACAACAGGCTCACGCACTGCCTAAGTACAAAAAAAGGCTCACACACTGCCTAAGTACAAACAACAGGCTCATGCACTGCCTAAGTACAAACAAGAGGGCCAAGATGGCCCTTGGTCGCTCACCTGAGAAAGATGATTGCTTAAGAAATAAAGATGCTTGAGTGTAAAAGTGAAATCTGGCTTTTTTATGGTGAAATGGGCATAACTCCTAAATTTACAAGTCAATATCAGTTATAATTGAACCCGATTGTCAGATTATGGGCATAAACATTGTCTTATAGTTTAAAAATGATTGTTAAAAAAATGAAGTTGGTAGAGAATAAACAAAGTGAAATCTTGTATATTTTGTATTAAAAGGGGCATAACTCCTGACCTAAATGACCCATCTCAGCCACAACTGAACTCAATCGAGACATCATGGTCATTAACTATGTCATAAAGTTTGAAAATGATTGCTAAAAAAAGGAAGATGCTAGAGTGTAAACAACATGAAATATGGCTTTTTTTATATTAAAAGGGGCATAACTCCTGACCTAAATGACTGATCTCAGCCATAATTGAACTCAATCGAGACCTTATGGTCATAAGCATTGTCATAAAGTTTGAAGATGATTGCTCAAAAGATGAAGATGCTAGAGTGTAAACAAAGTGATTTCTGGCATTTTTTTAATATTAAAAGGGGCATAACTTCTTAACTAATTGACGGATCTCAGCATTAATTGAACTCAATCGAGACCTTATGGTCATAAACATTGTAATAAAGTTTGAAGATGATTGCTCAAAAGATGAAGATGAAAAACGTGTAATCTGGCATTTTTTTATATTAAAAGGGGCTTAACTCCTGACCTAATCAACTCATCTCAGTCATAATCAAACTCAATCGAGACATTATGGTCATTAACATTGCCATACAGTTTGAAGATGATTGTTCAAAAGATGAAGATGCTAGAGTGTAAACAAAGTGAAATATGGCATTTTTTGAATATTAAAAGGGGCATAACTCCTGACCTAATTGATTAATCTCAGCCATAATTGAACTCAATCGAGACCTTATGGTCATAAGCATTGCCATAAAGTTTGAAGAGGATTGCTCAAAAGATGAAGATGCTAGAGTGTAAAAAACTTGAAATATGGCATTTTTTGAATATTAAAAGGGGCATAACTCCTGACCTAATGGTACGATATCAGCCATAATCGAACTTGGCCGTGATTTTATGGTTATAAACATTGATATAAAGTCTGAAGATAATTGCTCATGAAATGAAGATGCTAGAGTGCAAACAATATGAAATCTGGCTTTTTTAATCCCCCGCCGCGAAGCGGGAGGGGGGTTATAGGAATGCCCTTCGTCCGTCCGTCCGTCCGTCCGTCAGTCCGTCAGTGTGTCCGAAACACTTTCGTGTCCGCTCCATATCTCATGAACGCTTTGACACATTTTCTTCAAACTCGGCTAAAGTGTTAACCTCATTGAGCTGATGTGCAGAAGGCATGTGGCGGTCACGCTGGCTCAAGGTCAAGGTCATATTGAAGGTCAAATGTTATTTTCGTGTCCGCTCCATATCTCATGAACGCTTGGACACATTTTCTTCAAACTCGGCTTAAGTGTTAACCTCATTGAGCTGATGTGCAGAAGGCATGAGGCGGTCACGCTGGCTCAAGGTCAAGGTCATACTTGAAGGTCAAATGTTATTTTCGTGTCCGCTCCATATCTCATGAAGCTTGGACACATTTTCTTCAAACTCGGCTAAATGTTAACCTCATTGAGCTGATGTGCAGAAGGCATGAGGGGTCACGCTGGCTCAAGGTCAAGGTCATACTTGAAGGTCAAATGTTATTTTCGTGTCCGCTCCATATCTCATGAACGCTTGGACACATTTTCTTCAAACTCGGCTAAAATGTTAACCTCATTGAGCTGATGTGCAGAAGGCATGAGGCGGTCACGCTGGCTCAAGGTCAAGGTCATACTTACAGGTCAAATGTTATTTTCGTGTCCGCTCCATATCTCATTCAGGAGTGTTCCCCTTGCCTTACACAGACCACTTCTTGACCGGGATTGCACTTCCACAGTGATTTATTGTACTCGGTAAATAATAGTATGTCATGTTCACAATCATACAAATTATTTCATGATATATAAAGTTTTAAATTGAGTTACACATGTACTTTGTACATCCTATACTTCATTGATGATCACTTTTTGTACTGTTTCCCATGTAAAACTTGTCAGTAAACTTTTAATATATGTGCCTCCGAATTCTGAGATTCATACATAACTCCGGAAAGTTAAATTGTCTTAAACTGATCTTCTATGTCTGCTACAACCATGCCAGGTTAAGGTGAACATAATCCTATGACCAAACAAATTCTAATATTTGGCCAGCGGCGGGGGATATAGCTGTCCTTTGGACTGCCTTGTTTAATTTTAAAAGGGGCATAACTCCTGACCTAATGTTCCGATATCAGCCATAATCGAACTTGGCCGAGATTTTATGGTCATAAACGTTGTTTTAAAGTTTGAAGATAATTGCTCATAAAATGAAGATGCTAGAGTGCAAACGAACAAATTGTGGACGACGGACATTCATCGATCCTAAAAGCTCATCCTGAGCACACGTGCTCAGGTGAGCTAAAAAAAGGCTCACACACTGCCTAAGTACAAACAACAGGCTCATGCACTGCCTAAGTACAAACAACAGGCTCACACACTGCCTAAGTACAAACAACAGGCTCACACACTGCCTAAGTACAAAAAACAGGCTCATGCACTGCCTAAGTACAAACAATAGACTCACACACTGCCTAAGTACAAACAACAGGCTCATGCACTGCCTAAGTACAAACAACAGGCTCACACACTGCCTAAGTACAAACAACAGGCTCACACACTGCTTAAGTACAAAAAACAGGCTCAGCACTGCCTAAGTACAAAAAAACTAGCTCACGCACTGCCTAAGTACAAACAACAGGCTCTAACTGATCAGAATTACAATCGCTCCAAGTGAAACCAATGTTGTTTGCCGTACTAGTATTTCAGTCATAAAGCAATGTACAGCTTCAACATTTGTTGGAGGAAAGACCCAAAGTGCAGGGGCATCAAGTGAGAAACACTGAACATCGTAGAAGGCTTCCTTACATGGAAACACCAAGTGACCAGGGTCCCATGTTCTTAATGTATGACCAAAGGGTCAGATTTGTGTATCATACTTAAATATTGAAACTAATGGGAACAGTTGTGTCACCTACTGTAAGCAGAGGTGCACAGGGATCACTTTTCCCTCGTCTGTCTGTTACACTTTTTCCATCTCGCTTCTTTCAGCAGATGACACAATCTCATGTGCATCAAGGAAAACTTTTTGTTTGAGTATGAAAATCATTCTGAAGCCAGGAATCAAGTCACAAAGGTCAAAGTAAGCAGCTAAATATAACTAATCGACCATGGATGCACACAGATCAAACTATAAGCAATTTGCTGTCCGATAATATCCTTGAAACTGAACACATAGATACTCAAAAAAATGACCTATTTGACCTGTATAAAACCAGACAAGCTCATGCACCAGAAGATGCAGGCTGATAAGGTTTTCTGTGGTTCCCTGATCTGTATCCTTGAGATGTAGATGTTTCAATGTAAAGCCTCTTCAGGCTAAGACTAGCTCCCAGTCTGATCAGGGTCTAATTCTATCACAATACTTAATGCTAAGAAATACTTAATATCTTAAACAAGGTTGGAGAACTTCCCATATTTTTTTCTTAAAAATACATTAATAAATGAATAGGATGAAGTTAAACATTTCCTTATTGACTCGAAATATTTGTCAAGAAATGAAATAGATTCTTTTTACTTTGGGAAAAAAAGGTTGATAAAATTTTTTTCTTAAATACTTAACTCTAACAATGCTATGGGCACTTGTGACCAAGCCTTTAATGCAACCATTGCAGACCATGATCAGCCTGCACATCTCTGCAGTCAAATCATGGTATGCACTGTTCACTATTCAGTCAAAAAAACAGTCAGCAAACATCCCCATAAACAACTAATGGTACTGTCCAAAACTAAGAAAGGACAAGTCCAATCAAGAAATTTTGCATGGTATTTGGGTATAACATAGCACTACATCAGGTTAGTGTAACTGACATTAATGTTTGTTATGTTTAAGTAATGATCTAATATGGATTTACTGAGACGTTATCCAAAAAGAGAAAATAAATTACTTACACCCTGTTCTGCTTCTAAAAATAGTAACAGATCATCTGTGGACAGGTAATCAGCATTGCTTGCATATCTGAAGGAGAAAATATTGCATGTTAGTTAAAAAACAAAATTTCATTAGAGAAAAGATGCAGATATATACTTACCACCTCCATTATAATGTTATGTTCTCCATAATACATGTAATACAGTGTGTGCCATTATAATGTTATGTGCTCATTATAATGATATGTGCTCCATTATAATGTTATGTGCTCATTATAATGATATGCGCTCATTATAATGATATGTGCTCATTATAATGATATGTGCCCCATTATAATGTTATGCACTCATTATAATGATATGTGCTCCATTATAATGATATGTGCTCATTATAATGTTATGTGCTCATTATAATGATATGTGCTCCATTATAAGATTATGTGCTCCATTGTAATGCAGTGTAATCTATTACCATGTATGTGCTCCATTATAATGCAGTGAGCTCCTTTACAACACAGTTTACGCTATTATAATGGAACATACTCCTTTATAGAGCAATAAAACTTCTTTATGATGCAAATTTCTCCACCACCTCTTAGAAGAAGTGTAATCTTTTAAAATGCAGTGGACAACATCACTGGATGCTGCTCGCCAGACCGCCCACCCGCCCACAGGTGAATTCATAATACGTCCCGCCTTTGCTGGGCTTATAAAAAAAATTCTTTATAATGCAAAAATATTATTATAAATATATCCATTATAATGCTTTAATCATTAATTTTAATATCATACAATGTGTTCCATTATAATGCTATGAGCTCCATCAAAATACAAATTGCTACATTATATTGCAGTGTGCTCCATTATAATGCAATAAGATTGATCATAAAACAAATATAATAATATACGCTAATATAAGTGAAATTAAACCATGCACCTTAAAAAAATGGAAGTTATTCATATTTATTTCATTTACCATTAATTTCTGGCTTTTTCATTGAATAATAGCAGTCATATGGTGACCCAGTATATTTCTATAGTAGGTCAGTAGCTGACCCCTATATTTGCATACAAGACCAAAATGCCTGCCATTAAAAAAGTTTGTCTTTTCTTTGTAACAACAAGAGTTATTTCCCTTATCCACCTTTACCTTGTCAATTCAACTGCAGACAACAAAAGTGAAAACAATAGCAGATTTGAAGCAATTTCAGCAGCTGAACAGGAGGAAAGTCAACGCAGAACAAACATTGAAGGAAAATAAGTTTGCATGTAAGATATTTAAAAAATATTTGTCTGAAAAGGGGTGAAAATCCAGATTTTGGAACATATTCAGTGTCAGATTTGGATAATGCATTGGGCAGTTTTATATGGATTTACACCAATGGAGGGAATAGGCTATAGTATTAACAACTACCTCAAAGACTACTTCAAGAATAAGCTGCGTTTGTGGACACTAATATAAATTCTAGGCAGTGCTAGTGGAACTGAAAAGGACAGGGAAAGGAGATATGATACACTATACCCTGTAATCACTGAGGCAGACCTACAGAAATTGTATCCCAGATTACACATGAATGCAGATACACCACAGGGGCTGTTCAATTATTTTCATTTTGACAAATGGCAGTATTTTTGTAGGAGAATAAATCTGGATTAAAAACAATAAATAAGAGTGTTCTGTGGAACACATGTGTCACCTGCTGAAGCCCGATGGAAAAAGTGTGACAGGCAAGTGTGACGGAAAAAGTGTGACAGACAGACAGACAGACAGACAGACAGACAGACACAGACAGACAGACAGACAGACAGAAAAAATTAAAAAAACGAAAAAAAAATACTAAACCAGTTGAAAACACATATCGTTTAAAACAAAGAACTATTTGGAATACAGACAGCTTACAAAAAAAATCAAAAAAAAAAAAACAGCTGTGCAAAAAAGATAAGTATTTAAAATTCATCCATCATAAAAATAAAACAACTGGACAAAATCAATCAATGTTGTAACCAGAAGCACTTATGCATGAAAATTTCTGATATAGTCTTGCGCATATTTCTTAATTTTTTTAAGATAAAAACATCTCCTGGAAGTAAATATATCAGAGCTTCAGCCAGGAAATCCAGACAGATCATTTTCACAGCAATTACTGTGCATTTTTGTAAGACCGAGAAACATTTATGATTTTCATAAATAAGAAACCATTAACTGATGAGGTCAAATAGTTTTGTAATTTTCTCTGAGAGCCAGGCTTGTAATGTTCCAATTAAAAGGTTCATTTTCTGATAATTTAGCAGCAAAGGAGAAGCCTTAGTTCAAAACAGATGAATAAATGTGAGCAATAAGAGAGTTATATATAAACCTGATGAAAGCTTTCAATGAATATTATGCATAATGATCACAGAAAAAAAAAATTATTTTATACACATAATAACTGGCATTTACAGTTTGCTGCTGATGATGACAAACATCTTATAACACATAAAAAAAGGTTCAAATTTGATTCCTTGTATTGCACTTTCATGTGTTTTGTTTTGTTTTTTTCTTTCTTTTTCTCTCAAATGTAACTCATTTAATTGTATGTTTAAAATAATCGTTCTTCAAATGGTTGTAATAATTATTTGGACTATTTGAGACAAAAACAATATTTTTTTCTTATAATTTACCCAGAAGACTTGGTTGCAATCATTTAAGTTGGGATTTGAGAGCAGTTCCTTATAACCTGAGTGTTAACTGTATCTGAGATCCTGAAAGTCACGTTATCTCTACTCAGGGGCTCAAAAGGAGGGTAGTGTCTTAATGGGTGGTTCCTAAACTGTCAATCAAGTATGTTTATTTTA
>CM037790.1:22332500-22382500 GCA_021229015.1 Solen grandis | reverse complement strand
ATCTATTTCTCAGTCAGTTTTTATTCCCAGATCGAATGACTGGACATATTATGGATTTACCTGTAGCTGGCAGACGGACGGATAGGCGGCATCCACTATGGTTGTCTGCTTTCTAATTCTGACAAACGTGAAATACCTCGCATCCATCCGCCTGCCAGCTACAGATAAATCCATTCTTTACCAAGCTTGGTTACAATGTATGTGGCATAATATCTCGATCAAGTTCAATAACCAGTTAGAAAAATCCAGATATTCCAGAGTTACAGCCCTTGATTAATACAAAATTGAGGTTTTCATTTCCTGGACATGTTACTAAACTTCATCTTCATCAACTGCTGAAATTTTTGTCAGTTTTCTGCATGCTGGTGTATTTGGCTATAGCCCTTTTGTATTATTTTTAGATCAAATATATGTTTAAGATACAAATGTCCACAAGAAAACATACCTCCTAAAACAGAGAAGGAAGTGACAGCTATACTGCTAGAGGCCATGAAGAGAGCAACAGGACTTGGAGAGTTACCTCCCCCTGTCTATACAAGGGTACAGCTGTGGGGCGCTGCAGTGCCAATGAATGTCCTCAAGGTAGACTTACCTTGGCCATCTAGGTTTAATTTCCTAAACTGAAGAGATACAATTTACATTTACTCAGTAACATTGCTTTGTAGTTTGGCGAAGGATTAATGGTATCTCTTATATGCCAAGTTGGAAACTATTTCTTACAACTTCAAAAAATCCCTTTCAAAGATTTCTGGATAAGACCAGCACTTTGCACCTGGAATAGTCAAGAAAATAGTCTTGCTCCAATGGGGTTCAAACCCACAACCTATAGTACTGCAACCATTCATGCTTGCATGCGATAGCAATTGTTTGCATACACGATAATTGTCGCATGCTGTAACTTCTACGTGCAAACGCGGTAGTTAATGCATGAGCATGCAATAGCAATTGTGTGCGCAGGTGATAAATAATATGTTTGCAAACACTAGCTGTTGTGTGTGCATGCAATAATTTTATTAAAATATTTTCCATGTCCCTTTTATGCTATGGTAAAAACCAGACCAAGGTGTGAGTATTACAGATATGAAACATCTTTCATATATTTTGCACCTTATCTGTTCATGAAATTTATTTTCTTTTGCAATCAAACCCCAAATACTATACATTCTTGTAAAACCAAGATTATAACATATAAGACTATCTTCTTATCCGTATATCTTTACATACCCTACCTACTTACATCAAGAGTTCTCTGCTTGTTTACCTACCTCGTAGTTCCTCCTTCGTTAAGAGTTCTTGCTGAGAAAAAATCTTAACTTCTTTTCTGCATAATTTTTGCAATTGTTCGGAGTTCAAATTCAGTGGATGCTGTAGTTGATGTCCTGATGTTTCAGGGCCGAGAGGAGTGTGTGTTCGATGGTCAGCACCAGGCAGGGATATGTGGCGACTGGTTGACCAGTCCCTGTATCCAGGGCGCGGCGGTCAGTGGTCTGGCTCTGGCCGAGAGGATCAACAAACATGCCAGAGGTAGGGGTTACTGTTCCACTGCAGTTATCTCATTAACAAAATTATTGCATAAAACTTCATAAAAATCAGCTAAGCAGATATTTTAGTGTAAACCCGAGATTATACTTACGCATGTTTTGAGAACACTGAGCCAGTTGGTTTTCGGCAATATTTAAAATTTTGAACGTCCGAAATCCTCTTGACCTCCATTAAAATCTGTTTTTTTATAAAATTCTGTTACATCTATTTATGAAAACCCTGGTTACAGTGTATTTGGGTTGTGAATAAATGCTGTTTTAGTATATCTTTGATTATTTGAGAAGATCTTTTGTTTCCATGGTTAATTGTTGTTTAATTAGCAATTTACCTTTAAAGTTTAGTCGTTCTGTCATTCAAACATCCATTAATTATTTTTAAGATTTCATGTTTTAGACTATCATTATCATTAAGTTTTTCTTTTCGCTGAACTGGGCAAAAAACTCAACTTAAAAAAAATCAAGTTTATTCCTTTTACACTGATTTGAAAACCAAGTTTTTTACAATTGATATTAATCCTTCTTGATAGTTCTTATGTTGGACCAGTACTTTGTGCCTGTAGATGTTTTGAAAGATTTCAGGCACCAGTAATGAATCAAACTGTTTGTATCTGTGTTCACTGCACACTACTGCCCAACCATAGTTTAACAAAATTTCAACTCCTGGTGGCCGAGTGGTCTGAGTGTCTGCCCCAGAATAAGGAGGTCGTGAGTTTGATCCCCTGGCCATGACATACCAAACTCATAAAAAATGGTACTGGTATAGCTCCCTTACTTAGCGCTCAGCATACAAGGATAGTTCCAGGACTGGATGGCCCTGTGTCAGAATAATGTGACTGAGTGTGGGATCATTCCACATGTCTATGGCGTAATCATGCAGTGAAACAGCACTGTTTCTATCTCAAGTAGACATGATCTCCAAATGACTGAAATATTGTCTGTGGTATGTTAAACCCAACAAACAAATATATACTAATAAGGCCTTTTTGCTTTACTGAAGATATTTTAATTAGATTTAATTTAATGAAGACTAATTATCCCTTGGCCTGTTTGTTGTAGGTCTAGACAGCAGCAGTACATCACTGGAGCCCATCTTCTCAAGGGCAGATGGAGAAGTAATAGGCGCCTTCCCTCAGGATCCGAGCATGGTCTTCAAGCCTTCAAACTAGGGCCATGTGGACGCCAAGGTTGACCACAATGACATCACTTGCCATTCTCTCTAAGGAAATCAAATTAATTTATTTAATAAGCCGGCAAAGACAGTCTGAATGTTGACCACCATGGTTGTAAACTTTTGTGTTATTTCTTGCAATCAGGTGAACTGCCCTATTACGTTTTCATATGAAAGTTGGTGTATTCTTGGGCCTTAAATTGGGATATGTGCAGCAACATGACTGGACTGGTGCTATACTGTTAATTGATTTTTGCATTTGAGGATTACTTTGAAATCTTCACAAGAATTTTACCGACCACTTGATATTCATGTACCGATGATTGGAGTGAAAGGGATACTGATATATCATTATAAGTATATGATAATTGTCTTTGGACATCACAAAGCTTCTGATGCTGGAAATGTTAATGTCTGTTACAGAGATGTCTCTTATAGAGCCCTGTCTGAAAGGTAGCCAGTTAAAATTGTTTTTTTTTTAATTTCGCATGTATATTTAAAACAATAATCTCCCTCATAAAAGTGATGTTGCAATATTATAAATATGTGTATGTGTTTAGAAAATATATGATATTAATTATTTGGATCAATTAACTCCGGAATATTCATGAACAAATTATTACGTTATTTTCTGTCAAACTATAAATGGCATATGAAACTGGCAATCTGATTAAAATCAGCTCCCATTGTCACTTCGCTATGCTACACTAATACAGCATTGTTTACGTAGCGTCATTAAGGAGCTGATTTTAATCAGATTGATGAAACTGGATTTCTCTTACATGTACATTGTATAAGGATGGATCTGTCTCTATTCAGGTGAGATCCATCTCCATTGTTTAGTGCCTGTATAAGGCACCATTCCCCCAGCCAAAAATTGTTTTTCTCCCCCATTTTTAAGCCAAATTACCCCTACAAATGAAAATGTGAGAGATCACATAAATAACAAAAATGGTCAAGTGGTAGATTGCTGTACTGTATACCATTTGACTTTCATTTCAGTTTTACCAAATAAAGCTACTAGACAGGAACTATTTTGTACATTTTTACTAATATAATTATTGCAGTATGTGCTGCAAAAATTGCCTAAAATTCTCCCAACAGGAGAAAATAAATGAAAATCCCCCCTCCCTGAAGGTAGAGGTACTGTTCCCCCAAAACAGAGAGAGAGCCCGGCTATTATGGGTATGCTCAGTTTGCTTAGGCGTTGAAACAAATTTAAATGTGGTTTAGGGTTGATGTACGCTGTTCTTATTTATGGTCCAGTGGTTACATACCTAACAGCATATCCAAAGTTCTTTTGGTTTGAACCCTGTTGGGAGCAAGGATATTCCATAACCTTTCAAGTACTTTTCCAACATAGGAGCTGTGCAGAGGGATTCATATAAGTTGTGAGAACTGGATTCCCAACTGACATAGAAATAAAGAATTTAAAAATTTAAACTAATTATGACTTTGTTTATCAGTTTAGTGGAATGGCTAGTTATATATCAAAGGGTGAGAGCAAAACTAGGCTAAGTTCTTGTACATATATATGCACTAAGCCTAGTTTTGCTCTCACCCTTTGATATGAACTTCATTTAATACACAGCTACTGCTGTAGGTAATGGCTGTTTTTAATTATTTGAGAACATTGTGATATAAATTATATGCAAAGCAATAAAACATAAAAAAGAGTTGTGTTATTTTTATGATTTATAGGGGTTTCTGCCTTGTGTAGAAAGACTTTGGGTTTGTAGTGACATTTTTATGCCCCCACCATGAAATGGCGGCGGGCATATAGTTTAACACCTGTCCGTGTGTGTGTGCAAGAATTCATGTCCCAGCTGTAACTTTGTTATGTATGGTTGTTTTTAAAGTAACTTGGCACAAGTGATCCTTAGGACAAGACGATGTGTCTTGAACAAGAACCAGGTCGCTAGCTTGAAGGTCAAGGTCACAGCACTCAGTTGACCTTAAAATCTTGTCCCAACTGTAACTTTGTTATGTATAATGGTGTTTTAAAATAACTTGGCACAAGTGATCCTTAGGACAAGATGATGTGTTGCAAATAGGAACCAGGTCACTAGCATGAAGGTCAAGGTCACAGCACTTGGTTTATCTTAAAATGGCACTAGGCTTTCATTTTGTTGTGAATAGTTGTGTCTTGAAATAACTTGGCACAAGTGATCCTGAGGACAAGACAATGTGTCACAAACAAGAACAAGGCCCCTAGCTTGAAGGTGAAGGTCACAGCACTTGACTGACCGTAAAATTGTGTTTCAGCTTTAACTTGTTGTGAATGGTTGTGTTTTGAAATATCTTGGCTCAAACAAAAACCAAGTTGCTAGCTTCAAGGTCAAGGTCACAACTACTTTTTGACCCCACATGACCCAATTTCGAAGTATCTGAGATATCATGTAGACAAACATCCTGACCAATTTTCATGAAGATTGGGCAAAGCTCTGACTTCTAGAGTGTTCACAAGCAATTGTTGACGACGGACAAAAGGCGTTCACAAAAGCTCATCCTGAGCACAAGTGCTCAGGTGAGTTAATGATAATTTCCCATACATCATTTCAGATATAATGATAGGATAAGGGTGTTTAGATAGCAGCCGGTGTGACATCTAAAAAGATATTTTCCTTAGACTGATCAGATTTGAAAGTTTATTTACACCTGTCAGAGTTGGCACCTTAAAAAAAAGAGGAATTTATTTATTAAGAATTTGGCTGAATAGAAAAAAACAATAAAAACAAAAAACAAGTAGTGGATGCCATTTATTTTGCTCATTTCTAATAAATATATGTGTTTTAATATACAAAAATATAACAGATTGTGGTAGACAAATAAAAAAAAAATACAAGTAAAGGAAAAGTCTTCATCCAGTCAAACTCAATTTATGAATTTTACTAATGTACTACACTGTTAACTCCTTATAACGCTCCTCGGAACAACGCTGTATCCAATCTTAACGCGGATGTCCATGACCCCCCCCTTTTTTTTTGTTGAAAAAATAGCAATTTTCGTATTTTTCGTATGTATCATTCTATTGTAGCCGCCATTTTTGTTTACAAACAGCGGTTTCTGGTTATCTGCCGATTACCTGATACGTGTTAGTTTCTCTCACTGTAGGCTGATAACCAGTCACACTAGTACACTTAGGTGTGTGAACAATGGTAAACTGTCATAAGTCAAACAGTTAAGAAGCCAATATCGGCTATTTTTCCCCCGATTAATGACATGAACCTGTTATGTTTTCGCACTTCAGCACGTGTCAGCGTAATAATGATGGCAAACTGTCATATGTAAAACAATGTTACGGACATTTTGATATGGATTATCGATTAAGCACAATAAGAATAAGACAGAAACTGACCGCCGATTTTACCGGTACAGTGTAAGCGGGTGGGTGGGGGATGGCTTTACTTGATATAGCATACAGTATAAGTGGATATGGGGGGGGGGGGGGAATTTTAACCTGAAATAGCAATAACGCGGCTTCAAATAGAGCGCGGATCACCACCTTGGACACCCAAACCCGCGTTATAAAGAGTTTACAGTGTATTTAACAAAAACGCATGACCTGAAAGTTGCAAAGAGAGTCTCGAAAGAGCGAACAAGGTCGAAGAAAGGACACATTGGTCGAGGGACAACAAGGCTAGACCGAGGATAAGCAAGGTTCAGGTTTCTTGAGCGAGAACTGATTGTGCGCATGGTCGTACTGCCCGACCTGTCCTCAACACTCACTCGATCTATGCCATGTAGTTTCGCTCTTTTGGGATCTACCCTCTCTCCACCAACCTGTCCTAGACCTTCCCCAAAGCCATAAAACTTCATATTCTACACATGGGCATGACTTGATTTAGATTAAAAGATTGTGCAATCTATATGCGCTTAAGCTTCAACCAATAAAGATTGACCTTTAATAAGTGTCCATCTTCATAATTCTGTAACAGTTTGTCTAACATCTCGGGAGGCATATGGGGATCAGTCCAGTTGGTAGCTTCAACTCCTTGTCTCATTTCCTTCATGAAGTCAAGTCTTGGTGGGGTTAAGATCGCATCAAAACGAGTAGCCAGATGCAGGTAGATGATAGGTACATTGTATAGGACGCAAACAGAGCATACACATTGAAGGTCATACACATTGAAGGTCATACACATTGAAGGTCATACACATTGAAGGTCATACAGGAGCATCAAACATAGAGGGTGCACAGAAAATTGTGGGGTAGGTTGCATGGATTTTTCCCGCATGGTTGCGTGCGGTTTTTCTACATCATACTTGGTGAAATGGCCCCATTACTAAAGCAAATTTGTTGAAATCGGAACTTTGAGAATGAATTCAGGTATAGAACATCAACATTAAAACAGAAGGGATGGGCGAACACTTTTATAAGCATTATATCAACAGTACTGTCATAAGGTTTGTAGCCATATTCACAAATCTTAATATTATTTTTGCTTTAAGTAAATAAAAAATGAGTTATGTTAAGAGTATTTCTGCTTTACCATTCCTAAAGTTTGATAAAAATGTCTACAAACTTCATCAGGTAAGTGGTTCGGTTTGAGAATTAAAAATTTCAGAAAATATGTACTGGATTTGACATAAGATTAACAAATTTTAAAAAATATATATTCCTTGAACATGACCTCAGAGGCCTAAGCACTTCTATCTGTGCATTTATTGGCAAGTACAGGCAATGCATTCAGCATGCCAAACCATATGCAACTGGTAGCTTATAGTCTTTGGACCATATATACCATGCTGTTCACATGCACCTTATGCTGTACATATGTATACGTGAACATCGTGGTTTATGACACTAAAACAGATTTGTAGCTGACTGTAAGTGTATGGTTGGATACAGTCTGGCATACTAACGCACCTCAGGACTAGAGCTGTATCGCATTTCAACATTGAGCCACTAACACAGTTAAAACATAACAAAACTTCATAACAAGAGTTATCCATAAGACAGCATGCTCGACTATAGTGTGCTCGTCAATAAAAAAAAAATGCAGTATAAAGGTAAAATATGAATCTCTGTATTATCAAAAAGTAAAAGCAATAAATATGTATCCAAGCATCATCTCAAAGGATTCAGTGAAAAAAATAAGGTGGTATGCAAACCTTAACCAAAATTCTAAGTCGGAAAAGGGGCATAATTTGGTCAAATCCACGACAGAGTTACACACTCTTGCCTACAGGTGGAGGCAATGGTTATAAACAAGTATACCTAGTTTCAAAGCAATACCTCAAAGGGTTCAGTGAAAAAAGCAGGGTGGTATGGAACACTGAACAAAGATTCTACGTTGAAAAAGGGGCATAATTTGGTCAAAATCCATGACAGAGTTATCCCCTCTTGACTACAGCTTGGGGTGGTGGTCATATACAAGTATTTTAAGTTTCAAAACAATACCTTAAGGGGTTCCAGATTTTCATGTGAGGAAGCCTTCCAGCTGGCTTGCGGTAGGTCGGTGGTTCTACCTGGATACCTCCGTGCATTCGGGGTCTTCCTCCACCTGTAATTAGCTGGACATCGCTATATGACTGAATACTGTCGAAGTGATGGTAAACTCAAATAGTCAAGTCAAGTCTTAAGGGGTTCAGTAATTTTGTGAGGTGGTACGGAAAACATAAGCAAGATTGTAAGTCAAAAAAGGGCCATAATTTGGTCAAAATCCATGACAGAGTTATCCCCTTGCCTACATGTTGAGGTGGTGGTCATACACAAGTATTCCAAGTATCAAAACAATACCCTAAGGGGTTCAGTTAAAAAGTGAGGTGGTACAGAAAACATAAGCATGATAGTAGGTCAAAAAAGGGCCATAATTTGGTCAAAATCCATGACAGAGTTATCCCCTTGCCTACAGGTTGGGGTGGTGGTCATACACAAGTATTCCAAGTATCAAAACAATACCTTAGGGGGTTCAGTTCAAAAAAGTGAGGTGGTACGGAAAACATAAGCATGATAGTAGGCCAAAAAAGGGCCATAATTTGGTCAAAATCCATGACAGAGTTATCCCCTTGCCTACAGGTTGGGGTGGTGGTCATACACAAGTATTCCAATTATCAAAACAATACCCTAAGGGGTTCAGTTAAAAAGTGAGGTGGTACGGAAAACATAAGCATGATAGTAGGTCAAAAAAGGGCCATAATTTGGTCAAAATCCATGACAGAGTTATCCCCTCTTGTCTACAGGTTGGGGTGGTGGTCATATACAAGTATACCAAGTATCAAAACAATACCTTAAGAGCTTCAGTACTTAAGTGAGGTGGTACAAAAAACTTAACCTTATGACAACGCCAACGCTCGGATGAGTAGAACAGCTCTCGCTATTCTTAGAATAGTCGAGCTAAAAATCATTCTCGCATCTACACATGAGGCAGTGAATGACTCTGTATAATAAGTTACATCTAATCATAAATATTTCATTGCACTAGGCATCTACCTGTCAGTTACATGAGTATTTTACTTAAGGTAATCTACCCATCCTCAGATTGTGATTATGGTCCATCAAGTGATCATGGGAATTTTATAGTAAATGCAAGCCTTTACAGACTTCAGAGCAAAAGAACCCAAAACTCCAAATTAATGGATACTTGCATCTTCACTGAAGTCTTTTTTAAGCATTTAAAAGTCCATGAATATAACTTAATGATAGATGGATTACCTTAAATACAACAAGACAAAAAGAGCGCCAATCTGAACAGCCTCCGATGGCTGTTTTTAACGCTTCAAATTATTTTGTGTTTACAATGTTCTTTGCTGTCCTAATGAAATAAAAGTTTTCGTAGTTATCTGTCCTTGCTTTTGGTACCAGTACGTATTTAGTGTCAGACAGGATTGTCTTGTTATTATATTGCTGGTTTCACAGTCTTCAAAACGTCCGGGTCTAATTTTTCTTTTTCCTATGTTCTGTATCTAAATTCTGATGATGGCATGGCTGAAATTTGTTAATTCATGTAATATTCTGTAGTAGAAATGTAACAATTTTAAAATCTTGCAGATGAAAACTGTATAACAATGAAATTGCCAGCTACTGGATTGCTTTATCTGGACAAAAAATACTGCGGCCAATCAGTAGGTGGTTTGATGTCGCACATCTATGAAAATTTTTTCTGTGTATTTGCCTAGGGTATTCACTGACAGTTAACGAGGATAGTTTTAAGTCACCGTCTAAAGAGCTGAGATGTCCATATAACAACATCAAGGGGTCCTAGGTTTCAGCATGCGTTAACTGTCCATGTACTGAGCAAGACACGCTAAAGAATCGGCGTAGTATTCGGGCACGTGTAAATCGTCTCCCTTTTTCCGATACTCCTCTACCATGTCCATGTTGTCTGCGCCTGTTTGATGTTTGAACAAAATATAATTGGTGGCTTAAACCAAATAAATGGTGGCTTAAACCAATATACAATCAGGGTTGTATGGAACGTGTAGTATCATTGAGATATCAGAGGAGTGTATCGAGGTGCTGTCTGATCTGGGTCTACTCTGTTTGCCAATTTTTCAAATGACTCTATATGCGGTAATGTATTTAAAGTTTAGATTAACATAGAAACAGTATTATTGATATTAAAATACCCAAGATGTTTAGAAAAAAATTAAATCAACTAAGACACATATAAATGTTACTTTTTGATGGAAGAATTTAAGCATTTAACTAATTAGAATACTGTAAAATCATTTATTTTCGTTGACATTAAATTTCGTGGAGCCTGTAATTAAATAAATTTCGTTGGTACATATAATCCTGGAACCATCTTCTAGAAAACATGAGGTCTATGAAATAAAATATTTTCATGGGGATGAATATTCGTGGATAAAGTCATCCACAAAATCAATGAAAATTAGTCCTCCACGAAAATTAATGATTCTATAGTATTATGAATTTCTTGCTCAAAAGTACAAGTCTGAAAGAGAAGAGATAGCATCAGTTTACCTGTGAGGACAAACAAGGAATGCAGGTCACAATTTCCTGCCATCGCTATATCTGTGGCTAAACTGAAACAAAAAGCACATAAATATTTATATTTTGTGTTCAACAAAGAAATAAAGTAAAGATTGACTTGAACTTTCTGGCTGTGTTTTTATACCCCCGAAACGAAGTTTGGGGGGGTATATAGGAGTCATCGGTGGTCGGTCGGTCGGTTGGTCGGTCGGTCCAGCGGTCCGTTGCATTTTTGGAATTCAATACAACTTCATGCAATGATCAAGCACATGGAGAGGAAGTGCAGTGAACAAGAACCATAACTCCATCTTGACTTATTACAGAGTTATTGCCCTTTGTTACTTTTCCTTGTCCGGAGCATAACTTGAAAAGTACAAGTTGGATTTCAAAACAATTTCATACAATGGTCAACCACAATATGAGGAAGTGCAGTGCACAAGAACCATAACTCTATCTAGAGTAATTACAGAGTTATTGCCCTTTGTATTTTTTCCTTGTCCGGAGTATAACTTGTAACCTTGTCCGGAGTATAAGTTGTAAAGTACTTGGATTTCAAAACAATTTCATACAATGGTCAACACAATAGAGGAAGTGCAGTGCACAAGAACCATAACTCTATCTAAGGAATTACAGAGTTATTGCCCTTTGTATTTTCCTTGTCCGAGTATAATTTTAAACTACTGGTTGGATTTCAAAACAATTTCATACAATGGTCAACCACAATATGAGGAAGTGCAGTGCACAAGAACCATAACTCTATCTATAGGAATTACAGAGTTATTGCCCTTTGTTACTTTTCCTTGTCCAGAGTATAACTTTTAAACTACTGGTTGGATTTCAAAACAATTTCATACAATGGTCAACCACAATATGAGGAAGTGCAGGCACAAGAACCATAACTCTATCTAAGTAATTACAGAGTTATTTCCCTTTGTTACTTTTCCTTGTCCATAGCATAACTTGAAAAGAACTGGTTGGAATTCAAAACAATTTCATACAATTGTCAACCACAATAAGAGGAAGTGCAGTGCACAAAAACCATAACTCTATCTATTGTAATTACAGAGTTATTGCCCTTTGTTACTTTTCCTTGTCCGGAGCTTAACTTTAAAACTACTGGTTGGAATTCAAAACAATTTCATACAATGGTCAAGCACAACCTGTAACCCGGCCAAAAATCTGGAAAAAAAACTAATGTAAAAATGTCTTTTTCATACTCTTCTTCTTAATCCTAATAACTTCATCATTTCTAAAGCAGTATTGCGGGGGTATTAATCACATTTTGTGATAGTTCTAGTTTAACTTGGCTGTGATATAGCGCTAATACACAGTGTGACCAAGTTTGGTAAAGATTGGTTTACGTCTTCCCGAGTTAGAGAACGGACAATATTAATTTTGCAAATTTTCACCGTTTACAGGGCCGTAACTCGGGAGGTTTGAGGACATCCTAGCTGGTTTTCAAACATGGTAATAGATATTGTGCCAATATACATCGCGACTAAGTTTGGTAAAGATCAGGTCAATTTTGTCAAAGTTAAAGCATGGACACTAATAATTTTGCAAATTTCATTAATTTCAGGATCATAACTCTGGAGTGTATAGAACAATCAAGCTGGTTATCAAACTTGGCTGAGACATTGTGCCAATATACATTGAGACCAAGTTTAGTAAAAATCGGCTCATGTTTGTTGGAATTGGAGAGCAAACAAGCTAAGCAGACGCTGCCTACCTGCCCACTGCAGGTAAATCCATAGTACATCCTATCATTTGGTAAAAATTCACGAGATAATCACCTGTCGCCCACCATGACGGTCTTCTCCGCCTCCAGTCCATGTACATCATGCAGTATGCTAAACATGGTCTTCTGGGGTTTTCCCACAACCAGCGGTTCCCGGCGTGCTGGGACTTTCACACTGGCTACTATGCTGCCTGTACCTACATGTAAGGAACCAGTCATTCCAATAATCTACTTATCTTTATACAAGTGCCAGGCAAAAATCTGAATACATATCAAATTACAGTCGGCACTCGTTATGTCGACTTCGTTTATGTCGAATTTTTACCTATGTCGATTTTTTTGCAAAGTCCCGATTTTTTTTTTTTTTTAATTTTTCATATCGCGATTTTTCTTATCTCGATTTTTTCGCTACCTCGATTTTTTTTACCTGTCCGCAGTATGTATTTCACACCTTATTTCTAATTCTTATGTCGAAGTTACTTGGCAGTTTGCCGAGGTGCGAATATCCCTGTGTTGGTCACTGCTCACGCATAATCATTCCACTTTGATAAAGCCGATCTTCTGTTAATTACTAATTAGCGTAACAGTTGATTAATATTATAAAACGCATTTTTTATTGTTCTGCTTTCATTTTCATCGTACTGAATTTTACGTGAATGTAAATAATACGGGCACCGAACTTATTCTCATGATATGCTGGATATAACGAACCGATCAAACAGGTATTTTCTTTAGACATTTATATATCGAACTTTTTTTATCTCGATTTTTTTGCGAGGTCCGGGGAAATTCGACATAACGAGTGCCGACTGTAACTATAATTATTAACCAGGAGAAAATTTCAACAAACTTTTAGCTTTTGATTTTAATCCTATTCTGTATCATATGTATATGAATTGTACTGTTATAATATTTGATTAATAAATATGCTAAAACGTGTAGAGTTTTGTAAGGACAGATTTTTTTTTTTTTTTAATAAAAAAATTGCTATTCTAGGTTACAAAAAATTATTGAGTATAAACTAAAACTACCACTTAAGGTACTTACTTCACCCTAGATTCCCCCTTGTCGTCATATCATGTGATCGAGGATGGGACATGAGGGTACAGGATGTGACATAATGGGATGGGCATGTTCTTTGTAGCGGGGATATAACAACATTAAAATTTATTTATTTTGTTCATACAAATTTCCTATATAGGAAGAAAAGTCTAGAAAGTCCAAATTCCATTAAAAAAAGAAGCCATATTTCCATATATTACTATACTATGAAATTAATATTTTATTACAAGAAGAGTGTTCTTTGGAACACATGTGTCACCTGCTGAAGCGTGACAGAAAAAGTGTGACGGACAGACAGACGGACAGGCAGACGACAGAAAAGTGATCCCTATGTGTCACCTCTGCTTACAGCAGGTGACACAAAAAGGTGTAACTCAATGACCACATGTACCTCTTTTCATATAAAAACTCCGTGCATTCGGGGTCTTCCTCCACCTGTAATTAGCTGGATGTCGCTATATGACTGAAATACTGTCGAAACGACGGTAAACTCAAAAACTCAAGTTAAAACAAAATTTCTTGGAAAAAAAGTTAATAGAAATGTTACCTGGGATACAAATATCCGACAAAACTGGTAAGAAGTGATCTTCATTGGTGGCTAAGAAGTGGTTGTCTGGGTTCTTGGCGTAGCTGGAGGCGACCGTCATCTTCATGAAGCTGAGGTGGGGATCGAACCCGACCAGTACCCCCTTCACCTGCGTCAACACAGTACAGTAACAACAGCAGTCAGGATACTTACATGTTGCTTTAGCACCTTACCTCATGAATATTCATGTACAGATTTATGACTTGGTGAAATGTTGATTTATTTCCCTGATCCTTGACCTCATATGACACATCCTGATGCATCGGCAAACAAACCAGACCAGGATCAGACAGGCCCAAGAACTGTCTAATAAGTGTCTCCTCTGTTTGTTCATACAATATTTTAGCTCATATATTACATACTCTGCATGACAAAGAAAAACCAAATGTTTCATATACCATTTAAAGATCATTTAACCAATTCAGTAAATTAATATTCATCAAGTCATAAACGTTTGGTGAAATAATGAAGATCAGCCTAACCCAATGTTTTGTGTAGATAAAATCCCCTCTCCTCCTTAAGTAAAAATTTTGCTCATGAATATTCATGAGATAAAGGTGATAGAAGGGTACTAAGTTAATTTATGTGGACCTTTTTTAAGAATTTTGTAATCTTTTTTTCCAGCACTCACAGAGAGTACATGCCATATATAGGTATAAAATGATTACTGTTCTACCTCTGGATCTGGTTTCCAGCCCATCACTGTCTTCTCGATGTCATCAAAACTACCAGCTGAAGTTGGTACTGGATCAGGCTGAAAAAGAAATCTATATATATACTATAGAGCTGGGAACACAGGTGAGAAATGTACCATGATATACTGAGGTTTTTAGGTACCAGTAAATACCGCGGTGTGTACCACAATATACCGCACAAAATATTCCGGATCTTGTGTTAAAGACTATTCATGTATTAAAATTTTGCAAAGAAAACAAGTAAGGTCGTTATTGGTAACAAGTGAATATTTTCAAATAAAATTAAATTTTCTTATATTTAAATGGAAACTGATACATTCATATCATATATACGCAGGTTTTTGATGATGTTAGATGATAAAATTATCAGTAACCACAGAATTATTGTAAATTTGTACTCGTTCATTTCCATTATACCGAAACCACTGAAGTACCGGTATTATTCATCCTTGTACTGGTTCGTACCACAAGCTGCTTCGGACCGCGGTTTTCCGGTAAACTGGTGAAACCGCACACCTCTAACATACTAACTTCATACCATTCAAGATCCTTTTCCCCTATTTTCATTGTCTTATTACTGTGGTTTCACTCATGACTTATTATTGGAGTTTTTCAACCGAAATGAAAACTAGAAAGTTCTTAATACCCCCCATATACCAATTTGACACAGAAAAAGGGTTACATTAAGAATCCTTAATGTTCAGTTTTCTGCTCTGGTAATACCTAGTATTACAAAATCCTTGACACAGTTATCTGCCCTTGTCTGCTGATGGGTCTTGTCAGCATTTTACCATGTAGAGGTGATGTCACCCTGCTCATCTTACCTCTACACATTGACACATCAACAAGGCGATTCTGCCTTTTTCTACATGCGCGCCTGATTACGCTAAAAATTTGCGCAAAGAAGTAATCTGTTGTCAATCGACAAAAACTATCGGAGTTTGGATAAATCTCAATAATTTCTCATAAGGAAAATTTGATTCGGACATATTCTAGCAAAAAAATAAACATCTCAAGTAAGCAATATTGCACAGCATCGACCTATGTCTTAGCTGTCACTTTCACTTCTAGCAATAGCGGATTCTGTCAGATTGATATTAGATATCGTAAAGAGTTTGGAATTTGTGCATCCTCTTAAAGATGCACAAATGGAGTGCCTCCTCAATGTTGTTGAGAAAAGGGACAGTGCGGTCACCCTGCCAACCAGAATAAATGAGGCCAAAATGAATGATCTTTCAATAAAACGATATAAGAGAGCAGCCATGATGAAAGTTGTACATGTCCCATGATTCTTAGAGCGAAAGTGCACAGATAAGATAGCGTAGCAGTTTATTATTCAAAGTGTGAAGATGTTATCAACAATATTTACCAAACTTCATGCAAGTTGTGACGTGATGTGATGGGGAACATGTGGGGTATAATAAATCATGACAAATATGCTACCAGGTATTACCCCAATGCCCATGTGTCTGATACCAAATTCGTCAAGTTCATAGGCCATGCTGGGGTTTCCTACTACGTACAGTTTGTCCTTGAACCCAATCTGGTTCAAGTACTGAGCCGCAGTGTAAGCTGATCCAACTATGTTGTCCTGCAATGTAAAATAAAACTGCCTGTTATCCTTGCCATTTAAGGCAATCCATCCATTATAAATTATTATCATGGTCCTTCAAATGCTTGAAAAGACTTCAGTACAGATGCAAGCATCCACTGACTTGGAGTTACAGGCTATTCTTCTCTATGTCTATAAAGGCTTGCATATACTATAAAATTCTCTAAGTCACTTGATGGAACATGATCACAATTTAATGATGGATAGATTACCTTAAATACTGAAGACTGATTTTTTTCCCCTTGGTCCTTAACCTGAACACTTTTTTTTCCATTTACTCATTTACTTAAAAATAAACTGAAAGTCATATATATAATGCATACTGAATGTTTAGTTCGTTTATAGATAACGTATTCATTATACGTCGATTGTGAAACAAGTTCTTACAACTTCTTCTAAACCCTCAAGACGGTTCCTGGGTTGGACTAGTACATTGCGCCTGGGGACTAGCTCCCAACAGGGTTAGATCTCACACCCGTCAAATCTGCAGGTGGATACAATACCACTGGACCATGGTGCATTTTAAGTAACCTTACTTGTTCGATAGGGTTTAAAGCCCTACTGAAATTTGCTGGCTTTATTTTCACGAGACAGATTATAGAGCTGCCTCGACATTATCCAGTCATCAGGCCAACAAGTCCTGTCTCTAATTCCACCAACCTTACTTAGCATTAAGTAATACTAAAATACTTTAGGGCAAATTTCATTATTCTTGTTTCTCTGACTTGACTTGACTATTTGAGTTTACCGTCGCTTCGACATTATTTCAGTCATATAGCGACGTCATGCACGGAGGCATCCGAGTAGAACCACCGACCTACTGCAAGCCAGCTGGAAGGCTTCCTCAGATGAAAATCCAAATGACCCTGCTGGGATTTGAACCCAAGCGGTGAGGGGCTGAGTGAGTGTTAAAGTCAGCCACTTTACCCTCTTGGCCACGGAGGCCCCCTCTTGTTTCTCTAATAAAAATATACACAAATATCTTATTTAGTAACAAATATTGTTGGTTATCAAGGTAAAAAACCATGTCAGCTGAGTCATATATTTGAATAGTTTATAAAGTAGGAATGATGAGATGTGTTTTCTATCTAGTTTAAGAATTTAAGTATTACTTAACGCTAAGTGTTGTTGCTGGAATTCAAGACTGGAGTTACCTTTATAAGTATGCTGAGCACCAAGCAAGGGCGATAAACCAGTAGTATTTTTGACAACTTGTTACGTCACAACTGGAGGATCAAACCCACAACATAGCTGTTCTAACTACTCTGCCACCTGGCCCTTAGTATGAGCATGTGTATCAAAAATAATTAATATTCACTTTGATAGAGTACTGAATCAGATATGTCTGCAGCTCTAGGTGGCTTAACTCTAAAGGAAGGACGATGTTTTCATACTGTCCTGTGTGTTCCTAAGGAGGAAGAAAGTAATAGGGATACCCATGCAAAATGTGTTGTGGTTTAAGCTTAACATTCAAAATGTCATTTGTCTGTATACATAATGCATGTATGCAGCTCTTGCTTTAATGACTGTTTAGGTAAGAGACCTGTAAGGGTTCCGCTACATTTCGGACCACTTAACCTCTACCAAGATAACCAAGGTATCCTAATGAAACATTAGGAAACCTTGATTATCTCCGTGAAAGGCCATGAGGTCCGAAATGTAGCGGAATCATTACAGGTATCTTACCTTAACATAGAGCAGCTACAGTAAGACGTGCCCAGCTTTACCTTGTGTGCTGGAAAACCCATCCTGTGGCATTTCTCTACCAGCTGGTCTCTGGTCCGACTGCTGTTATTGGTCAGGTAGAACACTCGCTTGCCCTGAAAATACATGCACCTATAAATGACATACATTAAAAAGAATGGTGATGAACAACTAGGGTCTCTCAGGTAGCTGCTAGCTCAGATATGATTGTTTACTGAGCACACATTTGACTATAGAATGAGCTCAGATTTGGTTGTTGAATGAGCACAATTTAACTGAGCACAAATTTGACTGTTGACTGAGCTCAGATTTGACTGTTACGTGAACTAAGACAGCTGTTAACACAGATTTAACTGTTGACTGAGCACATACTTGGTTGTTAACTGAGTTCAGACAGCTGCTGACTCAAGATATGACTGTTAACTGTAAACAATAAAATTTGATTTTTATATGTTCTTGACTTTACAAAATTCTCCTCTGAAAACTATTATTTAAAATACAATTTACTGAATAAGTAGAAAACCGAACATTAATATGTATGCTTTTTTCCCTTTTCATGTATCAATTAAAAATGCATACATGTATAAATATATCTTTTATCATGCTTCATCAAGATTAAGTTAATCATTCATTATTTTTCATGCTAACTGATGAAAATTATGTGTAAAATACATATCATCCACAGTGTGAGTGATATAGGTCTGCCAGAGAGATGTTTTCACTTTGTTGTCTTTAAATGGCATGCATTCACTTGGATTCATCAGCATGTTAACATGATTGAATACACAAACTAGTTTTATTTTTCATCCGCAGTTAGCATAAAATAAAAATAAAATTTATGTGCTCATGAAAATATTAAAATTGTATCACTTTTTGATGAGATATATTTCATATCCATTTAAAACAAACAAATATCCTCTACTAACACAGACCAAGACACTGGTAGCATGGTACCTACCATTTCAATGAGCTTCTGTACAAGCTCTGGACATCCAGGTATGGGTTTACCAGCATGCCATAGAACTCCTGTCACAAATTGGAATACATATAAAAATATTTATATGCTTCTAAATAAATTATGTATACACATATTTTAACAATGTTTTTCATTATTAGAGCCAACTGAAATCTCCACCTGATTAAAACAAATACCAGCTATTTCCAAATTTAATTATTTTTTCATTTTCAAATATACTTTATTTCTCAAGTATTTGCATAATTATTTTAGCATTTGCCTCCAAAATGATTTTAAATTTTGTAAATTACCTCAAATGAAGATGCACTGAGACAAACAGATAACCAGTCTAGCATGCATGTCTTTCTCTAGTGTATTTCAAAGCTATGACAGCACTTTTGTGTTCAGTTTACAAAATGAGTAATTAAGATAATATGATCATTTGACTGACTGTACAGACACCAGACATTTCTATTATTTAAGGTCTTGTTTTATTTTTGGCAAACTAAACTCAAAAATGGTAAAATAACAATTTTTAAATGTATTATATACTTTGTACATATTTGAAAAAATGGCCCATGAATAAAAAGGTTTAATTTTATGGTTAATTTTAAGGAAAAAAATTATCAAAAAGAAACAAAGACTTTACAACCAAGCAAAGAAAACAAATAACTGGACCAACTACAGAAAATTTCAAAAAAAAATGTAAGAGAGAACTAAGAAGATCTGAATGGAACTACATTTGTATATAAATACAAACATCTTAGAAGGACTAAAAGACAAAAACACAAAACCTTTCTGGAAGTATGTCAAATCTAAAAGACAAGAATCAACCGGAATAGCCCCACTCAAAAGAGGAAACAGCCTAATAACAGATAGCAAAGAAAAAGCTGAAGAACTACTCAAACAATTTAAATCTGTCTTCACAAAACCAACGAACAAAGAATTACCAGAAATGAAAAAACAAGTGAAGAAAAACATCAAACCAATAAAAATTGAACAGAAAGGACTTGAGAAGCTACTATCAAAAATAAATCCATCAAAGGCTTCTGGCCCAGATAACATCCCTAATAGAATACTAAAAGAATGCTCAAAAGAACTAGCCCCAATCCTGAAAATAATCCTACAGTATTCAATAGACACAGGAGAATTACCAAAAGACTGGAGAGATGCAAACATCTCAAGCATCTTCAAAAAAGGCAACAAACACCTGCCAGAAAACTACAGACCTGTCTCACTAACCTCAGTCATATGCAAAACTCTTGAACATATTATTTGTAGACACATACTTAACCACCTGGAAGAAAACAAAATACTGACAAACTTAAATCATGGATTTAGGTCTGGGTACTCCTGCGAAACACAACTGATCACAACTTTAAATGACTTCCTACTAGATCACGACAAAGGTCAACAAATAGATATTGCCATACTAGACTTTTCAAAAGCCTTCGATACAGTACCACATGACAAACTCCTACACAAACTTGACAGCTATGGAATTAAGGGAAGTCTTCACACTTGGTTAACAAATTTCCTAACAAATAGAACAATGAAAACAATAGTAGAAGGCGAAAAATCAAGCGAAACAACAGTAGACTCAGGAGTACCCCAAAGCACAGTACTAGGGCCAATCCTATTCTTGTGCCACATAAATGACCTGCCAGAATGTGTAAAATCCTCCGTCAGACTATTTGCAGATGACTGCCTACTATATAGAATGATAAAATCAGAACAAGATCACATCCAATTACAACAGGACCTAAATAGCCTAGAAACATGGGCAACACACTGGGGCATGAAATTCAACGCGAAAAAATGCTATATCATGTCAATCAACAAAAAAAAACAATAGATTTTATCAACTGAATAACCACATAATGCAGGAAGTACAAAATAATCCCTATCTTGGACTACAAATCTCAAATGACTTAAAATGGAATATATAAACAATAAAAAAGCTACATTAACTAGTAAGATCAATAATGGAATATGGGGCTACCATCTGGAACCCTATCAGAAAGACAACATAGACAAACTAGAAAGAATCCAAAACAGGCAGTAAGATTCATAAAAAGAGATTATACAAGCAGAACACCAGGGACAATATCAAAAATGAAACAAGAACTTGAACTAGAAACTTTACAAGACAGACACCTAAGCCTCAGATTAATATTAATGTACAGGTGGTTGAGGGTTAGTTCCAGCACTGCCAACATCAGATTTTGTGAAATTCACCAGACCTAAAAGGACAATAAAAACAAAAAAATTTAATGGATGCGAAACATCAAATATATTAGAAAAACGCATTGCAAAAATTCAAAGGGTCTGGAAATACCATCATCAAACTCTAAACAATATGAAAATTCATTCTTTGTGGACACTGTGATTCACTGGAATTCATCTCCTGATAATATAGTGCATGCTGGCTCTGTTGAGGCATTCAAAAATGCCTTAAAGAGCCACCGCCAATAGTGCGGAGCTCTTCTTCCGTTGTGTAAAACCCAGTATTGGGATCTACAACGTATTTGTTTCAGATTCAGATTGATGTAAAAGAATTAAGTTTCAATTAACTGAAGTAGGTTCAAACATGTAAATTATGAAGACACCATTTACAATCCATCCTTAAAACTCATATTAGTCAAATAGAATTCTTAATCTAACAATCTAACATTCGGAGGAAGATTTAATATATTCAATCCATTTTTGAAAAACAATGCTTCAGAGTTTCAATATGAAACGGATTTAAGCAGACGCACATGATTTGTACTCGAATAGTTTTTCTTGTAAACCGGAAAATTTCATAAATATACAAACCATCACAATCAAATAAGAAGTTGTCAACTTTCTTTAACAGAAATTCTGCTACTGTCTTATCCAACTTCTTCGGAATTCTCATCTTACAAGTTATAAAGTAACACCTATTATTTGACCTACGCCCAAGTTCCGTTTCTTATCAAACAAGGGAGGTAATAAATGTAATGTCACTTATCTATATCTATATATATAAGTTCGGCTGTGCACAGCTCTATTTACGGTGTTGTGATTTAATGTTAACCAAAGTAATAGTTAGTCTTTCAACATTAATGAATCGGATCCCCTGCATTCCTTTTATACAAATATATAGGCCTTAAACATAATGAAAATAAAACTAAAGTTGTTGTAAAAGCAATTTGATGATTATTTAAGTTTTAAAATCATGTTTTAGGAAAACATGACACTCTTCTAAAAAAAGCAACGTTACGGATACCTTAATTATTGATTAACATTTGGACTGAATTTATTTGGTGGCCTTAATTTATATGTTAGTTTGTTACCTGTTGATCAAATCATGATCATTAAGAGACAGAGAGCGATACAGACAGACAGATGGCCAGATGGTTTAATCTTTTTACACGAGTGACTCAGTTTTCAGTAAATATAAAAAAGTGCAAGTTTCTATTAATATCTTCCTTATTACCAGTCAAACATTATTCTATTTACACATGGTTTTTATGATCGTTTTATCATCACTTGAACGATGTGCATGTTTCCCCACTCAAAATTTCCGCTTCCCTTTCAATGTTCCTTTTGAATGGAGAAATAAATCAACCGCAAGCTACACTTTGAATTTTGTCACACTTGGGAAACAATCTGAACAAGGTAGATTTATCTCTAACTTTCATTCAAACTATGGATTCTGCTCTGCTCATTTTTATCATCACAGGTATGTGTTTAAACTTACTGGATCCTTTAAGCAATTTATTTTACGTCGATTGGGAAGAAAAACTTATTTCAATTTATAAATACCAGAGACATAAAATAAGTATGGATATATAAGATACAAGAAGCTTTATTTAACGTCGGACTTGATAACAGTATAACATTAGCATGAAGCTATTTGCCGAACAAGATAAACAAAGCATCAACAGAAAATATAAAACAAAAAATACATAACAGAGCACCTGTAAATGGAAGAGAATTATAATGGCATTATATTGGTATTATAAGTTTAGTGCTTAGACTAAGCTAGTCAGTGACATATAAAAATACGTTAAAATAAAGTATTGGCATATTTAACAGGTGGTTAAATTATTAAGAATTTGCATTACTAAGAACATCACTATGTACATATAATATGAAGAAACATAACATGACTTGGCATCTAAAATAAAACAAGCTGATACAAAGCCTAAAACAAATAAAGCAGAGTAAAATGCAAGCAAAAAAAAAACATAGATCAAGTGACATTAAACATTTACAGGTGGGCTGTGGCCCCTAAAAAAGTTATCGACACATCTCAAGTCATTTGGGAGGCTGTTCCGTACCTGGGCCGCCTCATACCTGAAAGAGTTCTTACCATAAGATATTATTCTTACAGTTTGCGCCTTCACTGTGTTTAAATACATGAAGGAATAAGAAGTATTTTTAAAATTTACAGGGTCATGAAGATAAGATGGAGACATTTTGTATAAACATTTAAGAAATGATATTGCTAGTTCCGCCATTCTGCTTAGGTGTAAAGTTGGCAATTTTGTATTATTTATATTTATATTTTTTTTTACAAACGAAGCATGAAAACGAGCACGGTGACCTATCTTTTTTCCGTGCATATTTTACATAACATTTGTGAAAATCAGAAGATTCTATTGAGGAAAAAAAACCCTGTAGCACAAGTTTAAGCTCATATTAAATATAGGCCTAGTTCTTAAATAAACATTGAGGCTAATAATTCAACTGTATCTATGATCTCGGATTGAGCCTAAATATCGTAATTAAATAAAACGCCATTATTATCGTATCCATACTTTTGCTGAGCAAGAAACACATTTTATATTTTCTATTATTTTAGAATAAATACTGGCATACACAATGATAAACGTAATAAGACCATAAATTATAAGGTATATTGAAGTTGAAAGTAAATTGTACGTACAATTGTTAGTATTGTTCTTCTGCTACAATGTACATACATGTGTTAGTATTGTTCCTCTGCTACATTGTACGTACAATTGTTAGTATTGTTCCTCTGCTACATTGTACATACATGTGTTAGTATTGTTCCTCTGCTACAATGTACATACATGTGTTAGTATTGTTCCTCTGCTACATTGTACGTACATGTGTTAGTATTGTTCTTCTGCTACAGTGTACGTACAATTGTTAGTATTGTTCCTCTGCTACATTGTACGTACAATTGTTAGTATTGTTCCTCTGCTACATTGTACGTACAATTGTTAGTATTGTTCCTCTGCTACGTTGTACGTACAATTGTTAGTATTGTTCCTCTGCTACGTTGTACGTACAATTGTTAGTATTGTTCCTCTGCTACATTGTACGTACAATTGTTAGTATTGTTCCTCTGCTACATTGTACGTACAATTGTTAGTATTGTTCCTCTGCTACATTGTACGTACAATTGTTAGTATTGTTCCTCTGCTACATTGTACGTACAATTGTTAGTATTGTTCCTCTGCTACATTGTACGTACAATTGTTAGTATTGTTCCTCTGCTACAGTGTCCGTACATGTGTTAGTATTGTTCCTCTGCTACATTGTACGTACAATTGTTAGTATTGTTCCTCTGCTACATTGTCCGTACATGTGTTAGTATTGTTCCTCTGCTACATTGTACGTACAATTGTTAGTATTGTTCCTCTAAAGTTTCGTACATTAGTATTGATGTTCCTCTGGCCTACATTACTACAATGTAGTATTTCTCCTACAGTGTCTTACATTGTGTATATGTGTCTTGCTACATTATAGATAATGTATTTTTACTCTGTACAGTGTCATAAGATATAGATTTGTCTGCTACATTGTATAAATTGTTAGTATTTACTTGCTAAGTTACTCATTTGTTAGTATGTTCTCTGCACAATTGTATCATTTAGTATTGTTTTTTTTTTACAATGTTAGCTATTGTTACTATGCTACGTGTGTACTATTTTATTTTTCCTCGCATACATTACATACATTTGTGTCAGTATGTTCTATAGCAAAATACTTACACAAGTTATATGCCTCAATATGTAAAATATTAGTAGTTCTTTCTACATGAGCTAAAATTGTATCTATTGATCTCGGTCGACGCTAAATATCGTATATTTTCCCATTATTATCGTACCAACTTTTAGTAGTATGCAAGTAGACAATTTTATATTTTCTATTATTTTAGAAATTAGTATGGGCATTCCATGTACTAGATGACCTAAATTTGTATATTGAAGTTGAAAGTAAATTGTACGTACAATTGTTAGTATTGTTCCTCTGCTACATTGTACGTACACACGTTAGTATTGTTCCGCTTCTATATTGTACGTACACACGTTAGTATTGTTCCTCTTCTATATTGTACGTACACTGTTAGTATTGTTCCCTGCTAATTGTACGTACAATTGTTAGTATTGTTCCTCTTCTATATTGTACGTACACACGTTAGTATTGTTCCGCTTCTATATTGTACGTACACACGTTAGTATTGTTCCGCTTCTATATTGTACGTACACGCGTTAGTATTGTTCCGCTTCTATATTGTACGTACACGCGTTAGTATTGTTCCGAGTATTGTTCCGCTTCTAATTGTACGTACAACGTTAGTATTGTTCCGCTTCTATATTGTACGTACACGCGTTAGTATTGTTCCTCTGCTACGTTGTTTTATAGTGTTTCTTTGTCATTTCGTTCTACATTTTAGCATTTTTGTTTGTTACATTTAGACATATTTATTTTTTGTTATGTTTTTTTTCCAAAATTAATGTAAATAATGATTTTCTTTTAATTAAGGAAATGTTATTTGCTTTATTGCAGTATTCATGATACACGAAAGTACATTGTACGTTAAAATGTTAGTATTGTCTACTACATTGTATGTAAATATTTTGCTAGATTTCACGTAAATATATTAACACTTGTTGTTGGTTTCATTGCACGTTCAATATTTTTTTTTCTTTAAGTTATATTGATTTTTTTTATATTATTAATTGCACGTACATATATTAGCATTTTTGTTTGTTTGTTGCATTGCATATTTATTGGTCGTATGAATTTCATTTCAGGCAGTGGTGTACTTCAACATGCGGTTGGATATTCTCTCACCATATGCTATACAAATAGTTACCATAAAGGTTTTTGTAATCTTGGTGAAACAAACTCGAGTTATTGTAATGGGGGTAGCATCAACGTCACAGAAGTAACGGTGTATGAGAATTATCGTTGTCGCAGAATGGAGCATTGTTTGCAATATGAAGGAAAGTGTTGTCTGGGGAATACAACGTGACTCTGCGTACTGAAGAAATCACCAACTGACGGACACGTGTGATACAGAAGAGTGTCTCAATAACATATCCCTGACTGAACTGCCAAAACGAGCAAGGCTTTCTTCATCATTGACTTCGTTTATTCATGCGGTAGGTAGAATTTAATTGAAGTTTGTTATCCAACCATCACATCAAGCCTTCAGCATACCCCCGGGACTGTTAACAGTTTTGCTTTAGTGAAAATGGGGTATCTTACACACATATTTTATGCTCTGTATTTCGTATGAATATGCATCCCATAATATATATTCCTGCACGTAGCAAGCAATGATTAGACTGAAAGCTTCTTCATCGTCTTCTGCATGGTTAAAGATGTTCTATCAACCGTTTTTGTTTTTGTCCCATCATTTTAGACATATTTATCAGTATTAAGCTTTTGCTATTTTGTTAATTATCTGTTTAGAATGAAATAAACATCTGGAATATTTTAAACAACCGTTATTTCCTTTCATCTGGTTTCGATAATGTTACTGAGCTTCCAAACCGGAATTTAGAAGTTGTCCTAAAGATGTGGCCAATCAGAAGCTCTTAAAATTCAAATTTATCCACGATTTATTTCAATAGAACACCTTTCTATTTTCTATCTGAACTGTACAAAATAGAACAATGTTTCAAGTTTCTTATTTGCAACAAACCCCGCCTTCAGGGCGTTGCCTTTTGATGACGTAAAACTTGACCAACTCGGTTCTGTTCAACCGTTCGTCTGATCTGCATTTTTTCTCGGCCAAAATGATATTACAGTTGTGATCATACATAGACAGTAAAATCTAGGCTTTCTTTCCTCTGTCTTTCACACCTCCCTCGCCTTTCAATTAATTCTCATATTTTCTTTCATGCTTTTGCACAAATATGTATCCGTTTATTTCGTTTCTTGCTCCCATCATAGTTTTAGCTGTCAGACGCTTTGAAAGCTCGCCTCCAACGGGATTCGAACCAATAATCTCTGATTCAGTGACCCGGCGTTTTACCACTGCACGACGCTTCTTTTATGTTAGAAAAAGACAACAAACTATAGGAAATGACGCAAATCGCGTCGCACTATTTGCTACCTAACATACCGTTAAGTAAATTCCTCGTTAAATATTTGGTCCATTATATCGAAAAGCGGAGGCGTTTCTCACCTATCGATTTATTTTGAACTCACAGATGTTGATGTAACATGAAACCCCCCTAATTGTCTGCACAGAATGTAATCGTCCATTTCGATGTCTAGCAGCTTATTTTCCCGCCTGCCGCCCAGTCGAGGAACATTTGATTGACAGAGAATAGGGTAATATGATTGTTGTGTCCCTGTTTCTGGGCAATGAATTTAAGATAGCCAGGAAACTTCTAAGTAGGATTGAATATATTAAGACATTTCTCCAGACAATAGAAGCCTACGCTCGCTTCGGTCTCTATTGTCTGTAGAAATGTTTAATATATAGATATCCTACACATAGTGATCACAAATTCTATATTTGGGATGTCAATTCAAATAGCATTTAATTGTATTATTATTATTATTATTATCATTAATTTTAGTTTCTGTCCCTACAACAACGATGTCTACTGAGGTTACACAAGACATAACAACAGTTGATGAGTCTACCACAGTTGGTATATCAAACACAACAGACCAAATAACAAGCAGTAAGTTTTTATGTACCTTTCGTTCACTAATTAAGTATGAATTGATTTACAATTACTGTTACCTTTTGAACAATGAATTAATGTCATGACATCAAGTACGATACTCTACTTTCTTCTACCTAAAATAATTTGTGTTTAAATATACTCAAGTAATAAAGAAGCGCATGGTGACATTATTTGTAATATCTTGCGAACGCGTTGATCAAAATCCAATTACTCCTAAATCACTTGCCAGATACAAATAATTGATTTTGCAGTTTGTTCTGTATGGATTAATATTCATTCTTACTTAAAAATATTGAGCATTATACTCGACGTCTGACCTAGAATCATCTTCAAAGTTTACCCTGCGTTTCTTTATCCCTTTATCCATTGAGTACATATTTTCTAATGAATACCATTTAATATTATCATGCAATTTAATGTTTGTTTCACGTATAAACTTGAGCAACATAAAATAATTATAATGTAAAGTGAACCCAGACATTTGCATGAACATGTAGCACTTTCTCTTGAATATTTGTCAAATCGTGTGTAAATTTGTTGTAATCCACCATTAGATGGCATGATATCCCGCGTTGATAGAGAGAGAGAGAGAGAGAGAGAGAGATTTGAAGCATTTGTCATTATAATTAAAAATTCCAGTTAATGATTTCATTACAGGAATAAAAGGCTTACCCGGACTGGTCTGCCTTTAATTTACTTGTATTATGTATATTTGGAACATAAACTTTTTATCACTTTATATTTATTTGTAATTGCTTTAATACATGACTGAACATTTAGGAACATACGCATTTTTTGGCTCATTTTACATTACAGAGATTTCTGGTTCCACTACAGTTACTGTTGTTGCCGTCTCCGTTACTATGGTAACCGTCTCGTTGTTGTTGTTGTTGTTGTTATCATCTACAGGTAAATACATGTACACGTCATTTTTGTAATTGCTTTGATATATGACTTGTTTCATGGTATTTTGTATTGCTTCCAGTATTTCAGTCATGTAGAGACTTTTGCCTACATGAGATAGATATAGTGCTGCCACACTGTAGAATTCACGCCGTAGACATGTAGCATGATACCACATCCAGTCACATAATCCAGACACCCGGCCAACCAGTACTGGAGCCATACCATAATATCAAGACCATTTATTACGACTTTGGTAGGTCGCGGCCGGTGATCGGAACCTCCCAATTGCGGGGCGCATGCCCTAACCATTCGACCACCGTGACCGACCTAACTCTTTCTTATATCGCTAAGATAGTAATACGTCTCGTACAAGACTGTGTGTGGAAAATTGTTAAAACAAAACAAACAAACAAACAAACTCGCCCTGTTTCAGAAGGAAGACACGACCACAGTTGGACAGCAAGGCATCCCCCGGCACCTCTCACTATATCAATTTTACAGTCGAGAGTGGGAACTATTACAACATGGATCCGAGAAATGTTGTACGGGCAGATGCTGGAGGGGACTGTCCCCATCCCGGCGACACAGCCCCGGGGATCAGTCAGGACAACGGGCCCAATCACAGCGACCTCTACACTGACCTGATTCCCGACAGGCGTGACGAAATGTACGATTCTATTGATCAAAACCTGCCCGTTGGGGGAAAGAAATATCACTAGATAACAGATTTTGGAACAAATTTTGTTAGATAAATATTTTTTTTATAACTTTGAAATTCATTTCATTGAAATATGACCGCAAAGGTCACATAACTTGTATTGGATTTCTATACTGTTAGAATGTTTTGATGTCTTCTATTATTTTTATAATATTTATCATAATTTGCTTTTATTAAAATGTATCTAACATTCCCTGATATGGGCAATGATATTGAAAGCCAGAAGGACTCATTGGCCTTCATTTTACATATGTTAATGAACCCTTCTGGCTTTCATTTATTCCATTGATAACACTATATCTAATCAGTCAAATGGACATTTTCATGACAATTAGATCCTGATGTTACAATCACCAGTATACTTGTCCTCTATGTTTGTTTATCTGGACACAATGCCATTGTTTTAACCTGGACAAGAGAGAATGATTCACAAATTGAAGAAGGTAGTGTAAACATCGTGTCTGCTTTGTGTAGAGAATATATATTAAATGAGAGTATACCAGAACATTAGTGTTGTATTAGTATTTTAAATTCCTCGTAGCAGTTACTTCCCTTGAAATATATAAACTTTATTTTAATTAGTTAGTTCCTTTTTAATCAAAATACGGAATCCTCTTTGGAATTGATGATCATTAACTATGTAGAGTTCACTTCTAATCAATAAAAGAAGTACCCCATTACCATAAACAAGTAAGTATTCGATTTAAATGCAATCAATCACATTTCTCATTAACCTCTTTACAAACATTTCTGCCAAATTATTAAAAAAAAATGAGGTCAATGTCTAAACTACAGCCCGGACAAACAAATCGGGATGACTTAACACACTATTGCACATACATTGATCAGACACTGTGACGACTATGACCAATCGGATTAAGGAAACTTATCATGCCACCAGATGACCAAAAGGATAACCAAAGAAGCCCTTAAAGGTGTCAGAGACTAATTATCAAGTGCTCAACTGATCTAAAGAATTAATTACATTTGATTAAATAATGAGAGAAGAAGAAGAAGAAGAGAAATAATGAGAATAGAGGGCGATAGAGATAAAGGTGTATCGCAAATTATTCGGCTGAATAATTTACCGCTACAAGACAAAATATGAAACTTGGCGGCATTGTGGAATGTCCGTTTTGTAAGGGACGTTCCCCAACACCTAAATGCTTTCTTCAGTCTGTGTTCCTGTTGGTAGATCCAGCCAAGTAGGTTGTATGCTGTATCAACGTGGTAGATCGTAGTATTTATGACCCCTTCTAATTGTCCTATGGCAACCTCTTTTTTGGCCTTGATATCAAGTTTTGAGTACACCAAGTACTGCATGAAGAACAAGAACACCTTGGCATCCACCACGGCCCAGTCGAGCCAGTGCTCATCTTCCTTACGTGACCATCGGAATGTGAACTGTGACCGGAACATCTCATACTGGAGTGGCGGCGGGACAATGTTTATTTCTAAAGGCAGGAACCTGATGCATGAAGCTATTGTTGTATACATCGCATGTCTGATTGACAATCTCTCGTTGGTTAATAGGTATGCAAGATAAACGTTTTCTTGGCATTTAATTCTACTGCTACCACACACACAAACAGGCACAACAAAATTTCTTAAATCCTGATCTATATTCTCCAATATCTTCATACACACCTCATACTTCTCTAGTTTGTACAACACTGCAGCAAACATCAGGCGAGTGTTCATCAGGTCCGTTAGGCCCAGTTTGAAGTGGGCCACACTCTTTGATAACAACTGCTCTGCAGTCGGATTGTGGTTTGTCGCTACTGCCATAGAAGCAAGTGTCACTGCTATCAAGTGGTGAATCCACGGTATCACAATGGAGACAGCCTCTTGTGCCTCGTGTTCAGGTTGGTCTCGAACATTAACTACGGTCTGTAAGTATTCAAGCATCTGAAGCAGATACTGTTCATTTTGTTCTAATGAACTGTGAGAGTGGAGTTGCTCCAGAATGTCATTATACGTATGGAAGATCTCGCAGGTAAACATCAATTTCATACGTAACTTGTATGATACTTTGTTTACATCAACAAACACTACTCTTCGTGCTAGTAATAACCCAATATTATCAGTTTTAAGGTGGAAAACAATTTGATGTCCTAATGCAGATATGATCTTTAATGACAGTAAAGCTTTTTCACGTGCTATTCTAAATGATTTTCGATCAAACATATTTGAATCTGATATGAAATAGTTTGGACAGTTACTTTCATTTATCATCAGAAACAAGTGTTTAAGACACCGAAACATACACGAAATGAGATTGTCCGGTGTCCATATATCTGGCGGAGTGTTCTCAATAACATAAAACAAACATGTCTTACAATGATATGAAGAAATGGCATCAGTGCTGTCAATTAATGGTTTAATAATGTCTTTCTTTATCAACTTCATCAGGATGTAGCACTTATGTTGCACGGGGTTCAAACTGAACATGAGTTCTCTCTCTTGCAATGAGAATGACAACCTCCATTCAATATCTTGCTCTTTACTACTCTCATGTCCAGTACCGACGACAAAACAACCAAGACTGGCCATTTTGTCTATTAATCGTCTAGAAGGCCAGCCATATGGCCTTTCCTTATGTATCCACTCCGTGTAACTGTCTGGTATCCTTGAACACCTGAATGCAAAGACTTTGTCAAAGTCTAAATGAATTGCATTAACACTTGTACTAGCTGGGCCGTGAATTTCATCTTCTGGACTTATAACATTATGCCTTACACAGATCCTACCGAATCTGTCATTACCCCTTCGCCTGTGGTACAATTCGATGATTCAGTGTCTGTGCCACCCCATTGACGACGCCCTGTAACTTATAGTAGCCAGGCTTGGTGTCAGGATCCTGGAACCATCAATAGTGATTCCCAGTCCCAGCCTCATTAATGTCGACAATAACGTGCATATTTTCTTGAACAAATAGCACATCCACATCTGACCCCATCCCAGGTGTCGTGGATCCTTCACACCACTTCCACATGTATAGAGGGACACAGATTCGTCATTTGAAAAATTAAAAATCAAAGTATGTATAATATCAGTGACAACATTCTCTTTATGCGATTTTCTCATCTCTTCAGAAGCACCGATCGTCTCCAGTGTGTCGTACAGACGAACGGACAAATTCTTTAGGTCCTCGCCCATCTCGATCTCAGGTCAGATTTACCATCCTAAAAAGTAAGAGTGAAAATCGCTGTGCTTAATTCATTATGATGATTCATTTGATGATGATGATGTAGATGTAAAAATACATCTCAAAGCTTGGATTTTACACACCAGATTTATTTCCTAAACTTACAAGATCTACGACATCTTCATTTATCCTCATGTGAAAATTTTAGAGGAAGGACGAAGGAAGAAAACAGCTGATTAATAATGAAGTAAAGTTTCAAATAAAATCAAGCTGCATGAAAAGTGTTCGTCACTCAAAAGAGCTTTAAAAGCATCTTTTTTTCATTACAACTTTAACGCTCTGATTCTACACAATCTGCATGACAATATTCAATATCCATCGCTGACTTTAACACTCATTCAGGCCCTTTCGCGTGGGTTCGAATCCCGGCAGGGTCATTCGGATTTTCATGTGAGGAAGCCTTCCAGCTGGCTTGCGGTAGGTCGGTGGTTCTACCCGGATGCCTCCGTGCATTCGGGGTCTTCCTCCACCTGTAATTAGCTGGACGTCGCTATATGACTGAAATACTGTCGCTTCGACAGTAAACTCAAATAGTCAAGTCAATATCCATTGTTTCAAAACCATTAGAGGTTCGGTCAGGTCAAAATTTTGTACATGCATATTCATAAGGTACAGGGTTAAACTTCTTTAATTTACATTAAACTGGAAACATTATTGGGTGGCCATGTGTCTGTAGATAGGTATTGACAGACGTTATACACACAAATAGTTAAAATAAATTCTTAGTTAATGACTATCTGTGAATGAGCTGCTGAACAGAAAACGTGAAAGCTGAAAAAAGTGTCAGTTATTCAGTCTGAAAAAAAAAAACCCAAAAAAACCCTGATATTTTGTCAGTCCGGAAGATTACTTGTTAGTCCGACAGGTAAATTATAAAACTAACTGTTTTAACGCCCATTAACTATTTGTAACAGTTGTAATGCATTACAATGATAAAATACATACATATGTAACAGTACCTAATTTTCATGTTGTTTTCTTTTCTTTTTTCAGTACTATAGGATTCATTTATTGTATAACAAATATACACATCTTTGAATATAAATCTAGATCACAGATCTACTAAACTGATTAATAAGTCTAGATCTATTTATAAATGAATGTCATTTTAATGCACATCAGCGTATGAACCCTTTCTTAATTGGGTTCTCTCATGATGTTTATAATTAATTAAACTTTCATTTTTTCATTCTTTACTACAAATCATGATTTATCTTGCGTAACAATTTTTTTTACTCATACCTATAATTTCTTATTCTTCCCCTTTCTTAGCGCGCCGTCTATGACAAAACAACGTATCAAGAAAAAAGTTAACATCGGTCCTCTGATATTATTATTTTGGAATTGCGTAGTTACAGTAATTGCACATTATATATTTTGTTTTTATTAGTTGAATTTTTGCTTTTAAAATTAAAATAAATAGTTTGGTTATCTGAATCAGGTATCATTGTGTTGCATATTTAATAGTTTTGAAATGTTCCTCGGGTGAAATTAAACAGTTTTTCATATGACCCGGAAATGACGAGTTTTACCCGAAAATGTCTGATCTGGGGCCTTTGATTGAAGGCTCAAACAATACATAAATATTTATTCTTGATATGACCGTAAACTAAATAAAATGCTGAGCTTTTCATAGTTATATTTCTCTTTTCTTTCTTTTTAAAGACGCATGCGTCGTTTATTGCGTTACTGACCCGAAACTATGGGGACCACTGCAGATGGATAACACCACTCGCGCGATTTTTTCAAAGTGGATAAAACCTCCCATATCTCTCTCATAAATGTGATTACAATGCTATTCAAAATAGTCTTTAAAACTTCAATAAAGATGTTACACACTCGTGTATTCATCGTGTCCTTTGTGAAATCGTTGTGGTTGACTAGACTTGACTATTTGAGTTTACCGTCGTTTCGACAGTATTTCAGTCATATAGCGACGCCCAGCTAATTACAGGTGTCGTTGTGGTTGACCTTCAAGGTTGACTAACAAACTTTCATGGATCTACACCGGGTAGTCAAAGTAGGTATATCAAAGTAGGTAGTGTCAGAGGAAGGAACAGATACATTAGTAACAACCCCGTTTATTAACTCACCGAGAAATAATTCAGGTAGATCTTCAATGCATCTCACAAACCTGACTATTTGTCGAATTATGATGAAATATTTATGTTTAATGTGTCGTCATACCGACACCTGCCGAGTGAGTAGGCCAACACTAGCGAGGGCATTTAAACCCCTACTGCTTCTTCCGCTCCAATTAAGGGTATGTTTTAAAGGAATGGCAATTAAGGAAAATATAAGTAATAACTGCATGGAGAAAGGTTTTAGTTAACATTTAAATGAAAGGCTTATAACTATGAAATACCTATTGAAGATATTTGGTCGCGTTGTGAGTTGGTCAAAAGACCAAAATGTCGATGCCATTACTTAATAAACGGATAATAGCCTTGCACCTACCTACGCTGGTTTTCCCATCTAGATAAGCCTTGCATAAGCACCTACCTACGTTGGTTTTCCATCTACAATACTTTGGAGATAAGCCTTTCTCAAGCATCTACATTCACTGGATTTCAACCCTCTTTCGATTTCTTTATTTATGCAGCCATATTGTTAAGCATTTCGATTGGGCGGAACTACAAACTACCCATGAGGCTGGTGTCCGTTCCGTAACATTTAACGTAACGGTGGTAACGGTGTCGTTATGAGAAACACACTAGCGTGAGAAACACACTAGCATATACGCCTTTAGCCATTTACTTCATAGAGACTCGTTTTGACGCATTGGCAAACAGAGGAGACCCAGATCCTATAGAACCTGTCTAATCAGGATCTCCTCTGTTTGCTCATACAACATTGTAGCTCAGTTTCTACACAGTCCGTGTGGCAAAGAAGAAATCACGATTTCATATACCATTTAAAGTTCAGTTCATTAATATTCATAAAGTCATAAATTTGTACATGAATATTTATGAGGTAAAGGGTTAACCGTTTATATATATCCCGCTTATATGATGGTATTTTAATTGCGATGTCTAAATATCCAATAAAGCTTAATGTAGGAAACTTTAATTCTTCTCTGATCAGAGAGAGAGAGAGAGATGTATTTTTATAATATGGTATAAAAATGTAATCGTTATAACTGCGATTAAAACTAATATAAAAAAGTAGGTCGTGCAGTGGTTTTATCTGTTTATATTTTAGAAGGATTATGCACGTTAGTTTTCAAACCTACAGTCGTAATAAAGAGGATGCTGTTATTATGAATGCCGTTTTAAAGAGGTTTCACTGTATAAGGAAAATTAGAAGTGATAAGACTATCAAGGAAAATACAACTGTAAGGATAAAAGCACTCATTCGGATATGCTCTATCGAGACAACGAACATGCTAATTTGAAAGTGCAATTACCACTTGCTTCTCGGCGTATTTGAAAGTTTGACCTGTCTTTCATGCTTCCTCAACTGAGATAGGGTTACACTGACAGAGACATAAAAAAAAAGAGATAGGGAAGAATCTCAATTGGTGGTACTGCGAAATCATTAATTTTCGTGGGACACTAATTTTTGTTTGATTTTATGGAGATTTTATGCACGAATATTGATCCCCACGAAAACTTGTCTTTCATTTATCATATAAGTATAACATAACGACCAGAAAAATTACATATATGTATAAAATATATCTACAGAATATAATACCATATAGACGATAAACTACATATATGTAAATCATATAGAACGATAAAACTACATATATGTAAACCATATAGACGATAATACTACATATATGTAAACCATAAAGACGATAATACTACATATATGTATACCATA
This sequence comes from Solen grandis, assembly GCA_021229015.1. Lineage (NCBI taxonomy): Eukaryota > Metazoa > Mollusca > Bivalvia > Adapedonta > Solenidae > Solen > Solen grandis. The sequence continues at coordinate 22,345,907 of CM037790.1, read as the reverse complement.
TAGATGATAATACTACATATATGTAAACCATAAAGACGATAATACTACATATATGTAAATCATAAAGACGATAATACTACATATATGTATACCATAAAGACGATAATACTACATATATGTATACCAATATAGATGATAATACTACATATATGTAAACCATATAGACGATAATACTACATATATGTAACCATATAGACGATAATACTACATATATGTAAATCATAAAGACGATAATACTACATATATGTATACCATAAAGACGATAATACTACATATATGTATACCATAAAGACGATAATACTACATATATGTAAATCATAAAGACGATAATACTACACATATGTAAATCATTAAGACGATAATACTACATATATGTAAACCATAAAGACGATAATATTACATATATGTATACCATATAGACGATAATACTACACATATGTAAAACATATAGACGATAATAATACATATATGTGTTACCGGGGTTAGAAATAACAAGTCCGGTTGCAGGTTCTAGTACTCTATATTTTCGTTTCAATATTCCATTTAACCTAAAATAATAATAATCATATTAATAATTTAGAAATTCAAAGAACAAAAGAAATAAATCCAGCTATTTCAATAAATTCAAATCAATTCACAGAGCAATAACAATTTAAATACAGAATTTGCGTAAACAAATAAATCAAATAGAATTAACTTACCGGGCAGTGGACTTATATGAAAGAAAATAATTATATTTTCTGATGTAAAGTTATGAAATGTACATCTGCTCTCATAGAAAGTGAAAACCAGTATGAGAAATAAAGACTAGAAAGGAAAGGAAGAAAATAACGTTACACCTGAGTGATTTACCCATCATACACCCGATCAGCACTCACAAAATGACACTTCATGCTGCACACTGATCCTAAACAAACACACTCACTACTGACATGCACTAAATATACACAACAAAAATAAAGAAATACTACATATTTGTAAACCATAAAGACGATAATACTACATATATGTAAACCATAAAGACGATAATACTACATATATGTATACCATATAGATGATAATACTACATATATGTAAAACATATAGACGATAATAATACATATATGTAAACCATAAAGACGATAATACTACATATATGTATACCATAAAGACGATAATACTACACATATGTGAAACATATAGACGTTAATACTACATATATGTAAAACATATAGACGATAATACTACATAAATGTAAACCATAAAGACGATAATAAAACATATATGTATGTATACCATATAGACGATAATACGATAATACTACATATATGTATACCATATAGACGATAATACTACATATATGTAAACCATAAAGACGATAATACTACATATATGTATACCATATAGACGATAATACTACATATATGTAAATCATATAGACGATAATACTACATATATGTATACCATATAGACGATAATACTACATATATGTATACCATATAGACGATAATACTACATATATGTAAACCATATAGACGATAATACTACATATATGTAAACCATAAAGACGATAATACTACATATATGTAAACCATAAAGACGATAATACTACATATATGTATACCATATAGACGATAATACTACATATATGTAAACCATAAAGACGATAATACTACATATATGTATACCATAAAGACGATAATACTACATATATGTATACCATAAAGACGATAATAATACATATATGTAAACCATAAAGACGATAATACTACATATATGTAAACCATAAAGACGATAATACTACATATATGTATACCATATAGACGATAATACTACATATATGTAAACCATAAAGACGATAATACTACATATATGTATACCATATAGACGATAATACTACATATATGTAAACCATATAGACGATAATACTACATATATGTAAAACATATAGACGATAATACTACATATATGTAAACCATATAGACGATAATACTACATATATGTATACCATAAAGACGATAATACTACATATATGTATACCATATAGATGATAATACTACATATATGTAAAACATATAGACGATAATACTACATATTTGTAAACCATAAAGACGATAATACTACATATATGTAAACCATAAAGACGATAATACTACATATATGTATACCATATAGATGATAATACTACATATATGTAAACCATATAGACGATAATACTACATATATGTAAACCATAAAGACGATAATACTACATATATGTATACCATAAAGACGATAATACTACACATATGTGAAACATATAGACGTTAATACTACATATATGTAAAACATATAGACGATAATACTACATAAATGTAAACCATAAAGACGATAATAAAACATATATGTATGTATACCATATAGAGGATAATACGATAATACTACATATATGTATACCATATAGACGATAATACTACATATATGTAAACCATAAATAATACTACATATATGTATACCATATAGACGATAATATACATATATGTAAACATATAGACGATAATACTACATATATGTAAACCATATAGACGATAATACTACATATATGTAAACCATATAGACGATAATACTACATATATGTAAACCATATAGACGATAATACTACATATATGTAAACCATATAGACGGTAATACTACAGAATTTTACGTATTCACTATATAGACAATAATATTGCAAAAAATCCTAACATGTAGACATCACAATAATACAGTCCACTGGATATAGATCTGATATCATTTAAAATATCATTTTATTGCGTATTTTTATAAATCAAGTAACGCCGGGTTATTTCTATTTTGCTGTGATACAATTAAAAGAAAATTAAGAACCAATTTATGCAGTTTTTAAATAACAAGAAATATCTTTAAAAAGATATTCGGCATTGATTGGGATTAAAGAGAGTGTATAACGGTAATAAAATGTAAAGCGTCCCTCCACCACTCTTGCGTCATCATCCGTACGTAGGACAAAGGCGCAAAAATGCTTTGGAACACAATCAACATCTACATCCACAGGTAAATGTCTAAATATAAGTATTACCTGTATTCCGATTGGTGCGCTCGAGGGTAGACAAAATGCTTACCAGCCGTGAACTGCGCAGAAGATGTAAAGAAAGTTTTCTTCGTGTTTTTCACGAATGAGGCACATTTATTGAAAATTGGTAGGTTGATACTATATTCTATTCATTAGTGCATTTACATCTTTTTTTTCCCCTTTTTTATATACATTCTCATAAGATATGTTTTTTGTTGTTTGAAAAGTTTAAACTACGAGGTGCTGTAAAATCAAATATGGCCGCCTCCATAGAACTAAATAGAATGCTACTTTCTGTTTAGAAGTTAGTGAGTAATTCGTATATGATGATGATGATGTTGTTGTATTGGGGTTTACCGTCGCTGCGATAGTATTTTAATCATATAGCGACCTCCAACTCGTTACAGATGGAGGAAGACCCCGAGTACACAGAGGTACCCCGGTAGAAACACCGACCTACCGCAAGCCAGCTGGAAGGTTTCCTCACATGAAAAATCCGAAGTCCCTACCAGGATTCGAACCCGCAGCGGTAAGGGGCTGAGAGATTTGTAGTCCACGACTGTAACCGCTCAGCCACGGCGGCCCCAATTCGTATATGAACATGTGACATTGTGTACAATTGCTATGTGTGATGACAGTACAGTTTGCTCTCCAGGCTCTTTGATGGTTTTCTCTAAGATGTAAATTATAACAGTGCTTTCTAGTTGTGTTGATGACGTTGATTTGTAAGCGAATATCACAACACACATGTACATGTAAATATGTATATTAAAGTGCAGTTCGTGCTAGTACAAGTCTACCAATAATAATGGAAGGTATTTAGAAATTGTTGTAACAGTTTTAACTGAAATTGGTAGAATCTCTTCATATCTTGTAGTGAATAATTGTATCAGATTTACTAGATCATATACCAGTGAAACTGGTTTAACAAATCTTAATAAATGACTTCAGAAGTGAGTTTTATTTCTCTTATAAACACAGGTTGGACACTTGGCCTTTAAAAACATTTCTAATCATTTAATATAGCATAACTTGCAAAGTTGATTAGATCTTCTAGCTTACTAGAAATTCAAGGCCATTGTAAGTTCTTCAGTCAAGGTTTTACCTTTTTATACCCTTGCCAAACGAAGTTTGGGGGGTGGGGTATATAGGAGTCACCTTGAGGTCGGTCGGTTGATCGGTCGGCTGGTTGGGCGGTCGGTCGCTTGGTTCGTTGGAATTTTTTTGTCAGGAACATAACTTGGAATCTATTCAAGGTAATGGCGACTAGGAAAAGTGCAGTGTCCAAAAACTGTAACCCTACCTGGTCCCATTTTTTAAAAAATTATAACCCTTTATTTAATTCTGTTTTTCTTGACCAGAAAATAACTCGAAAATTATACAAGATATTGACTTGAAACTTAAAATATAGACAGATGACAACTAGGAGATGTGCAGTGTCCAAGAACTGTAACTCTATCTGTTCCCATTTTTTGAATGATCTCCCTTTGTTTAATTCTGTTTTTCTTGTCCAGAACATAACTAGAAAATTATACAAGGTATTGACTTGAAACTTAAAATATAGACAGATGGCGACTAGGAGAATTGCAGTGTTCAAGAACTGTAACTCTAACTGGTCCTATTTTTTTAATTATCTCCCTTTGTTTAATTCTGTTTTTATTGTCCGAAACATTACTTGAAAATTATGCAAGGTATTGACTTGAAACTTAAAATGTAAAAATATGGCGACTAGGAAACTTGCAGTGTTCAAGAACTGTAACTATAAACTTTTAAACTACATTGCCAAACAACCATAACTCTCTCTATCCACTTTAAATAAAGACTTTACTTATTTACTTACTTACTATCATAACCAATCTTCTATGTATACAGGTTCTTATCTATGCTCCACCTGGAGTCCGGCTTCTCCAGTATCAAAACGTTTTGCGGGGGTATTAATCACATTCAGTGATAGTTCTAGTATCTGTGTTATTGAAATAAAACTTAGACATGCATTTTGTTTTCTGTTTGTCATGTCACCGCGCACTGGAATTCTACGACATTAATAAACAAGAATGTGCCTTAACTTGGCTGATAGATGTACTTTCCTGCCAGCATAGACAGCTACGTCAAAAAAAAAAAAAATCAAAGAGATGCAGACGTCGTTTTATACAATCAATAAATAGAGACTGTGACGTCACTAGCTTGCTAGACCGTATGATTCACAAAAAAAACAACAACTGCGAATTGTGCTTCCGCGCAAATAGACCCAAGTTCTATATAAATATGACCAAACGTCAGTAACATGAGCATGCTTGAATACTACTAAATGTGCCTTAATCAGTTTCGACACATTATATTGTAATTTAAACACTTCTAGTGTAGAATGAGCAATATATTTAAATAAGAATTACTATCCTTTTTTCACTTTCACATGATTTTTTGGAAAACGTTGTCGTGTGCGTGTAATTCGCAGATAAGCATTTTTCTCTCAAATTGACTATATACAATGCAAAAATACTATACACTGGTATAATAAATTGACAATAACTTAATACCGTGTTAAAATATTGTATTTACGTTACTTATCCATTTCAATGCAATCTCCAACGCAGGAGATCTTGGTGGCGCATGATTCTTGGAGCGCTTTTACACAGGTCATTTAGACCGGTGTTGACACATTGTGTTTTATACTGATGCAATGCCGATACATGAACCAAATTCTCTTGTTAATGTAATGCATGGGCTAGCCGGGAACATTGTTAAGTATGTTTTTAATGAAGCATAATCAAATGACATCCTCATGAACAATCCAAAATATCAGTACTAATGACGGTACATGTGACATATGAAAATGACCAATGATTTTAACTTTCTTATTAAACTGAGAGTATTCAAATTTACAGATGAAGTGTTCTCTATTTAGCAAGTGAAGGTGATGACGGGCTCAGCAAAAATGTGGATATTTATGGGCATCATAATGACGGGTAAGTAACAAAATATTGAACTACTTACGTGCTTCGTAAAAAATAATATTTGTTTAAATATGTATATAAGTAATAAGGGCGGCGTGATCCAGTGGTAACATACCCTATTGCGAATCCGAAGGTTGTGGGTTCGAACCCCAGGCGCAAAGTACCAGTCCAACCCAGGAACCGTCGAGAGGGATTAATATAGGTTGTAAGAGCTTGTTTCTCAATCGTCGTTCAATAAATAAGTTTGAACTAACTAAGTATCACTTTGCTTCATATAGACTGATTTTGACGAATTGACAAACAGAGCAGACCTAGATCAGACAGTTCCTATAGGAGCTGTCTGATCAGGGTCTCCTCTGTTTGCTCATGCAATCTTGTAGCTCAGTTTCTACACTGTCATCTGTGGCAAAGAAAAATCCATTATTTCATAAACCATTTAAAGATCAGTCAATTTATATTCATCAAGTTATAGGTTCGTACATGAATATTCATGAGGTAAAGGGGTATATCTTGTAAGCTAGTGGTTCTTTATGTTAGCAGGCTAATCGTTTCGTATATCCAGGCGATGTTCAGATGATATTATTTATGATTTAGACTGTATAGCCAACTGAGAAGGACTCTTTATAGAGTATCTAAGTCCCTCTTAAATACCTACGTCCTGTGTAGAACCAGTACTTGGTAATAACATCATCCAAATTTCCTATAAACACTATACATATAGTTAATTCATTTCATTATGCAATTTGTTTCAACCACTGTATTTAGTTTAGAAATGGAAATGTTCGATGAAAATGTTCTATGTTTGAAAGATATTGGAGCTTTTTGAGATACTGCATTATACTTTTTGTTCGCTTTCGTGTTCAAAATCTTCCTGCTCGTATCATCGCCTGCATGCAGTCAGTAGACAAAGAGCATTGCTTAATAGGTATTTGCTCGTGAACATAGAATACGTGCACATTGTTATTACGCATGCGCGAGATATTACGGGATTCTGCCAAACACTGGACAGTTTTGACCAGCCATAGGCTATATAGGATGTCATAATTTAAAACTTGTTAGATACTACGGCTTTCTTTAACTGGGGCATTTATAGTGAAGAGGAAGGACTCAGTTAACTAATTAAATAAGTAAATAAATTTTTTTTGACTTGCAAGCAAAGAAAACAGAGATAGGAAACTCCTATAAAACGCTGTGGAAAATATTGTGTAGGCACATCAGATAACTTAATTGTGCAAACTTTCAAAACAGTGTTAAAAAATCATAGAGAAAAATATAACCATATTATAAAAATTATCATTTCTCCCATACATAGAATAAGAATTATTTTCAGTTGGATTTTTTTCAAAATTCTTTTGAATTTTGATTTGAATCAGTCAGTGTAGCAGAAAAATACAACATTAAAAGTTCTTTTCAGCTGGTACTTTTCTATTTTAATATAACTTATTTTATTACTTGACTTATTTTAATAAATAAGATATCATTTTGATGGTAATGCAATGTCCTATTGAAAGATACACTTTACTTTAACATACCTTCAATAGAAAAGGAGATTTCTGAAAACGTGACTTTGCGAGATTTGGACAATTTGTTTCGTGCTTTTGTGAGATTTAGACTAGTTGCCAACCTTTGTTTAATAAGATTTTGCTTGGAAGGTACAAGAAGTGGCGATACTTTTACCAATAATTATTTGCAAGCTATAAAACACAGACAATGTGCCGGCCAACGATTGTTTGGGCCCCTTCACATAGATTTCACTTTCAAACTAGAGAGGGTGATCGATTTCCTCCTCAAATATAAAACTCTCTCAAAAACCAAAAAAAAAAAAAAAAAAAAAAAAAAAAATAATCATTCTGACAGGAAATGTGCAAAATCAGAAAAGTCGAAATTTATTACCTATAAAACATTTTTTCCAATATTGCAGGAACTTTATTCAGGCTTGTTGTTGGTCAACAAAACACGTTTGGTCCTGGTTGGCGATTCTTGTGCCACTGTGCTGGGGAGGAACCTTGCGATGAAAATAACGGAAGTTGCAGTTATGGCTGCGCAGACGGATGGATGGGACCCGGATGTCAATACAGTCTGTTCTACCAAACTACCATTATATCTTTATTTATTCATTTTGATCTGCGCTAATCGTGGTGGTCATATGTTTTGAGTATAGATTTTACTGGCGTGATTCTTAAGTGATTGCACAGGGAGAAGAAGTACAGTAAAACCTCAATATTAAGACCACCTCAATTTAAGACCACCTCAATAATTGACGACCTTAATATAAAGACCGCTATTTTGAGATCCCATTTTCCATAATTCCTGTATATTGAATCGATGATCAGACCACCTCATTATTAAGACCGGTTGACAGCAGTCCGAAGGGTGGTCTTATTATTGAGATTTCAATGGAAATACGTCATAACCTAACCGACTGAACCTACTTTTTCATTTCAGCTACTTATTCCTTTAATCAAATTCATGATTGCTCAAGTTAATTACACCTTTTATTTTTAATCAAATTTGCTTTTCCAAATTGTTGTTGTTTTAATTATATTTACCTATATGTACATGTATTAAGACTGTAACTTGTTTCAGATATATCTAACAACAGGTAACCAACTTTATTTCAGCCTTATTTTACTAGGTTTGTTTGCAGTCAGAACTTTAACACTACATGTATTATCTAAATACTGCAAACATTACACGGATGATGATGATGATGATGATGATGATGATGATTACTGGACTTGCACTGTGTAAGTTAATATTTTTCTGGCATATTGAATTATGTAGTGCATGCCATTTTTACTTAATCAAGATCCTGCCGAGATATCGAGATAATAGTATCGAATGTTTAGCTCTATACATGATATATCTTAATTGACATTGCAGGAGTAATTGATGGGGACATGTTTAGACAATTTGATGAATTTGATGAAAGTAGTTCTGCCGAAAGAGCAATGGACGGTAATAAGACCACGTGCAGCCGTACAAAGAGCGGTGAACATAGCAACGGCCCTCGTTGGTGGAGAGTCAAATTTAAAGGACAGGAAGTCGTGTCCGGATTAGAGATTACAACAATGGGACAACACCTCAGTAATTGCAATAATACACTTCTAGTTATTTGAGATACAGTGAAACTTCTTTACAACGGCATTCGTTATAACAGCATTCTCTTTATAACAGCAGTAGTCTTGAAAACTAAAGTGCATAATCCTTCTATGTTCTATTCTTTACAATGAGATTTGTGAGAACTCGTTTCGTAATCGATGTAAAATAAGTAAAGTTTAAACAATCAAATGCTGCAAATTTTGTAGCAAGTTCCATTATTGTACCTACACGATGTTACAGACAGTATGCGTTTTAAAAAATTTGTATGTTTATAAAATTTGGTAAAAATATAAACACATTTTTAACTAAAAATAAAAACAAAAAAAGAAAAAAAAAGTGTCTCCTTTTAAACTCCTGTTTCTGTATAATTATAGAATTGTTTAGCCAAGTTTTGGTAAATAATTTACATTTTTTATTATAAAAAATGTATTTTTGTACTGTAAGTCCTTTTTTTGTATATCATGCACTAAGGTTATGGCGTGACACTGACTTGCTGTATGTAATAGTGTTGTGCGAGTCTTAATCATGCATTAGAGTTCCAGAACTTTAAATTTGCGTTTGTCGCGGCCGGTATGGGTGATTTTCTATATACGCGTAAGTATCGGTCGTATGTAAAATGCGAATATTAGTGTCGTTGAAGTTGAATGGTAACAGAAGTTTCCATATATATAAGATTTTGATTGATGTGAAAATGGAATGAATTGAGGTTACATTATGATCGACATTGTTGTCGTGATAATCAGATATATTTTCCGTATTTTTAGGCAGCTTCCAGGGATTCAAGGTGTATGTAGAAGACAGTTCGGATATACAAAAAAGCCAAGAAACAAAACTCTGTGTTATGAACATCCGGTTGATTCAGCGAATCATTCAATGATCAAGGTCACTTGCAGGGAACCAATGCAAGGAAATCAGCTGACGATCGAGCTCAACAAAACTTCAGACGCACTGGTTCTGTGTGAAGTAAAGATCCCAGGAGGTACACACTGTCAAATCTTTAGTTTTCGTTGACATTAAATTTCGATGATTATGTACTATAGGAAATTTCATGGGGACATGTATTCGTGGATTCAGTGTCTAGGAAGTGCAGGGAACATTAAATGAACTTTTTTCATAAAGGTAAACATAAGGCCCTCCACGGATTCCACGAAAATTAGTACTGAGTGGGACCTTAACTAAATAGCAAAATAGTTCGAAAAAAATATTTCAGCCATAAGAAGCTTTCATTCTTTTTCATTTCATTCGACCGGTCCAGTGGCCCAGCACTTAGAACGTTCCTCCGAGAGGGTTGATGTTCGACAAAATGACGCGACATACACGTGTCATTAAAATAAGATACATCTCCTTTGTCTGGCGCTCAGCTTATTGGGGTGGTCCATATATAGTTGGTCCAGTGTTGGAGAGTGGCTGCCTGTCTATTGTCTACGACTTGATATCCCCGTGAGGCAGCACTCCATCTGTCTAACGGAGACAAAGCTCTTAGATGACAAAATATTGTTGGCGGGACATTAAACTTTCACAAACTAATGCACTTTTCATGCGACTTTATATCTCTTTTAAAAATAAATTTATGTCCAATTGCGTGCATGTTTCAGGTAGAAACGTGGCGTTTAAAGCTACAACCGACAGTAGCAGACACCATCACATAGCTGGCCCAAAATATGCTGTAGATGGAAACACATCACAATATTCGTGGTATAAGTGTTGTTATCTCCTCAGCGCAACTTACACGTGGTTTGAAGTGGACCTTGGTCGACCGTTCTCCATCTTTCTTGTGACTATCCACTTCTTTGAAACGAGTAAGGCCTCTTATATATGGAAACGACTTCATTTTATTTTTAACAGCTTGAATTGTTGTTATTTTGTTGGATTTTTCCTTTATTTCAATGATACGAGTGAACAGTGATACCCAGGTAGAACTACCGACCTATCACAAGCCAGCCGGAGGGCTTCCTCCGTGACTCTACAGGGATTCGGACCCACAGCGGTAAGGGCCTGAGTGATGTTTGATCAGCGACTCGATTCCCAGACAGCATAATGTATGCAACTAGAGTGATTTTAGGATCATATTGATAATTTGTTATAGTATGTGGTTTAAAGTGGTTGAAATGTAGCAATGAATTACTCTCTAAAGAAGTATTTGCATATTATAACCAATTTAGTATATATATATATATTCAAACCTGTCAGTCAAGGGAACAAGAGAACGTGGCCGCTAAACACAGGCGGTCGTTAAATAGATGTTAAGCAAATGACAAAATGCTTGTTTGGTAAAATTAAAACTGACCGCTAAATGCAGGTCGACCGGTAATACGGTTGGCCGCTAATACAGGTTCAGCTGGGTAGTAAATGCATTAGTAGTTGAAGTAATAGTAGTATTTGATATTGTTGTTGGTTGTTTCTCATGGTCTTGCTCTAGTAATTGTTGTTATAGAAACGGTGGTAAAAGCAAATGTTCATGAAGTTGGCCGACTGGCAGAAAGTAACTGCGTAACATGCAGAATCAAATATGCTAGATAAAACTTATAAGTACTCCGACTAAAGTTTTGTCTATAGCATTTGTTGTATTCAAAATAACAGATTTTTGGTTTTCTATAGCTTTCAACGAAAATTGGTTTCACAGAGTTGATTATGCGTCAAAATTATTCAGGCAGACAACATATTGAGCCAATGCACATTTTAATATTTATTGGGCATATGTTTTGAAAAAATATATCTTCTCTATAAGTTTGAAATCAGAGTACTTACAAGTTTCGTTAAGTGTATTTATACTAATTTATACTCTTGCAGTTGAGGATAGAGATTGGAGGTTGGATGCAAGGTTCAGTGTCAATGATACCTGGAACTCCCTGTATACATGGTCAGGTGACAGCAGCTATATGGAATACAGGTCCCAGTTTGAGGCATGCGGCATAAGGATGGTGAACACGAAAAAAAAAGTGTCATGGATAAACGATGCAATTTGTGAAATACAAGTGTTTGGAGGTAATTTAACTGAAAAATATTGAGAGTTTGAATTTAATAACTATTCCTTCCCAGAAAAAAATAATTAGAATTGAATTGTCCATACATTACACCCCTAACCTCAGATCTAGTGTTTGCATTCTTTTGTAGAAAGAAGTTATTACAATCATGTATTACGATGGTGTCTCTAATAGCATGTACTTTCTGTTATATAATAAATTAAATTATGCACATGTTATATATTATATGCTTATGAACAGATTTATAGACAAAAAACACAAGAAAAAATTTAAAGTAGTTATGTTAGTAGCAGTAATATAGTAGTGGCCTTGATTTTTTATGTGAGGGACAAGACCTGCCGAAATAATTTTATTCACTGGTGAACATGATTTCCTTATTATAACATCATTCATGTTATAGAAGACTGACTATACATATGCTCATACGTTTGTATCTAGGCATATGTAACATAGTAGAATACTTATATGTTTATATCTAGACATGTTACATAGCAGATATGTTTGTATCTAGACATATGTAACATAGTAGATACTCGTATGTTTATTCTAGACATGTTACATGGCAGATATGTTTGTACCTAGACATATGTAACATAGTAGATACTCGTATGTTTATTTCTAGACATGTTACATGGCAGATATGTTTGTACCTAGACATATGTAACATAGCAGATTCGCTATTTGTTAGAACAATAACTCGTTTATTCGGGACTTCTCTTGGTACAAAATAGTGTTTTTGCCAGATGATCGTTAAATATTAAGAGTTTATGTTTAATAATATAATCATCCACCCGATCTTCTTCTTCTCCAGGTCGTTTGTTGCTCATACTGATTGAAATTCATTTACTAGTAGTCTTTAAGGGAGGCATCGTTTTCAAGAGGAAATGTGCATATTGTTAGTTTGATCCGGCTCGATTAATGTCACTATTTCACTTCTATTATTTCTTAGTAAAATATTGCCAACAAAATAGCTTCTTCATATCTTGTTTGTCAGGTAGTGTGATTGATCATCCCTGTATTTATTACAAATACAGCTGAACCTGAATTAGCAGCCACCTGTTCTAAGCGGTCAACCTGTATTTAGTGGTCAATGTTGATATTACCAAACTGCAGATTTTGTTACATATAGATACATCATTTAGCAGTCACCTCTGTTAAGCGGCCACTTTCTCTTGTTCCCTTGACTGACCGCTTAAGACAGGTTTGACTGAAGTCATTTGTGTAAAATCGTTGTGTCGAGAATGAAGACATGACCACAGGACGTTACCATCGTCATGATTCAGTCATAAACCAATGTCCATCAAATGACAGAATCAAC
>CM037790.1:22282400-22332400 GCA_021229015.1 Solen grandis | reverse complement strand
CAATTATCATGTGGAAAAACAACAACAACAAACAAATAATTGTTGATATGCATAATAATAAAACATCAATATTGTACTGAATTCTTATGACAATTTTATTTGAATAAATTGACATCAATAAAGGTCACTAAAATGTCTCATAATGATAAGATATGTAAACAATAAAATTATAACTTGTCACAATTCAGCAGATCTTAACTACCCTTATTATCTTAAAATTCAGTTACCTTCATATTGTGTTTATTACAGGTTTTTTTTTTTTTTTTTTTTTTTTTTTTTTTTTTTTTTTAAACCATTACTTTTCCATTGTTCAGCAATGATGCAATAATATGAACAGGAAATTAATGTGACTGGTATCTATGACCCTTCCAATCCCACCCCTAAGGCTATTTAATCCAGCCTTCTAGCTGCTGGGTCCAGTCAGATAAGACTGAAATACCCAGCAGGGTGCCACATTCCATGCATACCAATTTTCAATGCCTTCAGCGTGATACCGCTAGGACGCGCGGGCGTGACAAGTTCACAACACAGCATTTTTGCGTGCAGACGCGGAAAACGCTCTGATTTTGCCGCAACGTCGAAACGCGTCGTTGCGACAACGCACTATCGGGACAAGTTAACGCACGGACACGACACAGATGTGTCTATTCGCTCGCGCCATTCCTCGTGGACCCATGGAGTAAGATCATACTACATTATGGTGGCTCATTTCCTCGGAAGGACGTCGACCGTCTTCACTGCAAGATGGCACGAAATATGCATTTTTGTTGCTTGTGGCGATAGCATATTAGTTTTGGAGAATTCCCATGCCACAACTAATTTGTAGTTAATAGAATGAAGTTTTTGAAGATGGTACTTTGATATGATTTGAACTTGTTTGTCTGGTCCAGAACTTAGGATTTCACAACTAATCTACCATCAGTTCATGTGTTTTGCATATATCTCAATTAATGCCTCTGCCACAAATATTAAGGTCACTAGCAAAGGTCAAGTACACTCAAGCTTGACCTGCCTTTAATTTTGACATTGGTAGATCTTTCTAATACACAAGCGTCGGCGTGTCATGTACTGTCAGTCGTGGTCAAGTATCTACCTTTCAAGGTCAAGGTCACAGACAGAGGTCAATAATCGACACCCCAATCTTGTCGGGTACTAGTAAGCGCTGACATGGATGGAAAGATTTTCAATACTGGTATGATTCCCCACCTTGTGTCGATTAAAGTGTTTTGTACCTTAATTAATACTTCCGTCAAAGGCTTAAGTCACAAACAGTGGTGAAAGATCAAGTAATTACATAATTTATATAAGCTAATATGCAAGCATGTCCGGGCACAAACATTGAAATGCATCAATTGACTGTCAGGTACCGGTTTATCATGTACACTTTCTTGATATGAACTCCAAAGATCAATGCAAAGTGCTATTATCATGTTATTATATTCTTTGATCAATGTTATATAAACAGAATTTTAATTCTTCCATTAATGACGTCAAATCCTACTTGAGACCCAGACATTTGCACGTCATGCTGCAAGAATGTTTGTATGTAAGATATTTTGTGAAAATAGATAAAGATAACGAATGAAACCTGAAGTTCAAATCAGAAGGTAGATTTTACTATTTCACCCGGAGAGCATCGTCGGGCACGTACCCACGGTCAATTCGTTCCGTTAAGCGTAAATTGCAGACGTGGATTATCCGACGATGTATAGAAAGTCTGAAACGTCCAATCTGTCAGACACTGCTCTAAGATATAGGACGGGCCAACAAGTTGGGCGATCGGTTGTTCTAATAGCAGGAATCGGTGATGACAATCATCAAGGCGTGATTATTAAAGTGAACCATCCATCATTAAATTGTGATCATACTAGTAAATGCATGCAAGCTTTTATCTAATGACGCTTATAACTCCAAGTCAATGGATGATATTGGATCTGAAATGAAGTATGTTTAAGTATCTGAAGGACCATGATTATAATTCAATGATGGATAATTAACCTTAAGGTCGAGATGGTACGTTTTTAAAGATCAGTGGAATTGGACATAGTCAGAAGTAGGTCTACAATTTCTTTTTGTGTGTGTTCAATGTATGTGAAAGTTGGTGTGTCAATTGTCATGCTTTATTATTCTTCTTTGTCCAACTGTAAGGCTTTAAAGGTTGAGGTAATTAGGCATCAGTGAATGGACACCAAACTGTGGATCAAGTGAACACAAACTGTGCAGACAGACAATTTGAGTGGTCGAGAGTGTATGCCTATCGTCATGTTTCTCCTCAATGATTCATGTGTTTCCCACCGTGCCGGGTCTCATTTGTATACGTAGTAATTATATGTTTATCAGTTTATTTCATTTTTGACTTATACAAATAGTACATCGTCAATCAGTATGATATTACAATATGAACACGTGACAAACAACTTATCTATTACAAACTGCTATCACTCACTCATTCACTCACTCACTCACTCACATCATTCATCACCACTTCACCAGACACCACACCCATCTATATCATATCTAATTCAACGGCATACCTGATAAAAATAAAGCATGAATTACAATAAGGAGGATGGACTTTCAAACTTGATATACTATATCAATCACATATAATTATTGTAAAAACTCATGTCATATATAAATTTGATTTTCTCATTTTAAATGCCAGTTCAATATACTTTCCTAACTTCAATAATTGTTTTTTATTACAACACCTTAATAACTCCAAAAATTTAGCCATTGAAGGTTTTACAATATAATATTTTTTAATATATTTTTCTCTTAAGTCACTGTATAATGTACACTTCAATATAAAATGATACTCATCTTCCACATCATTCAGGTTACAATACACACACTTCCTTTCAGCTCTCTCCACTCTATCTCTCCCATATCTTTCCGATTCAACTCTTAATATATAACATTTAAAAGCTATCTGTTATTCTTTGTTTAAACAAAGAAATAAACTCAGTATGACATAAACTATATGGATTATTCCAAGCATAAGAGAACCCGTATTCATTAAGAACTGTTTTGACATTAGTTACCCAATTTTTATATCCTTTATTACTATCTTCAATTGCTATACTATATAATGTTTTTAATAAAATGTTATCAGTAGATGTTAATTTTAACCAATACTTAACTATTGCTACAAGTCTAAAAAGCGGGAGTCTCCCTAATTCGCCGTATACCGCTATAGTACTTGTAGCCATTTTCACTCCTAGTATTGATTTGCAAAATTTTAACTGTACTCTCTCTATATCCTTACACTTAGTAAAACCCCAGACCGGACAACAATATGATAATATTGACCCTACGAAGGCATCGAAAAGTTGAAGCGACATTTTAGGATTTAATTCATATTTAATAACGTTGTTTAAAAGAATACCAGAGGCCCTTAAAGCTTTTCCTATTATATACTGATTATGTAACACAAACGAGCCTGTGAAATTAAATATAACACCTAAATAATTGAAGTCATTAACTACTTCTAATAGTTCATTATTATATAGCCAAAATTCAGATGTTTTCACAGGACCTCTTTTACGGAATACAACAATCTTGGTTTTAGCAACATTTACCTCTAGTCCCCACCTATCGCAATACTCTTTCAGTAAATTCAAACTACCTTGTAGATCTTCCGTAGAATTTCCAATAATGACCATGTCATCCGCAAACAATAATAAAATAATACATACATCATGAAATGATAATCCACTATCAGCTCCTTTTTGAAGAAATAATTCTAAATCATTCAAAAATAATGCAAAAAGTGCTGGCGAACTGGTTTGGCCCTGCCTCAAGCCAACAGCTATTTCAAAGAAATCTGAATACTTATTATTACCATGCCGCACACAAGATTTAACAGTAGTATACATCGATCTGAATATATTAAAAAATTGCAAATTTTTTTTTTATTATTATTAATGAAGTGTAAGACTATATTATGTAAACAAATACTGCATCAACGGTGCTACATTTTTTTCTAAATCCAAATTGAGCATCTGATAATATATTATTGTTTTTCATCCCATTTAGTAACTCTATTATTCAAAACTCTAAAAATATTTTCCCAAAATTACTCATTAATGTTATTCCACGATAATTATTTGTATCATTTTTGTCCCCCTTTTTATGCAAAGGCACGATATAACCCTCTGACCAACATTGTGGAAAATGTCCACTAGTGAACACCATATTAAAAACATCAGTTATATGTCCAGACAATATATCCATAGACTCAATAAAATAATCATTTAATAAATCATCACTTGGGCAAGAACTCTTATTACGTTTTAATTGCTTAATGGCATTTTCAACTTCATTAATACATATTGGCTTATTTAACTCATCAAAAGTTGGGTTTTCCATATTCATGTTATGATTTTCACAAAAATCTTCGACTTCATCTAATTTTGAATTTTTTTTATCATTATAAATATTACTGAATTTTAAAGAAAAAACTCCAGAATTCTCTTGGACATTTATTCTTCAAGTTACTTAACTCGACCGCACGATTTCTTTTATAAATATTCTTTTTCTTATGAATTAATTGTTTATATTTTTTTTTATGATTACAAAGCTCATTTCTATTATGTGTAGACTTACATAAATTAAATTTCTTTAGCGCACATTTATAGACCCGTAACGCCTTTGCACATTCATCATCGAACCATTCATTTATTTTATTATTACTACTACTACCACAACCTGATTGTTCATGACTGAAGAACGTTTTTTTACAGAATGCATCAGCTATTTCCGATATTGCACGTGAAAAGTGAGAAACCAATAATTCTATATCACCTGGCGAGTTACCTTTCCTATTACTATAAAATCAGGTAACTTGCCAATAATACCTCGCCTAAAGGCGTCTCTCGTATCCCCACACCATCTATAACTTGTATAAACTACCTCTTGCTCTACCTGATTGTAGGTTCGATTCAAAACTTGAGCCGTATTCAGTTTAAAATACAGTGGTGCATGATCACTGAAGGCATTAAATGCTCCTACCTTAAAACCACAAATTAAGTTAAAATCACACTCCTTCAATAAGACATAGTCAATTGTGGTACAACTATTTCTACTATAATACGTGTAATCACCCACGCCATAATCGTGATATAACCTGCCATTGGCTAATTTTAGGTTCGCCGCTTTACACATATCCAAAAGCCTTAAGCCCCGTGCATTGCAAACTGTATCCCGTGAGGCCCTACCAACGGGTTTATCGGGAACATAACACTGTAAATCTAAATCATCTATCAGCCTGTCGTTCATAATATAATCCTGTTTAGCACCTACTCTTGCGTTACTATCTCCTGCTATCGAAATGGAACCTTATGATTCAAAATGATATATATCCTGAAGTAAAACATCAAATAGGTCAACATTGTAAATACGTGTAGCCGTAGAATCATCTGGCCATAGATACATAGCACACAAATATATATCATCATTAATATTAAAAAATGTTTTATCTAGCTTCAGCCAAATAATTGTGTCAAAATGATTTCTTACTATCGTTATACCTGATTTCAATGTGTCCTTAATATACATAGTAATCCCCCACTATTTCTCCTTGCAAGTCTATGTTTAAACTTACGATAATAATTTAAGCACGTATAATCATTTAATTTAAAATCAAAATATTCATCAGTCCATGATTCTAATAATATGATAATATCATTATTTGATAAGGAAGAAAGAAAGTCAGAGTTTTCAGTTTTATAAGCTGAAAGCCCATTACAGTTCCAAACAGTTACATTAATTCCAACCCCCTCGAATCCCTAATCCGTCTTTATCGGCTTTCCGTCGACATATAGCGTGTCATACGCAATCCAAGCAGCATTGCCATTATCCTTGGCCTCCCTTAGCTTCGGAATGAGCTTCTTCCGCTTGGCCACAATCTCCGGCGGGAATTGCTCGTGAATATAAAATTCAGTTTTGTTCAGTTTAAATTTCAATTTGCGCACCATTTCTCTTTCCGGGAAAAGATTAAATTTACACACAATCTGTCGCGGCAAACCAACACCTTGACTCCTGGCTCCGATTCTATGCACTCTTTCCAGCTTCATCTCTCTTACTATGCTCTCCGCCATCTCCAATTTCTCCGTCATGAACCTCCTGAGTATGGCCTCTGTATCTTCGCTCTTCTCCTCTGGTACTTCGGGGATATTACAGAAAATCAGGTTATTTCTCATACTCTGTGATTGCAAATAAGAAATCGTATCCTGCAGTTTGTCTCTATCTTTCTCTAGTTGTGTAATCTTGTCTCTAGTATAACCATCAGCCATCTCCAAGTTGTCAACTCTGTCACTCACTTTCTCAACTTTATTATTCATATCCTTGTACGTTTTTATAAATCAAAGACACCCGGTCTGGTCCACGAGATATGATAAGTGCACTGTGTTGGAATTCGGGTTTTGGCTTTTTTTGTTATATGCAAATAACTTCACATTTATTTGAATAATTCATGGCAGCATATATTCGGGCTATATATTTTTATTGGCATGGAAAGAAGGGAACAAAAATATAGAGCGTGTGCCGACGTGTTTTGTGTAACTTACAAAGATCAAGGTCACAGAGAGGTTGGTGAAAGTTAAAAGGTCAACAACTGAAACGCGTACATTCGGCATTTAATGGATTTCGTGGACCAGGGTCTGTATATGCACCCCAGTATGAAGAATCCCTACGTGGACACAACCAATATATATAGGTAAGATCTATATCTAGCAAATTGCAAAATTATTGTATTAAACGTAGATCTAGAAACATATTTTAAGATAATAAATAGTTCTAGAGATAATTAGTCTACTATGCGTGTCCTTAAATGTATAATTCCTGGAAAAAACACGGACCACATCTAGATCTAACCAAGCAGAGATTTAAATTACCAAATAAAGCTTCAATTAATTTAAATACAAAGATCTAACTGAGAGGGTAATTCAGAAACTGTGTTTGATTATTGCTCTTTCAACCATAACGTTACTGGAAACGTAAAGTAAACGACAAATATGTAAAATGTAATTTGAAAGAGTCTCCTTTTATCCACATTTTGTTATATCGTTCTACTTTCGGTTTGGCGAGAGGCGTGATAACCAATACGAAAACGTGTGCCTCGAGAAATACGTGTACACCGTATTTTATTTCGTAATTTGGCGGGAATTATTGCGCAGCATTCTTAAAAAAGTAGTTCTTTTTAAAATAGAGCATATTTATATATTTAGGATATATTAAACCTGATTCACTTATCAGACAGTACTATGAACCAAAACCAAGTTTTATTTCATTTCCAAAATTATAAAAGCAGTAAGTGCAGAAACCTTTAAACTCTTTGCTTGCGTTAAATGACCTCCGGAAGTTCTTCTTGCAGAAGATGTAAACAGTTTCTGCGGAAGTTTCACTTTCCCCGCTAGTTGTTGATATTGCATCAAACGCATGACACAAAAGCATAAGGAAAGTAAGTTTCTTTCATATTGATTGAATTCGTATACGCACCCAAAATCAGAAAAAAAAATGCTGGTATGATATAACACTACTGTTTTTTTTCTTCTTCGTTGTATCTGCATTCCATCAAAACATGGTTCAAAGGTTATGTGCAGGCGTTTGTAGATAAGTCTGCTATTTAGTTAAACTCCCCCAGCTACACACATCTTTGTCACAGAACAAGGATTACAAAAACTCCAACAGGGTCTAAAACTGCATATAAAGCTACTGGTCCAGACAAGATTTCCTCTAGTTTAGACTCCTGAAACTGGGTTACTTGCCGCTGCTAAACTTACTGCAGAATCAAGAAATAACCAGGCTCTTCTACACGTTCCAGGTCTCTTTTTACCATCTGACTGGAAAACTGCTATAGTTTCCCCTGTCTTAAAGAAAGGAAACCGCTCTATTCCTTCAAACTGCTGTCCAAATTTCTTTCACTTCTGTAACACACTGGTCCCGGTGGCTGAGTGGTTAGAGTGTTCACCCCAGAAACGAGAGGTCGTGGATTCAGTCCCTGGCCGCAACATACTAAGGTAAATAGAAAAAGGTTCTGGTATTGCTCCCTTGCTTGGCGCTCAGCATAACAGTGTATTTCCAGGACTGGTTGGCCCAGTGTCAGGATAATGTGACTGGGTATGGTATCATGCCACATGTCTATGGCTAATACTGCAGTGTGGCATCACTATATCCGTCTCAAATAGACATCGTCTCCAAATGACTGATATACTGTCAGTGGGATGCTAAACCCAACAAACAGACAAACCTTTATTGTGTTTATGAAAAAAATGTCTCCTTAAACAATGTTAATCATACTAAATTGCTTTTCTGCTTCTTAAAAATTTCTGATTAGGGGAAATATGTCAATAATTATTCCCAAATAAGCAGAACTTGAATGAGCGATTTGAGGTTCACAGGGTTTCCATGACGCACAAAATTGCCCATTTTTGACTCTCAGATTGCATAAATGACTCCCAAATACTTGAAAATTTACCTCTATCTTTGTAAGAAGGGGTCAGTTATCCCTCCGTTTGAAAGTCTAGGTTTGCTCTTGTTGGTTTAAGCATCTTTTGTAATTTGAAAAAAAACAACATTTGGTCGTCAAAACCATTATATTCATAGCCCCTGACAATATCAATAGCTTAAGTACAGGAAATACCCTCCTAGTGTCAGGTGTTGATATCATACCCATGGTTTAAATCCACAATGTTTGACATTAAGGGATTGTTCCTAAATAATCAGTCAAGTCTGTTTACCTTATCCAACCAGTGTAAGTGTACAGCAGTTCAACCAGTTGATAAAAAGCTGACCTATTTTACTCAAAAGAACATGTGCTTTTTGTTTGTGATACTATCTGTGTGTGTACTTAATCAAGATACAATTTAAAACTGCCTAACTGTCAATAGTGGTGGAGCTACATTACAGTAGATTCTCCATTTATTAGCTGTTGCTTGTCATGGTATGCAGAATGAAGTGCTAACACTCTGTTACATTAATATGGTTTATATATATTTTAACCCTTTACCTCATGAATATTCATGTACATATTTATCACTTGATGAATATTCATTGATTAACAAAACTTAAAATGGTATTATTATGAAATCATTAATTTTTCTTTGCCACATGGACTGAGTAGAAACTGAGATACAATATCGTATGAGCAAACAAAGGAGACCCTGATCTTGGTCTGCTCTGTTTGCTTATGTGTCAAAATGAGTCAATATGAAGTAAAGGGTTAAAGATGTTCTGATGCCTTGGCAAACAGATCAGACAGACCTAGATCAGACTGCCCATTCCAGTCTGCACAACAATGAATAATCCATTGTTTCATATACCATTTAAAGTTCAGTATATTAATATTTATCAAGTCATTACTCATACATTTGTACATGAATATTCATGAGGTAAAGGGTTAAAATATATATATACTTGAAAAAAACATTTGAAATTAACTGCATTCCTGGGCTGTCCTACAAATGGGTTGCGGTCAATTCGTAACCAAACCAATTCGTAACCTATTTGTTTTGGTCGATTCGTAACCTTTTTCAGGTCAATTCGTTACCGTTTTCAAATCTTGAGTCAATTCGTAACCAATTTTACAGGTCAATTCGTAACCTCCAACAAAGTGTTGAAGATATTACCTTTGATATTATTAAAGATATAAAAGACGGTGTTGAATAACGACCAATTATTGCCGAATATCACTAATGAGCCATATAATCATCCACTGCTAGTGTTAATTTTGTTTTTAATATATTGTCGGTGTTGAATAGGTGATTTATTTAAGCAATTAATGCTGTTGTGCGTGTTTTTATAGTTTGGGAATGTGCCTTTTAATTAGCGCCTCGCATCACACGTAAGTGTATGCACCTATAGATAATACATGAAAAACATTTGAAATTAACTGCATTCCTGGGCTGTCCTACAAATTATATATCCCACATTTTTTTCATGTTTCATGCTTTTTAAACTTGTAATGCTTTAGTTTATCGACAACACCATTTTCGAACGGTTAAACCATGACCTCCTTGTTAAAAATCACATATGACCTTGTAGATACGTTTTAAATGAAGCAGCATCCGAACGACTATTATCCGAAATACCAGGACACATGTTGCACGCACGTTTTGTTCTCTTTAAAGTAACGTCCTAAGGCATAATTCTTCATTTTAACAGATGTATTTTACCTGACATGTCCGGAGATAATGACATCATTTTCAAAAACAATATTTTTGAACGAGGAAGAGTAAAAATGGACCAGTTTTTAAAAGAAAGTTAAAATTTTCAATTTAAACTTTTCACCGGTGAAATGTGAGAATTACTATCGTATGAAATTCATCTAATTATAATTTTGATGTTACAGCCTGCAAACAGTTCCTCTTTATCTAAATAATAAATGTGTTCATAAATGTATAAGTTTATTTATGCATGAATAAATAACAATAAGTATAGATCATTTTCCTGTTATTGTCAGCTGCCTATAAAGCGAAAAAATTCATTTATGGACTAAATACACTACAGTATTGTTTCCGTAAATTGAGAAATAAGTTGCTATAAATTAATTAAATCTATGCTTTTGGATTAGAGTGTTTTGTGTCTGGGAAGGTCATAATGAGAACGATTATTGTTTCCCATTCCACTCATGACATCTGTGTTCGATTCTCGGATCTATGGGGATCTGTTGGACTCATGTACGTTTAAAGTACAAATGGATTGTACTAAATGAAAACATAAACTCAAATATGACAAAATCCTCAGTAAACGTACCAGACCACGACATAATAATATCAGATTTTGCAACAAAGGTGCATCACCAAAAGACAAAACCTAGAAAATGTTACCTATACAAAAAAGCAGACTGGAATGAAATAAAAAAAAAAACTTATAAAACTGAATGAGAAAGTAGAAAAAAAATGAAGACAAAAATGAAAAAAACATTTTAAAGATTAAGGAAAAACCAAAAAAAAAAAAAGAAAAAAAAAACTTAGAAGGACTAAAAGACAAAAACACAAAACCCTTCTGGAAGTATGTCAAATCTAAAAGACAAGAATCAACCGGAATAGCCCCACTCAAAAGAGGAAACAGCCTAATAACAGATAGCAAAGAAAAAGCTGAAGAACTACTCAAACAATTTAAATCTGTCTTCACAAAACCAACGAACAAAGAATTCCAAAAAAAAAAGAAAAACATCAAACCAATAAAAATTGAACAGAAAGGAATGGAGAAGCTACTATCAAAAATAAATCCATCAAAGGCTTCTGGCCCAGATAACATTCCTAATAGAATACTAAAAGAATGCTCAAAAGAACTAACCCCAATCCTGAAAATAATCCTACAGTGCTCAATAGACACAGGAGAATTACCAAAAGACTGGAGAGATGCAAACATCTCAAGCATCTTCAAAAAAGGCAACAAACACCTGCCACAAAACTACAGACCTGTCTCTCTAACCTCAGTCATATGCAAAACTATTGAACATATTATTTGTAGACACTAACTTAATCACCTGGAAGAAAACAAAATACTGACAAACTTAAATCATGGATTTAGGTCTGGGTACTCCTGCGAAACACAACTGATCACAACTTTCCCCTCTACAATCCAATTTTGTGAAGCACTGGGAAAAACCCCATCACAGACTTACAAACAGATTCAGGATGCCGGAACTGCAGAAAAGTGTTGCAGGTCGCTAGTTTTTAAGTGGCATAAGCAGTTTAAAGATTGGCGCATATCCATCGAAGACGAGAAACGGTGCGGTCGACCTGCGAATCAGAAAATGACACTCGTGAAAAATGTTAAGGACACGTTAGCAAAAGAACCGGCGTTTCACTGTTAGGAATATCGAAAACGTCTGTACACCGGATACTGAAAGAGGACCTTCATATGAGTAAAGTAAGTGCGCGATGGGTACCTCGACTCTTGACTGATGAACAAAAGGCCACACGAGTTGAGTGTTCTCAGGAGTTTCTGAGTCTGAATAAAAAGAAAGGTGATCAGTTTTTGTACAATATTATCACGATGGACGAGACTTGGATATGGGAATATGATCTTGAAACAAAGGCTGAATCCTCGGTATGGAAAACACCGAAATCCCCACCTCCGAAGAAGGCGAGAGTGTCCAAGTCTGGCGGAAAACACATCTTTGTGTTTTTTGTGGATCGCCGAGGCATGTTGTTAGTGCACAGAGTACCAGACGGACGGACAGCCAATGCCTTATACTACGGCAAGGTATTTATTATACACGACTAAATAATTGATTAAATTAGATTCTGTATGTTTATAAAATATTTATATTCCCTACATATCTAACACGTTTATACAAATAAAATAAAAACATTGCAAATTATTCCAACTCAGCGACCGTTTCATTTGCACAGACCTTGTTTATTTTTTCAGCTTTTGCGCAGAGATCTCGTACACGACTTACAAAAGAAACGTCCGGGTGTCGATTTAAGTGACTTTATTCTTCACCAGGATAATGCTCCCCCACATACGGCTGCATCATCACAGTTCGAAATAGACGTGTTGTGGTTTAAACGCTTAAGACACCCGCCATATAGTCCAGACCTGACTCCTATGGATTTTCGTGTGTTTCCGGAGATTAAGTCGTATCTCAGGGACCGAAGATATGACAGTCCGCAAGATGTTATGGCGGAAACGCTGAAGATTGTGTCTTCTTTTGATAAGCAATTCTATGTAGACACTTACGACAAATGGATTATGCGTCACAAGAAATGTGTTTCCTGTGGCGGTGACTACGTAGAAAAAGTGTAAGGTGCGTTTTAAATGCGACGTCATTGTGACATTACGTGACGTTTTTTTGTGCGCCGAGTGGCATATAGTGGTGATTATTAATCATTTGAAACTTTTTATTCGTTCTATGTATCTTAATGAAATTTCACCATGTATGGTCATATAAATGAAATAATATGCCACGAAACTTTGGTACTGAAATATTGACAAATAGCCATGTTATAGGGAAATTCTACATACTTCTGGGACAACCCTCGTAAATGACTTCCAGCTAGATCACGACAAAGGTCAACAAATAGATATTGCCATATTAGACTTTTCAAAAGCCTTCGATACAGTACCACATGACAAACTCCTACACAAACTTGACAGCTACGGAATTAAGGGAAGTCTTCACACTTGGTTAACAAATTCCCTAACAAGTAGAACAATGAAAACAATAGTAGAAGGCGAAAAATCAAGCGAAACAACAGT
Source organism: Solen grandis (assembly GCA_021229015.1). Lineage (NCBI taxonomy): Eukaryota > Metazoa > Mollusca > Bivalvia > Adapedonta > Solenidae > Solen > Solen grandis. The sequence continues at coordinate 22,319,185 of CM037790.1, read as the reverse complement.
AGACTCAGGAGTACCCCAAGGCACAGTACTAGGGCCAATCCTATTCTTGTGCCACATAAATGACCTGCCAGAATGTGTAAAATCCCCCGTCAGACTATTTGCAGATGACTACCTACTATACAGAACGATAAAATCAGAACAAGATCACCTCCAATTACAACAGGACCTAAATAGCCTAGAAACATGGGCAACAAACTGGGGCATGAAATTCAACGCGAAAAAAATGCTATATCATGTCAAAACCAATAGATTTTATCAACTGAATAACCACATACTGCAGGAAGTACAAAATAATCCCTATCTTGGACTACAAATCTCAAATGACTTAAAATGGAATATACATATCAACAAGGTATGCAAAAAAGCAAATTCAACTTTAGGCTTTTTAAGAAGGAATCTCAGAAATGTACCACAGACCTGTAGAAAAACAGCCTACATTACACTAGTAATTTAAGATCAATAATGGAATATGGGGCTACCATCTGGAACCCCTATCAGAAAGACAATATAGACAAACTAGAAAGAATTCAAAACAGGGCAGTAAGATTCATAAAAAGAGATTATACAAGCAGAACACCAGGGACAATATCAAAAATGAAACAAGAACTTGAACTAGAAACTTTACAAGACAGACGCCTAAGCCTCAGATTAATATTAATGTACAAGGTGGTTGAGGGGTTTGCTCCAGCACTGCCAACATCAGATTTTGTGAAATTCACCAGACCTAAAAGGACAATAAAAACAACAAAAAATTAATGGCTGCGAAACATCAAATATATTAGAAAAACGCATTTGCAGAAATTCAAAGGGTCTGGAAATACCGTCATCAAACTCTAAACAATATGAAAATTCATTCTTTGTGGACACTGTGATTCAATGGAATCATCTCCCTGATAAAATAGTGCATGCTGGCTCTGTTGAGGCATTCAAAAATGCCTTAAAGAGCCACCGCCAATAGTGCGGAGCTCTTCTTCCGTTGTGTAAAACCCAGTATTGGGATCTACAACGTATTTGTTTCAGATTCAGATTCAGATTCATATGGAGGAACGGGCAGATCGAAACTAATCTTGATCCATGGAGTTACCGGAAACATGGCGGCATGGCGGCGCAGAATATACACGCGAACCCGACGTCGCGATTAATGCGATAACGTTAACTATAGCTAGCGTGTCATCGCGTTGTGGATAAGGGTTACGTCGATGAGAAATCTGACTTCTAATACAAGCCTCAATTATGTTACAAAACATTAATATGCTTAAATCAAATTGCATTTTTTTTAATCATTACTTTTCAATTGTTCAGCAATAATGCAATGAAATAGAACATGAAGTAACTGTGACTGGTATCTACGACCCTTACCATCCCACCCCTAAGGTTATTTCAGCCTACTAGCTGCTGGATTCAGTCAGATAACACTGAAATACCCAGCAGGGTGGCACATTCCATGCATATCAATTTTCAGTGCCTTCAGCGCGATACCGCTAGGACGCGCGGGCGTGACAAGTTCACAAAACAACATTTTGGCGCGCAGACGCGGAAAACGCCCTGATTTTGCCGCAACGTCGAAACGTTCGAAATGCGTCGTCGCGACAACGCACCATCGGGACAAGTTAACTCGCGGATACGACACAGAAGTGTTTTTTCGCTCGCGCCGTTCCTCGTGGACCCTACTACATTATGGTGGATCATTTCTGCCATATGTCGCGTCTTCGGAAGAACTTTTGCCCTTTTGTTGCTTGTGGCGATAGCATATTAGTTATGGAAATTTCCCAGAACAAATTTGTAGTTATTAGAAAAAAGTTTTCAAAGGTGATACTTTGATATGATTTGAACTGGTCCAGAGCACTTAGGATTTCACAAATAATCTACCATCAGCTCATTTGTTTTGCATATATCTCAATTAATGCCTCTGCCACAAATATTAAGGTCACTAGCAAAGGTCAAGTGCACTCAAGCTTGACCTGCCTTTATTTTGACATTAGTAGATCTTTCTAATACACAAGCGTCGGCGTGTCATGTACTACTAGTCGTGGTCAAGTATATACCTCAAAGGTCAAGCTAGGTCACAGGCAGAGGTCAATAATCGACACCCCAAGCTTGTCGGGTACTAGTAAGCGCTGACATGGATGGAAAGATTTTCAATACTGGTATGATTCCCCACCTTGTGTCGATTAAAGTGTTTTGTACCTTAATACTTCCGTCAAAGGCTTAAGTCACAATAAACAGTGGTGAAAGATCAAGTAAGTATAGTAGAAGTAGGTCTGCAATTTCTTTTTGTGTGTGTTCAATGTATGTGACAGTTGCTGTGTCGATAGTCATGCTTTACTTTTCTTCTTTGTCCCACTGAAAGGCTTTTAAAAGTTGAGGTAATTGGGCATCAGTGAATGGACACCTAACTGTGGATCAAGTGAACACAAACTGTGCAGACAGACAAATTGAGTGGTCGAGAGTGTATGCCTATAGTCATGTTTCTCCTCAATGATTCATGTGTTTCCCACCGTGCCGGGTCTCATTTGTATACGTAGTAATTAAAGACAGACGGTCTGGTCCACGAGATATGATTAAGAGTGCACTGTGTTGGATTTTTTTGTTATATGCAAATAACTTGACATTTATTTGAATAATTCATGGCAGCATATGTTCGGGCTATATATTTTTATTGGTATGGAAAGAAGGGAACAAAAAAATAGAGCGTGTGCCGGCGTGTTTTGTTTAACTTACAAAGATCAAGGTCACAGAAAGGTTGGTGAAAGTTTAAAGGTCAACAATTGACATGCGTATATTCGGCATCTAATGGATTTCGTGGACCAGGGTCTATATACAACCTAGTATGAGGAGTCCCTGCGTGGACACAACCAATATATATAGGTAAGATCTAGATCAAGCAAACTGCAAAATTATTGCATTAAACGTAGATCTAAAACTACATATTTTAAGATAATAAATAGTTCCAGAGAAAATTTGTCTACTATGCGTGTCCTTAAATGTATAATTCCTGGAAAAACACGGACCACATCTAGATCTAACCATGCAGAGATTTATATTTATTTATTACCGAATAAAGCTTCAATTAATTTAAATACTAAGATCTAACTGAGAGGGTAATGCAGAAACTGTTTTTGGTTATTTCTATTTCAACCATAACGTTACTGGAAAGGTAAAGTAAACGATACATATGTAAAATGTAATTTGAAGGAGTCTCCTTTAATCCAAATTTTGTGATATCGTTCTACTTTCGGTTGGCGAGAGTCGTGACAACCAAAACCAAAAGTGTGCCTCGAGAAATACGTGTGCGCCGTACTTTATTTCGTAATTTGGCGGGAATTATTGCGCAGCATTCTTGAAAAAAAGTAGTTCTTATTAAAATAAAGCATATTTATATTTTTAGGATATATTAACCTGATTCACTTATCAGACAGTACTATGAACCAAAACCAAGTTTTATTTCATTTCCAAAATTATAAAAGCAATAAGTGCAGAAACTTTTAAACTATTTGCTTGCGCTGAATGACCTCCGGAAGTTCCTCATGCAGAAGATGTAAACAGTTTCTCCGCTAATCAAACGCACATGACACAAAAGCATAAGGAAAGTAAGTTTCTTTCATATTGATTGAATTCGTATACGCACCCAAAATCAGAAAAATGCTGGTATGATATAAGACTACTGTACTCATGTTTTTTTTTCTTCTTCGTTGCATCTGCATTCCATCAAAACATGGTTCAAAGATTATGTGCAGGCGTTTGTTGATGTCTGCTATTTAGTTAAACTCCCCAGCTACACACATCTTTGTCACAGAACAAGGATTACTGAAACTCCAACAGGGTCGAAAAACGCATATAAAGCTACTGGTCCAGACAAGATTTCCTCTAATTTAGACTCCTGAAACTGGGTTACTCGCCGCTGCTGAACTTTAGAATCCAGAAATAACCAGGCTCTTCTACAAGTTCCAGGTCTCTTTTTACCAAGACACAGTACCATCTGACTGGAAAACTGCTATAATTTCCCGTCTTTAAGAAAGGAAACCACTCTATTCCTTCAAACTGCTGTCCAATTTCTTTAACTTCTGTAACACTGTGGTCACGGTGGCTGAATGGTTAGAGTGGTCACCCCAGAATCGAGAGGTAGGTTCAATCCCTGACTGAAATACTGTCAGTGGGACAAAACTTTATTGTGTTTATGAAAGAAAATGCTTCCTTAAAGAATGTTAATCATAATAAATTGCTTTTCTCTTCTTAAAAATTTCCAATTAGGGGAAATATGTCTATAATTATTCCCAAATTAGCAGAACTTGAATGAGTTTGCAGGGTTTTCCATAGCACACAAAATTGCCCATTTTTGACCCTCCAATTGCTTAAATGAATCCCAAATACTTCAAAATTTGCCTCTACCTTCATATGAAGGGGTCCTCTGTTTGAAAGTCTGTGTTTTCTCTCAGTATTTTAAGCATCTTTTGTAATTTGAAAAACGTATGGTCGTCAAAACCATTATATTCATAGCTCCTGGCAGTATCAATAGCTTAAGTATAGGAAATACTCTCCTAGTGTTAGGTGTTGATACCCATGGTTTAAATCCACAATGTGTGACATTAAGGGATTGTTCCTAAATAATCAGTCAAGTCTGTCTACCTAAACCAGCTTATCCAACCAGTGTAAGTGTACAGCAGGCGTACAGCATTTCAACCAGTTGGTAAAAAGCTGACCTATTTTACTCAAAAGAACATGTGCTTTTTGTTTGTGGTACTATCTGTGTGTGTACTTCATCAAGGTACAATTTAAAACTGCCAAACTGTCTACATAAACACTAGCTTCTCCATTTATTAGCTGTTGCTTGTCATGGTATGGCCAAGTGCAAATAAAGTGTGACATTAAGGTCCAAAACTGAACTGCTGTTGAGACTGCTTTTGCTAGTTCTTTTTCATAGTACATATAGTGAAAAATGCAGAAAGGATGTTTTTTTTTTAAACAGATGCAGCTTTCTTAAAAATATATTGATTTTAGATAGAACTAAGATGGGGTTTTTTACACTTCATAAAGCATGTTTAAATTTGAAAACTGTTATGTAAACCATTGGGTTTGACAATATTTTTTCATTATACATTAGGCAAGGGCATGTGACAAACTTTCAAGCTATATTTCATTTAGATTAACTACATTTTTGAAAAAATATGGCAATTTGATGCCAGGAAATGTAACAATACAAAGAAACACACCTTTAATAATTTTTATTCTTAGATTGTAATTGAACATTTACTTAAAATAAATATTTGAAATAAAAACTTTATCAAATTCCTTCAAAATAAAACCAACCTGGCTTTGATACTCAAAGGCATTACTTAGCATCGTCCAAACCAAAAATGTAGCGAAATTTCTTTTTAACCGTTATGGTTGGGACATATTACACTTCTTGTTTTTAAGGCTGAATTGTAAATCTTAACAAGCCTTATGTTGTTTCATTTCACCATTAATTTAATATATGATGTTCAAAGTCTTCAAATACATTGACATTGTCACTGATATTTATGGCACAAGTCTTCTTGTAGGTCTATGTTAATTGCAGCAATAAGTAAGACACTTTTCACATTAAATGTTTGATTCACACATAATAATTCCAGCTCAGATCATTACAGTATTAAGCAAAATCATTTCTAGATCTGAACAACTACTTTGAAATAAGATTTTGATTTTGATTCCAGTACACTTTGTATTTTAAAGTACATTAATTACCGTTATGGTTGGGACAACTTATATGCCTAAATATTTAGGCTAAATATCTCCTGATGAAATAAGTCATTCTGATGTATTTCATCATCAAACTAACATAACATTAAAAAATACTTCAACACTTAGAACTATATAAACTAACTTTAAGACTTTTTCAACATGTTCTTGCAAGATGAAGACAGTCTGTCCTTCTAACATTTTGTTAACTAACAAGCACATTCACAGGTTGCACACGGGTCTGTAGTGGATTTTTTTTACCAGCATTTGGTGCATGTTTGTGGCTTTCAGTACCTGAAACAGCCTGTTTTAGTTCCTTTAGTTTTTAGCTATTGGTGAGCTATTAGGATCACCCTGCGCATGCGTCTGCATGTCTTTGTTGGTTGTCAACAATTTGCTTTAAATGATATCTCCTCTGAAACCACTGGACAGAATTTGATTAAACTTGCTAAAATAAACTTGATCCATGTAGAACGCTGGTTGCCATGGAAGCAAAAAATATGAAAAATTTAAAAATCATCTCCTTCAAAACTACTGGCAAGATTTCAAAATTTTTTTAGTACAGATGTTCTTTGGGAAACCCTCTATCAAGATTGCTAAAATTATTCTGATCCGTAAAAAAAAACATGGCCACCAGGGGCAGGGCTAATATGCCTTATATGTATACAGTCATTACAGTGAAATCTTTAAATGACATTTCCTCTGAAACTGTTGGACAGAATTTGATTAAACTTTGCAGGGATGCTTCACAAAAGTTGCTAAAATAAACTTGATCCAAGTAGAACTCTGGTTGCAATGGAAAGAAATAAATTATGAAAACTTTAAGAATTATCTCCATATAGCTACTGGCCAGATTTCAAAATGTTTTAGTACAGATGTTCCTTGGGTAACCCTATATTCAGGTGAGCGTCCCAGGGCCTCTATGGCCCTCTTGTTTAAAATACTTAGCTTTTCTCTTCCATTCTTGTTTTCTTAACTGTACATCTAGTTCAGCATTTTTTTTCTTTGTTCTTTCATTTTTTGTCTGTAACTTGCACAATGGGCAATACTTTTTCTTATTCATTAGCTCATTGTTTTTCTATTTTTTACAATATGTTTTTTTGTCTCTTAGCTTAACATTCTGTACAACAGTTGTTTTCTTTTGTAAGTTATTGGACCTTAAGTCCCTTCCAAAGTTCATTTTAACGACTAATTTCTCCATCGTAGTCTGAAACAGCAACCAAACACCATATATTAACTAGCAAGAATCGATTTTAAAATTGTCCCAACCATAACGGTAGCTGTCTGCATTGCGTAAGTCTTAAAAAACAGAGTTTTAATAAAGAGAGTAAAATAAAATATCTTTTTCTGTTGCAGAATTAATGAATGTAACATAATCTAAGCTTTAAACAAGCATGTGGCTTGTAGTTTTGAGTTTGCAAATTGTCTTTCTGAATAAACATTAATTTTAAGAATTACAATAAAAAGGAACAATATTCAACATACCATTATTCTGACTGACCTGTGTCACTTAAACAACTATAAAACAACTAAATAAACGACTGATTTAATTTTAAAAGATGTTAAATGAATGTCAGAGGGGAGGAATTTAACCGTTATGGTTGGGACAGAACCGTTATGGTTGGGACATTACGTTTTCTTCCTATTAGCGCTTTCCCATAGATTGGCTGAAAGATCTCTTGAAATGCAAAAGTTCTGATAGGCATCTAGGAAAATAAAACAGGGCTTGTGAGAAGTGCAAAGCATAACTGTAAGGTAAAGGTTACCAATAAACATAAGGAGGGTGTTAACCGTTATGGTTGGGACATATTTTTTATAGTAGCAAATGATACAACCAAGCAGTGTGACATGAAAACTAATCAAAGCAAATGATCAAAATTTAAAGCTACATCTTACCTGCACCATTTTCAGTCTTGTTTGATTAAGTAAACCTATTATTTGCTTATTTTTGATTTACCTTTATATTGGTGACTTCAAAATTTAGATTTTGGAGACATCTTGACCTTTTTTTCAAATATGTCATCAATATGTAACTTTTAACTATTGATAAAAATCAGTTGGTGATTTTACTAAATATATGGATACATATGATACATCCATGTTAAAAACCACCCAAAAAGCAATTTATTTTTATTTATTCAAAAATTAAAAAAGGTAATAAAGTGCATGTCACACAAAAAACAGCGATTTTCGACTTCTTTGCATTTTTCAATCTGCTATAACTTTCAAACCAATCATCCGATTAAACTGAAATTTTCACCACAATACCATCACAATCATACCTTTCAGAAAACATCAATTTCAAAGTTGCTTTATTATTTTCCTTGGTGATATTTATGTTTTATTCTTGGAGACACAAAAATGAACCCTTATTTGCACTTGGCCGTATGCAGAATGAAGTGCTAACACTCTGTAACATTAATATGGAATATACACACAGGTAAGCTGGTTAATATATATATATTTACCTCATGAATATTCATGTACATATTTATCACTTGATGAATATTGATTAAACAAACTTAAAATGGTATTATTATGAAATTATGAATTTTTCTCTGCCACATGGACTGTGTAGAAACTGAGATACAATATCGTATGAGTAAACAAAGGAGACCCTGATCTGGGTCTGCTCTGTTTGCCTATGTGTCCAAATGAGTAAATGTGAAGTAAAGGGATAAAGGTGTTCTGTTGCCTTGGACAGACCCAGATCAGACTGCTCATTCCAGTCTGCACAGCAATGAATAAGCCATTGCTTCAAATACCATTTAAAGTTCAGTATATTGATATTCTTCAAGTCATTACTCATACATTTATACATGAAGATTCATGAGGTAAAGGGTTAAAACAGCTCATTCATAGGTGATTGCTAGAAATTATAAAAAAAATATTTTTTTCTACTCTCCCTTTATAATGTTGGTGAAGTCTTTGTTTCCTGACAAATAAACTCAGAAAATGTAGTCACATTGCACTGGAAAACATTATTTTCGTAAATGCAACTTCAATGAAATGGGTTAAATTTAGAATATGATATCCTCTATGGACATGTTTTGCAACCTTGTGTCTTCACCAGTTCAGGGTAGCAATTTCATAAGGTCATTCTATGAAGTTGGCACATGTGGGAAAAGTATATAAAGATTTTATCAGTTTAAATATAGTAACAATACCGTCTGTAATTGCCCGTGGTGGGGAAACAACCCATTTTTTTTACAATCAAGGATGGTTGCATCTGTTGACCATGCATCTGTAGATGGGTATTGATAGATGTAATACACACATACAGTTATAGTTAAAAATGCAATTCTTAGTCATTGACTATCTGTGAACGAGCTGTTTTAATACTACGAATGTCATGACAAAGCGTAAAGGCTTAAGGAGATGTGGGTTACACATCCTTTAACTTCATAAATATATTCAGGGAAACAGAATTTGAAGTATGGTGACTATCTTATCAGATCAAACCGGTTTCTTTTCTCGTTTAAATTACAGGAAGTTGATAGTTTGACGTTATAGTCCGTCAGATCTAGTATTGGCTATGGGTCATGTCCCAATGCATATATATATAAGATAGAGATGGTTGATTTTGATAAAGATATTAGATGCACTTATGTATTAGAATAATACTACAGTAAGATTTCTTTGTGTTGTTAGGAATGGGAATACTGCTTTAAGCTCACTATTGTGTTTCTTCTGATGGACAAAAAAAAAAAAATAGGAATACTGCCTTAAGCGCACTTTTGTGTTGCCTCTGATGGATACAAATAGGAATACTGCTTTAAGCTCATTTTTGTGTTGCTTCTGATGGACAAAAAAGGAATACTGCCTTAAGAGCTCACTTTTGTGTTTCTTCTGATGGATCAAATAAAAAAAAAAAAAAATTAGGAATACTGCTTTAAGCTCATTTTTGTGTTTCTTTTGATGGACAAAAAAAAAAAAAAAAAAAAAAAAAAAATTTTCTGCTTTAAGCTCTTTTAAAATAAATATAAATGTACTGCTTTAGTTCACCTTTTGTTGCCTCTGATGGACAAAAAAAAAAAAAAAAAAAAAAAATAGGAGTACTGCCTTAAGCTCACTTTTCTGTTGCTTCTTAGGTTGGAGAAAAAAAGAATACTAGCATCAGGTCAGTTTCTCATTGTTATGTCCTGGTGCTGTGTTATTGAAAACAAAAACAAAAAAGAATAGAATATATTAAGTATTATTTTCAAGTTCAAGCTGAGGCTTAAAGTATGAGAGTTAGATTCTATAGCAGTTTGAGAGTAATTGAGTTTGAGCCTGGGACTGCACAAAGATATATTACTGATGGTTTGTTGCAGGGTGGTGATCATGGACCACCAGGGTGCAGGTGGCATGCAGCCGTACCAGTCGGGCATGCCGGTATATATAGGTCAGCCCGCCATGTATCCGGCACCCCATCCTCAACCTGTCTTCACCAGGCCCTACCCGCAGTACCCACAGTGAGTACATGTATAGCAGATATAGAATTTAACTTATTTATTTTCCATTGATTGGGAAACAAGTCCTAACAACTTATACTAATCCCTCAAGAAAATTCTTGGGTTGGACCAGTACTTTGCGCTTTGGAAGGTCATGAAAAATCTTTAACCCACAACCTTTGGATCAACAGTTGGGTATGTTACACTGGACCAAGGTGCCTTTCAGTATACAAGTGTAGCCGAGGTAATATGATTTTGAGTTTGCTAATTTTTCATTCTTTGTATGGGGCCTCCATGGCCGAGAGGGTAAAGTCGCTGACTTTAACACTCACTCAAACCCTCACTGCGTGGGTTCGAGTCCCGGCAGGGTCATTCAGATATTCATGTGAGGAAGCCTTCCAGCTGGCTTGCAGTAGGTTGGTGGTTCTACCCGGATGCCTCTGTGCATTCGGGGGTCTTCCTCCACCTGTAATTAGCTGGCCTGGACGTCGCTATATGACTGAAATACTGTCGAAGCAACGGTAAACTCAAATATTCAAGTCAAGTCATTCTTTGTATATTTGTCTGTATTATAATGATATAGTAAGCCTCTTCACCTTCCCTGTCCCTGTCTGTCTTGGGAAAGGTAGGTTGTGGGTTTGATCCCTGTCCGCAACATACTAAAGTTGTTAAAAATGGCATCTGCAGTGAGCATTCTGAAATAATAAATTGATATTATAATTTAAAAGGTTATAATTAGCTTGTCTGTTTTTCAAAGAAAAAAAGTCAAGTTATTGTCATTACTACACTGTCGCTGTTGGTAACCTTGGCCATGACTCCTAAACTATTTGGCTTCTATCACAAAACTTCACATACTTGTTCACTATCACAAGGGCTACATTCTCATCAAGGACCATAACTCTTAGGTACATTTTGACATAATTTATCTCCCCTTTTAGGTTTAAATAAAACAAACAAACCCAAAATAGATGAGCATTGGCATCTGCATGCGGTGCTGTTGTCTTGAAATATGTAATAAAGTCTATCTTGGTACTCTTTTTATAGAAAACTCATGGTCTACTTAACCCTTTCCCTTATAGAGGACACCATGAAAAGACCTATGCGAACAGCATAAAACCAGATCAGCCTGCGAGTAACTCGCAGGCTGATCAGGTTTTATGCTGTTCGCTGCTCCTCAGTGGTCTGGAAATGAGGATTTTGTAATTAAATTTGGTAAGGTTTAACTGGGGTTTTCTGCAGATCAGGCTTTATGTGGTACCTATTGAGTGCGTCAAAATGAGTCTATATGAGGGAAAGGGTTAATGAACTGTTTTTGTTGGGATTAATATTCATGGATAAAGTGATTCTACCATGCCCATGAATTGTGGATAAGGTAATCCCACCAGAGGGTTGAGATACATCCAAAATCCTAGGCTTGCCAAGGTTATTTGGACATATCTCAACCCAAGGGTGGGATTTCCTTATCCACAATTTAATGGGCGTGGTAGATTTATTTTCTCACCTGCCAACGATCTTTTTCAGCTTTCTTCGTACACAATACCGCATTACGGTGTTTCTTTTCCATGTAGTAATTTCTAATCAATACACAATACCGCATTACGGTGTTTCTTTTCCACATAGTAATTTCTAATCAATACACAATACCGCATTATGGTGTTTCTTTTCAGCTTTCTTCGTACACAATACCGCATTACCGTGTGTCTTTTCCACGCAGTAATTTCTAATCAATACACAAGACCGCATTATGGTGTTTCTTTTCCACGTAGTAATTTCTAATCAATACACAATACCGCATTACGGTGTTTCTATTTATAGACTCTATGCAAAACAAAATAAACCAAAATACGAGACAAGCTGTACGAGATAAGGTTATCTCACACGGGATATCTTACTTTGCAGATACCAGTACCAGCAGCCAGCGACTCCACATGGTCCGGATTTCAACCATCATCCGCCTCCCTCATTTCACCAGGTACTTTACACATCAATTGTCAATATATATTTTACCTGTATCATATGTTAACCCTTTCCCTCATATAGACTCATTTTGACGCACTCAATAGGTACCACATAAAGCCTGATCTGCAGAAAACCCCAGTTAAACCTTACCAAATTTAATTACAAAATCCTCATTTCCAGACCACTGAGGAGCAGCGAACAGCATAAAACCTGATCAGCCTGTGAGTTACTCGCAGGCTGATCTGGTTTTATGCTGTTCGCATAGGTCTTTTCATGGTGTCCTCTATGAGGAAAGGGTTAACCGGCAAGTTACAATTTATTTGCCGAGTATATATAAAATGTGAAATAACTGACAGCGGATGAGTGTGGAATCCAATTATTTTCTGTTTTTAAGAAGACTGAATTTCTGTTAATGTTTGAGAATATAGGGATTTATTTTTCATAACCATGACTAAAGCCTTTACCTTATATAGGCACCTCTTAATGCATTGGCAAATGGCAAACTGAGGAGACCCAGATCAGATCTCCTTCCAGGAACTGACTGATCAGGGCCTCAGCTGCTCATGTTATATTGTAGCTCTGAGATTCTACAGTCTGCATGGCAAAGAAAAATCTTTTGTTTAATATACCTTTTTAAGTTCAGTAAATCGATAGTCCTCAAGCCATGAAGTTGTGTATGAATACTAATGATGTAAATGGTCAAATAATGTCAGGCCAAAAAAAAATAGTTCCATTTCTAAAAAAAGAGGGTCGGTATTTTATCTTATTTTTTTCATGAAACGAAAGGTAAGAAAAAGGGAAATATTTTTTTAAAGGCAGAAAGGTAAAAAAACCTTTAGGGTTAGTTGTTGAAAAAGAGGGTCGGTCAAGAGACCAGATATGGAACTTTTTTTTTTTTTTTACCTCAGCTTGTGTTACATTTAATTAGAAAATACTGCAGGGGTGTAAAATTGTACTCGCTCTGGCAAGTAAGAATTAATGTGGGGCGAGTGAAAACTCGGATCATTCTATGTAATTTTCTTAATTTTACATTGTATTTATCTTAAATTTTGGAAGGGTGAGTGAAAATTTTAGGCATTATACACTCCTGTACTGGTGAATATTCAGAAACAAAAGGAAGTATCAAATCGTTACATTTTCCACTTCCCAGGGTCAACCCATGTATTATTATGGACCACCTAGTCAGAGTTACCACACCTCCCCAGACCAGTATGCCTACCAGCCAGCCCCGCCCCCAAAATCAGACAGCCCCGGGGTGGGGGTACCCTACACATGGGCCAACCCTATAACTCCCCCCTCACCTGTCATTCTGGCCTCTGGAAGGTAAGGCCTCCCATTGTTATCTTAATAATTGTTATTGTTGAATTTTTACAGCGTCCTCAACTTCTCTGTTTTTGCATGAACTTTGAAACAGTCAGGAAAGTCAGAGCTAGATAATTGAGCAAAAAAAAAAGTATTTGCTGTTGATTTCTAGATGTACTAAAACTAGCATTTATGTGTTTAAAATGAAACATTTAGAATTTAAATCTTAACAACTTTTAAATGCTCATTTTCAGTTATTATATGTACAAAGAGTAAATTCATGTATTATTTTTTTTATTGTGTTTTGTAACAAGGTTTTTATGAATGTTTGATATATTGTATTCATAAAACTGCTTATTCTGTCCATATATGCATGTTTATAAATACATGTGTTTGTAAGCCAAAGGGTAATTAAATAGTATAATATTTAGAGGACCTCTAGATATATATTGCTCACATGGGCATTCTATTGTTTATCTGCTGCAAACTAGTTACTGCAGTTATTCTGCCTTTTCTAAATCAACCTCGTCACAGGTGTTTTTATGCCCCAAAGATCTGTGATCGAGGGCATATTGTTTGTAGCTTGTCTGTTTCAAAGAAAAAGGCATTTATGATCACTGGATAAGTCATTGATGGCATTGTGTGCAAAAACTTTAATGTAGTCCATTACTCAAACACTTTTAAAAGACGAGCATTGGCATCTGCTTGTGGTGCTCTTGTTTAGCTTTCAAGTTTGCCTGTTTGTCTATAACCAGACTACGAGTCCACTATCCTTTGTTGTTTCATAATGGACATTTAAAAAGTTAAAGGATTATTCCATCATCTAATCACAATGTTGATATTATGCGGTGATGAATCGTTGGTCTGGTTTGCACTACAGAAAACGCCAGTTTGTTTGTTTTACTGTTTGTGAGCTGGCAACCTTAGTAGTTATGACAGGGAAATAATCCCCGAGCATTATATAACGGTTTACAGCAAAGAAATGGAAATATCTGAAGGGGCTGGGGAGAGAGGAATCACCACATTATCACTTAATACATTAAGTGTTGTTATCTGCTAACAAATGACCCAGGAGGGATTTTGCAGGATGTGGAATTAGGATTCATTGTCAACATTGGATTTACAGATTAGAAGAAATATAAACGTGTAGTTCTGTTTCATCAACATTTTGTGCCACTCACATACAATTTACCTAAAAAAAAAAATCAGAACTGTAGAATTAAAAAAAAAAATGTGTGTGTATCTTTTGTATTTGAATGTTTCTTGGTTATGTGGAAATGAAAATTATATATTGAATGCTCTGATTTGTTTGAATTAGATAAATTTGTTGAAGTGTACTTTGAAAAAATGTTGATGATATATCTGAGAAAAATAAATGTTCAAGTGTACAGTACGTCGAATAAATTAAGAAACTCATCTCCGAAAACTTTTGTTTGGGTGTACATCATTGTCAATTCTAGTGATTGCATCACTCTGCAAGGAGTATAATTACAGTATTGACATTGAAGAAATTAAGAAACAATCCTCAAAAAAGTTTGCTCAAGTTTACATTACTAAAATTAAGATGATCTGTCTTAGAAAAAAAAAACTGATTGTCTTTTCCTTTTTCATGTTAGAAAAGCAGGATATGTAAAACTTCAGTAAGTATTTTTAAGCATCTATGCATGTTGTGAATGGAATGATAAACTGCAAGAAATTTTCAGAGGAGAACATGCCTATGACTAGCCACAATAAAGGCGGGAAAAGAAGCCTTAATATGTTAAGATGCTGAGATAGTTAAGAGTCAATCTGCTATCTGAGATATCGCTATAACTCTCATATTCATTGAAGAATTGGACGTAGCCAAGGTAACTAAGGCTGACCTTAAAAAATTCTTTGTTTGGAGTTACCTGACCCACATTTTTTTAGTTGGGTAGGTAGGTAGGTATTTTTTTTTTTTTTCATCTGACACAATAATTATGGAAAATTATACTACTAAAGTGAACATACCACATGATTAATCAAATACTTGGTATATTAAAAAAATACCATAGAAACTTGCCTATAAGATTATTTGTCATTAAGACGGGATCATTTTCTCACTCCCCTAATCTGTGGGTTTATGCTTTGACCCTCTTATAAGATGGGATAAGAAATCCAGAATGCATCATGAGCAGTGCTGTTAATTCAGAATAATTTTCCCTAGTAAAAACTAGCTACCGTGGATTTTAAACTAATATTTCTGTCTCTCATAAATGTGTTTATGTGACAAAAAATTTAAACAAGTAATAATATAATTGTAACAGTACTGTCACTCAGTCTCCTAAACGAAGTTTCTCCTTAGACAATCATACACGAATGGTTATTGAGAGATAAAGTCATAAGTAAAATTGAGGAAGTGGGGCCTGACCCCCTGGGGACCCATGTGAACATCAAAGATGTACCATTCAATCCATCTCATCATGAAGAACAAGAATATATATGGTTTAGGGGTGGGGATCTGAACAGTTTTTGAGATATAAGGTCATAAGTAAAATTCAGGGGGTGGGGGCCTGACCTTTTGGTGACCCATGTGAACGTAAAATAAGTACTGTTCAATCCATCTCATCATGAGGAACAAGAATATATTTGGTTTAGGGGTGGGGATCTGAACATTTTTTGAGATATAAGGTCATAAAAAAGAATTGAAGGGATGGGGCCTTACCCCTGGTTGACCCAAAAAAATATATGATTCAAGGTTGAAAAATTGAAATATTTAACCAAATACATTTTTTATGCAAAAAACCATCTTTGAGGGGGTGGGGCCTGACCCCAAGGGAGCCCCTATTTTCAAAAGTCTGGGAGGCACCACCACACATTGAGGACTATAATCATATGAAGTTTTGTTCAGATATGTCACGCGGTCTCAGAGATATGGCTTAACCCTTTCCCTCATAGAGGAAAACATGAAAAGACCTATGCAAACAACATAAAACCAGATCAGCCTGCGAGTAACTCGCAGGCTGATCAGGTTTTATGCTGTTCGCTGCTCCTCAGTGGTCTGGAAATGAGGACTTTATAATTAAATTTGGTAAGGTTTAACTGTGGTTTTCTGCAGATCAGGCTTTATGTGGTACCTATTGAGTGCGTCAAAATGAGTCTATATGAGGGAAAGGGCTATACAAACTTGCCGGCGCAAGAAAGAAGAAGAAATAGAGTAAAAACAATAAGTCAGTTTATTTGGGAGACCTAATAATTATTGTATATATATGTTTCTTACCAAATTCTTTTACTATTTCATTCAGTCATAATCCCAAGCATTGGGGGAACAGAGGGCTATGGTGGCTCATATTCTTATCAGCACAAAAGGTGCAACATGATTCAGGTATAAGGGAAAAGCAGTGTCAACAGGATGTGTAGATTTGTAGAAATCTATGTATTAATTATGGGGTGAGAAGCTGTCAATTATCCTGAAAGGAATGCTTGCAAAAGTGTCACCAAATGCACCCCTCTGTCCCCCCTCCACTGATTTTAATTTCACCTTGTTTAACATCCACTCTACACACTGGAAGAAATTAACATACTGCAGTGCTCAGTAAAGTATAAAGTGTGTGAAACTGACACAAGCCAATGTGTGGTTTCCTTTTGAACTCTGGGACAGCTTCTTTGAGATGCCGCTATTAACATTTAAAAGAGTTTTGTGTTAGCGGTTGTTATGCCCCCACAAAGTGGGGTGCATATAGCGTTGCACTTGTCCGTCCGTCCGTCCGTCCGTCAGTCCGTCAGTCCATCAGTCCGTCAGTCCATCAGTCCGTCAGTCCGTCCCGAAATCTTGTGAACGCAACTCCTCTTAAACCGGATGGCAGATTTTGCTTAAACTTCCAGGGATGAACAACCTTAATGTGTAGATGGTAGTAAAGAAAGGAATTTTCGCGGCGACCAAATTTAACAGAATTATGGCCCTTTGTTGATTTGTTCACTATATACCATATAGAAATTTTGTGAACGCAACTCCTCTTCAACCGGATGGCAGATTTTGCTTAAACTTCCAGGGATGAACAACCTTAATGTGTAGATGGTAGTAAAGAAAGGAATTTTCGCGGCGACCAAATTTAACAGAATTATGGCCCTTTGTTGATTTGTTCACTATATACCATATAGAAATTTTGTGAACGCAACTCCTCTTCAACCGGATGGCAGATTTTGCTTAAACTTCCAGGGATGAACAACCTTAATGTGTAGATGGAAGTAAAGGAAGGAATTTTTCGTGGCGACCAAATTTAACAGAATTATGGCCCTTTGTTGATTTTTTCACTATATACCATATAGAAATTTTGTGAACGCAACTCCTCTTCAACCGGATGGCAGATTTTGCTTAAACTTCCAGGGATGAACAACCTTAATGTGTAGATGGAAGTAAAGGAAGGAATTTTTCGTGGCGACCAAATTTAACAGAATTATGGCCCTTTGTTGATTTTTTCACTATATACCATATAGAAATTTTGTGAAAGCAACTCCTCTTAAACCAGATGGCAGATTTTGCTTAAACTTCCAGTGATGAATAACCTTAATGTGTAGATGGACAATGTACAGATCTTACCAGCACAGTATACGATACGCAACCTGACATAATCCTAGGTGATTTCAACATCAACGTTGATTCAGTTTGGTACAGAAGACTATCTGAATCTCTGCTTAATTATCGCCAGTGTATGACATTACCAACACACTTAAGTGGATCTATTATTGATCTTGTCTATGTAAAAGATGAGTTGCCACAGCCAAAAGTAACTGTATACCCAACATATTTCTCTGATCACAGCATTGTGTTCCTGCAGTTTTAGGAGACCAGACATGTGTTTCAAAGTTTTGTTTTATTCAGACACTAATATTGTATTCCATCTGTAAAGAAACCAAATATGATGCCTCAAGAGTTAGGTAACTTTTTTATCATTAATACATAATTGAGGAAATTTCAACTGAAACGCTATAATAAGAACAGAATTTTGTAGACATTAAATGAAGCTGCTCTTGTTTACGAGCACATCTGCACAGTGGGGGCATCCGTGTCCTTTGGACACAGTTCTAGTTTGTGTTTGGATTTATAGCAGCTATACACCTTGACATTAACTATTGTGTAAGAATTCTTTTTTTTTCAACTGCTATATACGATTGATTTAACCAAAGAAAAAAAAATTAGACACTTGAAAGGCCAAAAAAAAAAGTTGAAGCGCGGCAATTTTCGTGAGTCGGTCGGGTAACTCCAAACAAAGAATTTTTTAAGGTCAGCCTAAGAAGGTTGGGTTTGATCATTGTGGTGAGGCAAAAAAAAATCTCAAATAGACAAAGTCTCCATATGACTGAAATACTGTTGACGGGACATTTTAACCCATTGAACAAACAAACAGATGTGGTCAAAATATTCTGGTCACAGTTGGATGAATATGCCATTCAAGATTGTGACCCTTGGGGATATTTTCTGTATAGATTATCTTTGAGAAGAAGGGGCACATTTTGTATAACCGGACATACTTAGTTGGTTACGTCCGGGAGCTTATGGTCTTGCTGATAGCTTGGTAACTTCACTGCTGGTAAAGGTAAGGAATTTTTCAATACTGAATATTTGGATATAGGCTGTTTAAGATAGATAGAATTTTATTATCATTTGTAACTTATAAATAATGTGTCTTTATTATATACACATCTTAAATACATGCATTCAATATATGCTTCTCATGATGGCATACAGAATGAAAATATACAAAATTAATAAAAATATCAGTGGAAAGAAATACAAGAACAAAATTGTACAAACTGTATGAACATATAGTATGGAGAATGTACATAGCGTTCATTAACATAAAACATTACAAACTATTAAAAATTATGTTGTTGATTTGGTTGATTTCTTGCAACACTAAATAAATAAATAAAAGTTTGTTATATTTGTTATTCAAATATATAAGTAATTAATGAAGATAGATTGACAAGAACAGTCTTATAACTAGATTTGAATAATTCAATGAATTTGTACATGCTAGGTTGCACTCTGTGATATCTTTTAATATATTTTTGCAAATGTCATCAAATATGCTACCTATAAAAATGAAGTGAAATTCATCTTCTATTTCTTTACTCTCACACAGCTGGCATTCTCTCTCACACCTTTGTATGTGCTCTCTCTTTCTCAAATTTGCAGTTTGGATTTGTAAATTATGAGATGCAATCAACATCATAAACATTATCTCTGTCTCTTGCAAATAAAGATATTAGAAAATTTTCATCACCAAAAGTGTCTTTTAACTTTTTACCTCATATAAAATCATTTTGACACTTTGGGAAACAGAGCAGACCCTTTAGGAGCTGTCTGATCAGGGTCTACTCTGTTTGCTCATACAAAATATTAACTTATTCAACACAGTTGGCATGGCAAAGAAAGATTCATTGTTCTATATACTACTTAAAATTCAGTCAATTACTATTCAAGTCATACATTTATACATGAATATTCATGAGGTAAAGGGCTAATTAGACAGAAACAGTGTTAAAAAAATTGTTTGACTGTGTAACAATGTTAGGCTGTACTTTTGCATAATTTCAGATACTCAAGTAAAAATGGATGTGCACATTTATGTTCTGATAAATAGATAACAAATAAATTTAGTTAGAATCTGGGGGACTCAATAAATTCTCTACAATTTGGGAATTTTTACTTTTAGATTAAGTTATTTACTGTTTATTTATTTGGCAATACTAGTTTGTTTATATTTACTTAATCAATAATTAAAATTTAAATTAAATTTACTGTATTAATTTTCAATTATTACATTAAAAAAGATTGTGTTATTTGATACACACATTGTGTATATATCTTATTAATATATAACAATCATTTAAAAAAAAAAATGCATACAGGTTTGCAATTGCATGTTCATTATGGATGCTCTATCCAATTTGGTGAAACTTGGGAAGTAGCTTGTGGAAAAAAATGTGTCTGTCATTATATATATAATTTCAGTAATATATATGATGCATTTATATCTTTGTGCTGTTAATGAAAATGTGCATTTAGTTAGTATTATTGTAAGTATTTAATTTTTTTTTACTTTTGACTTTGTTCTTAGAAAAAAAAAAAAAAAATTAACTCTGCTATTTTTTTTTTTTTTTAAAGAAAATTCAAATAGTTTGAAGTAGGGACATTTTACTCATCAATTAAGTGCAAATTAACACCAGAATCATTTTGAAATATCTACAATGCATTTTATAATATGCAAATAAATAGAAATAATAAAAACAACTTTTTTTATTCCTACATTAGTAATTTTTGTGTGACGCTATTTTTTGCTGCAGTTTTCCCCACTAAACACCAATAATAGCCCCTGTTGTTCTTCTAACAATAAAATTGGAAATACAATTGTGAAAGTGGGAACAATCAAGTTTTTCAATGAATTGAGCATCTTATTAGCACTCAAGCATGACAATGGAATGGCTGGCAGGCTAACATATTCTTTTGGTTTGAATATAAAAACAGTTGGAGACTTGCTAGCAAGCAGTGCAGAAAGGACAAAGAAAATATCTTTACAGTAACATAATGGTATAATTATTCATGCAGACAGGGACAAGGAAATCTTAGCATTAATAAGAATCCCTGAATGAATGGGGAGATTTTAGTTTTGTTTTTCATTCTAATAGATCTTTGATTTAAAAAAAAAGTGATGATGGGTATTAACTTGAAAAATGAATAAAAATCCAAGTGAGAACCATAAATAAAATTATGTGTATTCTGCAAAATTGGACTTATTATAATGTTTAATGAAATAAAGAAATATGAAGAAATGCCAGCATAAATTGTATGAATAACTATGGTTAACCTGATTTTAAAGTTGAATTGTTCTTTTTCAATGCATTCACTAAGTTGAAGAAATATTACCAGGCCCTGAGGTTATAAACGTTTTTCGTGCTCAACTCACGTTTGTGCTCAAAGTTAAAATGTACTAGTCAGTTAAGTTTTTCAAATTTTGCTATACTTTCTCTGTTCCATAGTTAGCCCCTACCACAATTTACATAAATTCACTATCAAAGTTACTCAATTTAATTTGATATACATAAAATAAGCAAACCAAGTTTCAGTCTCAAACTGAGTTGAGCTGGAAAAAGTTTTATAACCTCGGGGCCAGTATTAATATTATATCATACATGCTCACTGTTAAATAATCAGTAATTGGACAGTTTTCTGTGACAAAATACAGTCAAACCTGTCTTAATTAGTCAGCCAAGGGATCAAGAGAAAGTTGCCGCTTAACAGAGGGTGATTGCTAAATGAAGTTTGAATATAAAATAAAATGCCACAGTTTTGTAATATTCAAATTGACTGTTAAATGCAGGTTGGCCACATAGTACAGGTGGCTTCTACTACAGGTCAAACTGTATGTAAATCATGTAAAAATAACATATGAAGGAGTTATAGCTAATATTATGACAATTTTCTGTTATCAGCAGTTACCGGATACCTTATAATCTTAAATAAGATCTCATTATGCTTGTATCAACATTAAATGGGCTGACTGGTTTCCACCCAGTGATATCATCTAATGTTAGAACATATTAATGTATAAATGCATTGGACCCTTAAGTAAGGCTGACTAAATGACTAACATGTACAAAACTGAAATCTCAATCATCATTATTTGAGGATAAATCATACACATTTAATATTCATGTTTAACCCTTTCCCTCATAGAGGACACCATGAAAAGACCTATGCGAACAGCATAAAACCAGATCAGCCTGCGAGTAACTCGCAGGCTGATCAAGTTTTATGCTGTTCGCTGCTCCTCAGTGGTCTGGAAATGAGGACTTTATAATTCAATTTGGTAAGGTTTAACTGTGGTTTTCTGCAGATCAGGCTTTATGTGGTACCTATTGAGTGCGTCAAAATGAGTCTATATGAGGGAAAGGGTTAAGGATAGATCATATACATTTAATATTCATGTTTAAATGTATGACCAGATCGATGACTCGTACAATATTGTGGTTTAGATTCTGCAGTCTCCACAGCTGTTTCATATACCATTTAAAGTTTAGTCAATTAATATACATGAATCTTACATTTGTACATGAATATTCATGAGGTAAATGTGCTATATAAGAGCTTGAATAATTTACATATATACTAAGGCATATAAAATTAATAAACAATTAAATTCACTCTTTTTCAATATGTTAGCAAAAATATGCATGACAATATGGCGACTGTACAAATGTCCATCATGTAGTTGCTCAAAATTTTTATTTTTTTTTTTTTTCATGGGAAAGGCATATTTTTGCTGAAATATTGAAAAAGAGTGAATTTAATTGTTTATTTTATTACTTCCCTCAGGAAAACCAACGTATCTGTTTAAATGAGAAGCTCTTATAAAGGAATCCAATTTTCAGTGAAATTTTCTTGTGAAAGTAAATAATGATAGGTTAAATCATTCATAATCATAATCAAAGTGTTTTGAGGGACTGATATTGTGCCACCTTTATTTAAAACTCTAGTTTATTATGGCATATATATGTAAAAATGAAAGATATAAGAACAAGAATGAAAAAAAAGTGCATGGTTAAAAAAAGCTGAGATTTTATGGCATTGTAAATGAAACCCTTACATAACTATGGTATGTGATTACAAAGTGATAACAAAGTGCAGAATGTCAGACAAATGCACCTCCAGGTATTGCACAGTTCAAGATCCCAGGTTGTCCTCTGGTCAGTGAAGTTCGATGAAATTATTTTTATCATATACAGGTGAAAGATAAGATCTGATATATTTCATTCTAATGGAATCTTCAACGATGTTATTATCATATGCAGGTGAAAGATAATATCTGATATATTTCTGTCTGATGAAGCATGTCAATGATCAAATAAATAGTAAAATTGCATTTTTTGAATGTCACACAGATTTGTACTTTGATAGTCGTGGGAGAATTTAGAGAAAGGCATCTGTAGAAGGGCGTAGAATTAAAGCTGGGAATCAGATTTGATTTAGATTTAAAGGATTTTTTTTCTTGAAGATTTTTTTTTTTAACCCTTTCCCTCATAGAGGAAACCATGAAAAGACCTATGCGAACAGCATAAAACAAGATCAGCCTGCGAGTACCTCGCTGGCTGATCAGGTTTTATGCTGTTCGCTGCTCCTCAGTGGTCTGGAAATGAAGACTTTATAATTAAATTTGGTAAGGTTTAACTGTGGTTTTCTGCAGATCAGGCTTTATGTGGTACCTATTGAGTGCGTCAAAATGAGTCTATATGAGGGAAAGGGTTAAATAAAATAGTTTCAGTATATTATAAAAGGGTCTTTGTTTACTTGTTTATTTTGTCCTGTATTGTTTTGTCCTGTCAGTTGTGAGTTTGTATTTGTAATATATGATTTATCCATTTACACCATGTTCTGTCGTTATACCCCTAGATACAAAGTATATGGGGTGCTATCTTGGAGTCATGTTGGTTGGTCCATCTGTCTGTAGATGAGATTTGTCCGCACTACTTCTCGGATTTTATTAAAATTTTCAAGACTGATAAGTACCATAAGTGCACATATCATTGGCGCGTCATGATTGGAGTTATGGCCCTTTATCGGAGTTACGGCCCATTGTAATATATTTTGTCAGCGCTGTTTCTGGTCACCTTTGGTTGGATTTTAATTTGGCTTCCCAGCTTTCATAAGTACCAAGCCAAGTTAGGCATATCATTAGCATGTCATGATCAGCTTAATTTTAAATGAGTTATGGCCCTTTGTTATATTTATTGAAGATAGGATTTTGTCTGTGCTATTTCTCCGCTACAATTGATCAAATTCACATTTAACTTCACAACAATTTTAATTACGAAGCCTACTTGCGCATATTTTCCATGTCATATTTGCTTTAATTTTCACAGAGTTATGCCCCTTTATCAATTGTCTTCAAATCATCTTTTATATTTCCAGTTTTTCATATTCACTGACAAAAATATCATCTAATAAACATAATGGCGGGGGCATCTGTGTCCTATCAACACATTTCTAGTTTTATCTAGTACTACTCCTTTCCTACACAGGCAGGCGCAGTTGCCCATAGCATTGTAAGGTTTAAAGTTTCCATGTGTTAGTATATATTTTCAGTCCCTCCCCGGTGCGGTCATTCCCACTGCCGGCCCGTCTCAAGCTGCTTAGTTCGTTCTGTGAGACTCATCCGCCAGGGTCAGGTGGGGACACAAACCCAGGTGAGTCTGCACTGGGGATAAATTTAATTGTCAAGTATCACATTCTTTTTTTCTCCAGCCGCAACGTACCAAAGTCGTAAATAATATTACTGGTATAGCTCCCTTGCTTGGCGCTCAGCATATAAGGGTAGTTCCAGGACTGGTTGGCCTGGTGTCAGGATAATGTGACTGGGTGTGGAATCGTGCCACGTGTCTACAGTGTGATACTGCAGTGTGACAGTATTCTCAAGGAGATATAGTCTCCAAATGACTGATAAACTGTCATTGGGACTTAAAACCTAGCAAACATCAAGTATCAGTGGGGGCCAGTGACAATTTTTATCATGTTACCCATAAAATTGAATAATTTTCACAGATTTGGATTAGACAAACGCTGGTTTTAAACAGTCAATTTGTAAGTTGCTGGTCCTTTTTGAGATTACCATTATCATATTTGTTTTGAGATGGAGTAGTATTGCTAAACAAACTGTTAAACAGAAGAATGAAAACATTTCAGTGACAAGTCCCTCCCCTCAGTGGCAGAGCTCTGCATTCTTCCAACCTCCAAAGCATACCCCAGAACCACATAGTAGCCCTACTGCCTCTGCATCCACCTACACAGTGTCCTTCAGTAACGTCCAGTCTGCTGTCTCCCACCTTGGGTCCGCTTCGTCAGGTCCCGACACTGCACTGACTGCAGTCTCTGGGAAGGCCCCAACCCCGTCGTACAACTTCAAGAAAGCAGCAAGTCAACATGGGATCACAATCACTTTCAGTGATTCGGCGAAGAAGCCAACAATTTCTCTGCCACCCTCTACCTCAGATTCAACTGTTCCTTCAGTATTGATTCCCACTTTAAGTTCTGCTATATCATCAGCACCATCAAGTAATTTCAAGACAATTAATAATCTTCAGGAAATAGCTGTCACTTCACAAAGTGAGAGTACCGCTACTTCAGAAAGCATTGTCTTCTCTTCAAGTTCCACATTGATTCCTACACCGTCCTACAACTTCAGGAAGGCAGCTAGCCAACATGGTATAAAGATAGAGGTACCGGTGTCCAGTGTAGTGACCACTGTCCAGTGTGATCAAGGTGCTATCTGCTCCACTGCGGTTTCAGGAGGATTTCAGAAACTCAATTCTGTCTGTGTTAGAGACTATTCAGTCTGTACCCATCCGAACAAATTTCTCAAAACGGAAGAGATTTTAGTGAAATCTGAAATAAAAGAGAAAAGTAGTTCACACAACTGTTTGTTGGATTGTGAGGAAGAAGCACTAGATGAGGATCCATTGCAAGTAAGGTCAAGAGATGAAAATGAACATGGTGAAGCAAATGTAGAACAATTTTTTGATGACAGTGTGGATATAATAGAAGAACACGAATTTCTTACAGAATCCGCTCGTTCATCCCCATTTCGGAACGACAGTTTTACGGAGAGTGACTCGGAAAGTGAGGATAAATCGGACACTGAACCAGGATCCGAGGGTGACTCGGACGCTGATTCTGAATCGGAAGAACCTGAGAAATCTCACGATGTTAAGGAAGAGAATACTGGTATTGACAATGAAGCAGTAATGAAAATTTACTATGACAGGAAGAAAGATGTTGTAGAGTCTGTTGAAAAAGTTTCTGGATATTTGAAAGAAACAGAAGTGGACATGGATAAATTGGCTCATTACCTTGTGCAAGAAGCTGTCGCTAGAGGTGTGATGAAATGTATAGAAGTGGTTCACACGGGTTTGATCAAAGCAGGAGAGGATTCTCAGTTTAAGAATGAAAGTGTTCATGATACGGTTGTTACTGACTGTTTAAATCAAGTTATTACTGATATTGAACATGTGGAGGCATCTTCGGATAAAGATGCGGCTGATATACTGCATCAGAAATTGTATTCGTGGTCGTGCCGTCTGCCGCCGAATCCTGAAAATGTTGAGAATGGGGAGGATGTACCAGAAAAGAGAGAAGACAAGTCAGAGAAGAGCGAACCTGATGAGGGAAAGAATGATTCTATACCTAATATGGATCAAATTACATCTGGAGAGATGTCTGAAGATTTGGCTGTGGAAGCTAAGGATTTAGCTAAACTACAATTCAAACAAAGAGCTTCTCAGAATGGTATTACTATATCCAGTCCACAGAAGGCAGGAATGGATTGTGGAAAGTCGGAAGATTCAGAAACCAGTATTCGTTCTCGGCGACACAGTTGGACGGCAGAAAGACGCAGTATTGGCCGGAAATTGACAGAAGACATGGACTCGGATGTTCAAAGCTTAGATAGCTCGTTTGGTGATCCTGCTGAGGCATTTAAACGCAAGGCATCACAGAGAGGTATACGAATTCAGGATCCGAGGGATAGTATCGAAAGTGACTCGGATCTAGAATTAGTCGCAGCTCATAGGAGACGTTCAGAATCTGGAAACCCAGACCCTGTAAGACAAGAAACATCGACACCTGATTCACAGACTGGATCTCTCAATCCGGCATCACCAGTATTTGTACCATACTGGAAAAAGAGAATTGAGGGTTCTAAAATGAACGTAAATGCTAAAGAGTTCAGTCCGGACCGATGGAATACCTCTGCAACTGGATCGGACATCAGTGATAAAATGAATGCCGAAGCACCTGAGTTCATTCCTGAAATTATCTCTGGGAAAAGTATGATAGTTAAAGCTGGTGTCAGTGTGAATGAGTCAGCTGGAAAACCAAGCTTAAAGTTAGAGAAGGACCTCAATAACTCCTGTAAAGGACTCAGGACTCACTTGCCAAGTTCATTAGGAAAGACAAGTTGTACATCTGTGGCAGTACAGGCTTCCCCAACATTAATAGAATCTTGTGTTGGTACAAGGAGAGTTAAAACAACGGAGGTTTCCATTGAGACTAAATCTTGTGATAGCAGGGAGGTGTCTGTGAATACAAGCGAAACTCTCTTTAATGAAGCAAGTGATTACTTTGTTGCTAGACCTGAAGTGACGTGTGTTAACAAATCCACTAATACTAGTCCTCGGTCTCAGAGGACGGTGGGTATTAACGTGAATGCGAAGGCTGTCAGGAAGCTGGATAAAGGGGTGGGGACGGAATTCACCTTCTCGCAGTTTGTGCTTGATGAGGAATCAGTTTCACCTCGGAAAGCGGCCATGTCTGAAACAGTGAAGAACTTACAAGTAAGTGGGTTGTGAAAACATTGAAACATTTTGTTGTCAATACTGTAAAATCATAAATTTTCGTGACATTAAAATATGTTCTAGAAAACGTGAAGTCTATATAAGTGACAAGTCTTTGTGGGGATTAATATTGTGGATAAAACCCTCCATGAAATGATGAAAATTAAGTGTCTCACAAAAGTTCATGATTTCACAGTATTCATGGAACTGGAAAAGTGGAAAGTATTGAAACATAGTGTTCTGTTAGTAAATTTCATTAAGAACTTAGTAGGTGGATTGTTGTGTCACCTGCTTTTTCCATCCTCTGTCTGTCTGTCTGTCTGTCTGTCACATTTTCCTTGTCATGTTTCAGCAGGTGACACATGTGTTCAAAAAACACTCTTGTAAACTTTTAAAACCACATTTTCCTGTTAGCAATATTGATTTATTTGTAAAGATAAAAAAAAAGTTCTTTTAAGCAATATTCATCAAGAACTTGCTTGTAAATGGGTTGTGAAAGTATAGGAAGATATTGTTTTTTTAGCAATATATTTAGTAATATTCATAAAACCAGTGCATTCAAAAAGCATAGTGTGGTTAAGACACTAACTTCTCATCATTGCTACCGGGGACTGATGTTTGATCTCTTGGTATCTTTAAGGTTCTGGTGATGCATTACAAGGAGAAGGAAGCCGTAGCCACGTTGAGGCAGAGACTGAGCGATGTTGAGAAGCAGGTCGCAGACTTTGTCAGCAGTTACCCTGAAGGGTAGGTCTTACTAGTGAAATGTCCATAACAGTGAAACTTTCAGTGTTGACTGATGTATTCAATTTGACTTACAGGCTATCCATATAATAGTTATTGTCTGGTAATATTAACCTGAGACGTCTAAATATTCAGTGACCTTTCTTTGGCGATTGTCGGTTTCCGAAGTAAAAAAATGTGGACTTTCAGTATGGTACAACACATATGTATATTACTTTAAGGCACATACGTATCACATGCCCTGGTAGCCTCAGTGATGATTTGCTTGAGTTCAAAATTGAAGGTTGTGGGTTTGAATCTAGCTCAGATCACAAAAATTGTTAATATTTTTGTTGAAATTTGACCAATAATTTTTAAATTTGTACCACATGCAAATCATAGAATTTTATCAAAATTATTCTGGTGTGAGATGCTTTACTCAATAGGATTTAAAGAATAAGAAAATAAATAAATAAGACACCAGCAATTCAACAAATTATTCATCCACTTACATTGCAAATAATTAAAAGAAAATAGATAATGGAAATCAATTATGAATTGAAAAGGAATGTTTGTATTGAGGATTGGAACCTGCAACTTTGTGATTATATTACCGCTGAGCTAACCACCGGGCCATCCGGACTTATTTATACTGTGATGCAATGCAAACCATACTAGCATTGGAAACAAATGATCAGGTCATAATAATCAGGGAAACTAACGAAGAGGATCCTGGATATTAATCAAGTCTCAGGTCAATATTGCCAGACAGTAGTCAATGGTTGACCTGGCTTACACAAATGAACATGGATTTAACCCTTTCCCTCATAGAGGAAACCATGAAAAGACCTATGCGAACAGCATAAAACCAGATCAGCCTGCGAGTAACTCGCAGGCTGATCAGGTTTTATGCTGTTCGCTGCTCCTCAGTGGTCTGGAAATGAGGATTTTGTAATTCAATTTGGTAAGGTTTAACTGTGGTTTTCTGCAGATCAGGCTTTATGTGGTATCTACTGAGTGCGTCAAAATGAGTCTATATGAGGGAAAGGGTTAAGGGGGCTGGGTCCAGAGGTATTGTACCTGAGTATGGAGCTGAAGGTTTTGTGTTAAAATCCTTTGGGGACATGGAGTTTTCATGATCATCCCTGCAGGTGTTAAGTACTGGTCCAACCCTGGAAATGTCGAGAGGGATTAGTATTTTAAGATGTTAAGTAAAAAAGTTTGAAGTAATTAAACTAACACATGGATTTGTTTGTGGTAGATTTGGAGCAGTTGACCTAGTCATTAATGGGTCTAGGTGGCTGAGTTGATAGAGCATTTGCCCCGGAATCAAGGTTGTGGGTTGGGTCCCCAGCCACAACATACCAAAGTTATTAATAATGGTACTGGTATAGCTCTCTTGTGTGGTGCTCAGCATATACGGGTAGTTCCAGGACTTGTTGGCCTGATGTCAGGATAATGTGACTGGGTTATTAGCCACATGTCTACGGCGTGATACTGCAGTCTGGCAGCACTATATCTGTCTCATGTAGGCAAAAGTCCCTGAATGACTGAAATACTGTGGGATGTTGAACCAAAACAAATAAGCATTGATCAATTTTATGTTAACTTATGTTGAACAGAGAGGAGAAAATGGTCCTGTTGCATATACTGAGGAAGAGGCAGAACGCTTTACAGGAGCAGATGCAAAATGTTGTGGTGAGTAGGGGCCAATATTCTGCACAAACAGCTCTACCATATAACACAACAGAAGTCAGAGCTTACACTTTATGTGACATCATTAAATTTCCACTTCATAGAAGTTGGGGCTATAAAGAAATCAATCTTGTCACTCCTACAATCACATTACATGAAGACAAGGTGGATGTGGGGGTATTAATCACCTTTAGTGATAGTTCAAAAACTGACCTTATCAAAGTGAAAACCAAAATTCTTAGTCCATTTATTCCCATATAGATCAATATCAGGGTTTGAATTTAGCCAGATTTTGCACTTGCTATTTTAAACATATATATAGTAATTTACAATTTTAAGAGTCAAGTGTCAGTTTTAACAACACAGTGCAAACTATGAACCATAGCATGCAGTGACAATAGGCTGAGCATTAAGTTTTAGTTTCGGGCCCCAAATGACAGAGTTGTGGCCCTTTTCTCCCTCTCCAGACATCCACCATCTTGTACTGCAGGCTTTGGATCATAGTTCTTTAATTCTTTAACTCCTTATTAGCTACTCTCTTTCCACTCGCAAAATAAAGCAAGTACATGAAATTGTAACTTGCATTTCTAAATTTCAAGTTTCATTTAGTGAGTATGCAAGCTTAAATTCGAACCCTGAATATCTAATTTTTTTTTTGGCTGCAAATGTTACAAGTAATATAAAATTATATTCCCATTGTTTTCTCTGTTCAGATGACCTGCAGAGCCACGATCAGTCAGATCCAGGCTGGATTGCTGACCTCCGACCTTCCAGACCTCATGGCCATGTTGGACAGCCCTTCAGCTGCCTCTCTCATCCCTGGGGTGCAGACCAGATCACCTTGTATCCATAGCAATGCAGCTGTTAACAGTTACCCGGACAACAGTGTTCCCAAGACCGGGACCCATATTTACAAGACAAAAGTGACGAAAAAGCAGGGAGAAACAGGTTTGCCAGTCCAGAAGAAATCACCGGGGAACTTGTTGGATTCTGTGAACGAGCTTCGGACACTGAGGTCGGAACAGAGTCTGCAGGAGACGAGAGATTGCGTCAATCAGGTAGGAGGCGGCAGCCATCTGGTTAAACTCGGCAATAATTTCTTTAATCAGTTGATTGATTGGATCATTCACGTAAGTCAGCATTAACCCTTAACCTCCTATAGGCATGTTTTGATGCCTGGGCAAACTTAGCAGACCCAGATCAGCCAGCTCCTTCTAGGAGTTGTTTCATTAGGGTCTTCTCTATTCGCCCATGCAGTATTGTAACTTACATTCCACTGTCAGCATGGCAAAGAAAAATCCATTGTTTTCATTTATCTTTAGAAATTCAGTAATTTGATGTTTTTTAAGTCATAAGTTTCTTCATGAATATTCAAGGGGTAAAGGGTTAATTTATTCAGAGTGCAAGTATAAGCGAAGAAGATTCAAAATAAACAAAGCCATTCAGAATTCTTAAAAATTACTTTAGTTTGCCAAGCACCAGTCTAAAAAAAGATGAAATCTTTTATTTTTTTCAGGCCAAGTACTGGTCACCCAAATCTCACTCGATGATGGATATAGAGGATTCTGATGATGACGAGATCAGTGAGGGACCTGAAAATGTGCAGCCAGGTAATTCAGCTTCGCAAGACCAGAAAGCTTTTTCGGAAGAAAATTCTGTTCAACCAGTGGCTGAGGGAATTAACTCCAGCATAGACATGGAAAAAATAATTTCTGAGAAGATGTCTGCTGAATATGGCCACATAGACAATGATGGACATAGTTTAGAAAGGGAAGCCAAAGATGGAGACAATCTTGATGAAGGAGCGGCTCTTGAAGAAGACAGTGTGAAGGAAGTAGATGCTGTTGAAGAGTCTGGTGACAAGGAGAAAGTACCTGTTGAGGAAGCAGGTGATAGTGAGAATGTTTCTATTGAAAAAGAAAGTGACACTGAGGATGTTCCTGATGATGAAGCAAATGACACTGAGGATGTTCCTCTTGAGGAAGCAGGTGCTATTAATTGTTTTGAGAAGGATATTGCAGTGAATGGAACTGAAGGAGGTACAGGCAATATTAAAGAAGAATCTGTGACACAGAATAGTACTGATCTTGTTGAATCTACTGAAGATGGTGCAAAAGCTGATGAGAATGTTGATGATGTTAGAGATACTGGTGTCAAGGTGGACAATCTAGTTGAGTTTGAAGCTGAAGGAGCTGTAGATATAGGGCACGAAAACAAAGTTGAGGAGGAAACGATGACAGATGGAGGTGAAAAGATGTCAAATGCGGAGGTGGTCCCAGTTGAAACAGCAGTACAAGACTCTGTGGAGGATACTACTTTGGCTCCAGTGGAGCCTGACATTGACACTAATGAGCTGTTCTTTTCACCCCCATCTCAAGCTGTTGCCAAGTTCCTATCTGAAACTGCATCTCCTGAAGCAAGTGACACTGTGGAGAAAGAGAAAGAGCAACCATTGGTGAAGTCTACACAACCAGCTGGTGGGCTTTCCTCAGTAAATCCAAATCTAACTGACTCCGTTCCTATGCCAACAGCGCTGCCATCAAGCCTGGATGCTTTGGACCCAGTATTATTCCAGGTAAGCCAATTCATTGATTTCTGACTTTGATGCTTAAATATTTATCAGATTTGTATTTCTTGAAAGACGTGTATTTAATATACTTAATGAAGGTAATGTTAATCGATACTTAGGGCTCCACACTGGTGTTTTTCATGTGATCTTCACCAAACTTGCTGAGAAAGTATAAAATCGGGGCTAAGTTTTAAAACCAGCCAAATCTCTTAAGGTACTTTAGAGTTATGGCCCCTGAATTAGTCAAAATTGACATTTTAGCTTTGTCTGATCTCTAGGTCAAACATTTTTTTTTCTTCTGATCTTCAGTAAAGGTATTGAAGATGTAAGAAGATATCATATCTAGGTCAAGGTCAATAAATAGCAAAATTGTCTTTGGCACTTGAGAGTTATGGCCCTTGAAATAGGCAAAATAGCCTATTTAGGTTTCAGTAGTCCACCCAAAATTCTCAACTTTATTTAACTTTCAGTGATCAATGTACTTTCCTTAAGTAGTGCAGGCAATGAAGGCATGTCTCTCAGGTGAGCGACTACAGGGCCAATGGGGCCCTCTTGTATATATACATATTACATTCTGCTGAAGTGCCAGTACTAAATTAATCACCATGCTTTGTAATGATAATATGGTTTGACTCTACAACATACAAAGGAAAGTATAATGTAGATATATTTAGCCATGTGTCTGCTGCTTAAAACATTTGGGTTCTTGAATTTCAATCGCAGTAAAGATAATTGGTTAACCCTTTCCCTCATAGAGGACACCATGAAAAGACCTATGCGAACAGCATAAAACCAGATCAGCCTGCGAGTAACTCACAGGCTGATCAGGTTTTATGCTGTTCGCTGCTCCTCAGTGGTCTGGAAATGAGGATATTGTAATTAAATTTGGTAAGGTTGAACTGTGGTTTTCTGCAGATCAGGCTTTATGTGGTACCTATTGAGTGCGTCAAAATGAGTCTATATGAGGGAAAGGGTTAAGCATGATATACAAATATTCCAATATATTTTAGGCGGTGGTGGCCCAGCTATTGCAGGCCTACCCAGAGCTGGTAGGAAACCAGGAGATGCTGACCAATGTGGCCATTCAGCAGACCAGCCTTCTGCAGTACTACATCAAGTCCGGCCAGGCCGGCAGTCCTGACCTTGCTGGGGGCATGCCAGGGGTCAACTCTGGGGTCAGCATGCCAGGACTAGGGGTTGAAGGTCACATGATTGGAGGTTTAGGAGCAACCCCCTCTCCTGTGATTGGAACTTTAGGAACAACCCCCTCTCCTGTGATGGGAACTTTAGGAACAACCCCTTCTCCTGTAATGGGAACTTTAGGAACATCCCCCTCATCTGTGATGGGAACTTTAGGAACAACCCCCTCTTCTGTGATGGGAACTTTAGGAACAACCCCCTCTTCTGTGATGGGAACTTTAGGATCAACCCTCTCTCCTGTGGTTGGAGGATTAGGAACAACATCTTCTGTGATGGGAACATTAGGAACAACCATCTCTTCTATGGCTGGGAGTACTAGTGTTACACCACAGTGTTCTTTATTTACAAGTCATGGTGTTGCTAGCCAGGGTGCAGTGAGGAATGGTTTTGGTGATCTAATAAATAGGAATGGAAGTAATTCAGATAATGGGTATCCACATTCAGATGAGACTAAAACTTCAAAAGCACCTTTTGGCATTGATAGTTCGACAAAACCTGAGGCAACGTTTAAAAGCACAACAACTAGCAGACCTCCTGGACTCACAAACTTTTGTAATGAAATCGAAGGAGCGATTCAGAAACCTGGCAATGAGGAACACAGTGCAGTAGCTGGTAGAAAAGGTTCTCTGGGTATACCAGGAAGGAATAACACTATCAGTGCAATAGGTGAACGGAAAATTGCTAGAAATGCTATAAGGGACGCCGTGTCTAACGCTTGTGGGAGACACTCTGAAGTTTCCCGTCAGGATGGTAGACCAGGTAAACAGGGTGATTCGATTAATCCACATGGTCCTAAAGCTGAACTTAGTTATGAAGAGGGTCTAAGGATGCCTTGGAAGCCATCAGCGACTGCAAAGTCTCCAAGCATTAAAAGCCCGACTGATTACACAAATTTCTTGCCAGACTTTGCAGACAGGGCTTTGAATATGAAAGACACGTCTTCAGTGAAATCCACAAGAGCTGGAAGTGATTCTACAACCAGAAGTTTAGCACACTCATCTAGAAAGCTTGGTTTCGAAGAAAGGAAACCTAGTCCATGTAACGAGAAGGAAGATGGACGAATATTCAGGGATTTTTCTGTCTTGAGATCTCCTGAGGGAGATTTTAAAGTTAAATTAGAGAATGTAACGCATCATACAACATGGGGAAGGAAGGTCCAAACAGGTACAGTATTCACATACTATATTTTACTTCATTTCTTTTCAAGGTAATCTATTTTTCATGGTAAATGGGTATTTGTTGATACAAGAATTTCTTTATTTTTAGCTCACATGAGCTTTTGTGATCACCCTGCATCCATCGTCTGTCGTCAACAATTTGCTTTAAATGACATCTCCTCTGAAACCACTGGACAGAATTTGATTAAACTTGGCAGGAATTATCCTTGGGTGAACCTTCACAAAAGTTGCTAAAATAAACTTGATCCATATAGAACTCTGGTTGCCATGGCAACGGAAAAAATATGAAAACTATAAAAATCATCTCCTTCAAAACTATTGGCCAGATTTCAAGATGTTTTAGTACAGATATTCCTTGGGTAACCCTCTACCAATTAATATTCATTATTGTCCTTAATTTGTACATGAATATTCATGAGGAGACATGTAAAATGATACAAAACCAAGTCCCACCCATCATCCATACAGTAGACCAGTCATTTTTTTAGATAACATTGTAGTATATTAAATACCAGCTTGGTAATATACACATATCTTTCTAGAATCCTAGAATTCTAGAATAGAATCACCTGCAATGACAGAGAGTACGATTTACTTTGCAATATTTATATTTTTAAATCAAAAGATGAAAAATTCGATGATTTTCCACAGGTCGCCATGCCAGGTCAGAAGCATGTCCCCTACAACATTCCCTCTCGTTACCAAAGGCAACATGCCCCGCCCCCTCCACCCAAACCCACAGTAACCCAGTGGTGTACGACCACTCCCAGGAACCCTTCCCCACTGCATATGGAAACACCATCAGAGGATTGGGACAGTGAGATTGCCCCTTACAGTGAGGACAGGTTTACCTGGCGGGATACGAGGAAGGACAATCTGAACTTCGGCTCAAGACCAGACGCCGGGAGAGTGACCCCAACCTTGACTTCCGCTGACCTCTCCAAGAAGAACAAGGAGGCAGACTTGACCAATCCTCTTCACAGTCTGACTGGAGGTGAGTGAATTTGCATGTGTTATCTGTCCAAAAAATCTTTCATGTCCACATGAAGTTGTATAACCCTTTCCCTCATAGAGGAAACCATGAAAAGACCTATGCGAACAACATAAAACCAGATCAGCCGGCGAGTTACTCGCAGGCTGATCAGGTTTTATGCTGTTCGCTGCTCCTCAGTGGTCTGGAAATGAGGATTTTACAATTAAATTTGGTAAGGTTTAACTGTGGTTTTCTGCAGATCAGGCTTTATGTGGTACCTATTGAGTGCGTCAAAATGAGTCTATATGAGGGAAAGGGATAATCCTGATAAGTTCATGCAGTGTAGAGCCATTTATACTCCATGTTTCATATGAACTGAATATAAGTATGTAATGAGTTCTTATTATGGACAAGTCATTCAGTTGTTTATACTCGAAAATGAAAATAATAGATGAAAAAATCAACTTTATGTATACTGTGAAATCATTAATTTTCGTGGGACACTAATTTTTGTCGATTTCGTGGTGGGTTTTATCCTCGAATATTAATCCCCTCGAAAACTTGTGTCATAAAGACCTCATGTTTTCTAGAATATAAATCCACGAAAAAATGTACCCATGAAATTCTCTTAGGTACATAATCAACGAAATTTAATGACAATGAAAATTAATGATTTTTCAGTATCTATC
>CM037790.1:22232300-22282300 GCA_021229015.1 Solen grandis | reverse complement strand
TGCACATTCATACAATAATTATATTGATAAACATATGCAAAATAGTTCCTGTCTTGTTGCTTTTGGTTAAAACTAAAATGGAAATCAAATGATACACAGTACAATAATGTACCACTTGACCATTTTTTTTATGTGAGTTATCACATTTTTGATTGAAGGGTGGATTTTGCTTGAAAATGTTGGGGGCGGGGGACATTCATGGTCTCACGTTGAGTGCCAGTTGTCGCAGTAAATCTTTCCATTGTGGTGGTTCTGCTTTGAGGGTTTGAGGAAAAGATGGCCTGAAAAACATCACAGGCAGTTTAACATTAATTTCTTCATAATGACAGATTTCTCTATTGCGAGCCTGCTTTCTTCATATCCAGAAAATACCCCCCCACCCAATCTCAAACCTTCAAAGCAAAACCTCAGCATAGGAAAGCTTGACTGTGATATAAACATACATTGCAGATCAAAGCCTCCAAATGACTGTACTGCCAATGGGACTCATTTACCAAGCATACTAACATATTTCAGACAAGGGTCAGATAGTGGTGTGGGGATGTAACAAATATGGTCAGTGTGTCCAGGACCCAGGGAAAATACCCCAGGTCTCACAGCCTCATGCTGTTGCCATGGATATGTTTGGAGGCCATGAGGTCAAGGTCGTAAAATCTGGATGGACACATCTTATTGCACAAACAGGTACTAGTATTTCAATAAAATCTGGACTGAGCAAATTTACATTCTAATGTATAGTAAATACACATATTATATCCATAATTTTATGATTATGCACTGAATAAAAAATAAGTTGATTAATTGTCTTAAAAAAAGAAGATATTTAACGTTTCAATATGTTTTGTATACAGTAATGTTTATTGATGCAATTTTAACTTTATCAATTTAATGTCTCAGCCAGTTCACTGTTCCCAAAGACCAGTTCTAAATTAATTTAGTGCAATTTTTGACTGGTGTGTATCTGTTAGGAAGATTAGCCAGTGAATCTTGTCTAGACTTGCGGCTCATTGTCTGAACACTACAGTGTACACCAAACAAAAATACAAAATGTCCATCTATGTGTTGTTGGGCACTTGAATCTTGCCATCTGAACAGCCACGCAACCTGAAATTACAGGGGTTTGGCATGAAGGGGGAGGGCATAAAATCACTATATATAATATTATATATAGTGATTTTATGTCCCCCCCCCCCCTTTGTGCCAAACCCCTGTGCCTGAAATTATAATATTTTGGTGATGTTGGTGGAAAAATAGATATAATATTATGTAATATTATTTTGCACCTTCTGTTGAAATTGATTTACAATATCAGTGATTTACAATATTTGTATCGGGGGGTGCTAGCACCAATCAGGCAATTTAGCATAATTGCTTTTTTTTCGAGTTGAACATTCCAGATGTATTGCATTGAAATAGTATTTAGTGCTAAATAGTGCTAAATTTAGTGCTAGTATTTATGTACAATAC
Organism: Solen grandis; assembly: GCA_021229015.1. Taxonomy (NCBI): domain Eukaryota; kingdom Metazoa; phylum Mollusca; class Bivalvia; order Adapedonta; family Solenidae; genus Solen; species Solen grandis. Next base: position 22,280,833 of record CM037790.1, on the reverse strand, counting down.
ATATACATGTGATCTTTGCACCAAAAGTCACAATTGTAGTTAATGCCTCGTTTGGACAACTGGACAGTGAAATGTCATTTTATTTGTAGAATTTGATAGAGTCATAGAGTATTATGTATAACTCAGAACTTCCAAATTTTAAGTCAATACATAAAATGCTTTTCTTGAAAATCAATCTGTTCAATTTAAGAGGTTTTGTTTATTTTATAATGTATTCTACCTCCAGACACTGGTGATCTGTACAGCTGGGGGCGGGGAGACTACGGACAGTTGGGTCATCCAGGGGCAAATGGGGGACACTGTTACATACCCGAGAAACTGGACACTCGACACCATGTGGTGGGCTTCGAGTGCGGGTCAGAACATGCCTTGATGATCACGGGTAAGCCTGCGTTATACTGTTATGGTAGCGCCAGAGGTTAGTTTTGCAAAACGTAGTACAAAAAAAAATCTTCATATACATAAATGACCCCCAAAACCGTTAAAAAGCCTTCTTTTTCTATATGCACTTTCACACAAATATGCACAAATATATGTCAGAAAGAGTTATTTCTTTTTCTTCACATTGATACAATGCAGTACAATGAGTCACCTTTCTTTATATTTTATTGTGCAAATAAGACATTAGTAGACACTATGTAGACCAACATTTTCGACAATATGAACAGCAAAGAAAAAAAATCATTGTTTCATATACCATGCAAAGTTCAGTAAATCAGTATTCAAGTCATTAATGTGTACATGAATATTCATGAGGTGAAGGGTTAAATGACTGTCAGGTTGTTGTTTGTGTGGAAAATAGAATTTTGATATCCATATTGAATTTAAACATTTGGTGAGGTTTTTTTTATGCCGCCACCAAAAATGGAGTGGGGGGGATATAGATTTGCCTTTTTCTGTCCGTACATACATACATCCGTCCCGAAACTTTGTGACATGCATTACTCTGAAAATATTTGTATGACAGACTTGAAACTTCCTGGATTTATTATTTAGGTTCTTTGCAATCTGGTTCTTTCGCACGACACTCAGTCTTAATATTGTAAATATTTGTGCCAAACCATTTGGAAATCCAGCAAGGCATTGTTAAGTAACAGCCCGGAAGAGCATATTGGTGAGGATTTTCTATTGTTGACCTCTAAGAATAACCTTGACATATGAGCAAACAATCTGAATTTTTCATGCGACACTCCCGTCTTATTACGGTGAATATTTGAGCCAAACCACTTAGAAATCCAGCGATCCTTTGTTAAGTTAGAGCTCGGACAAGCATATAGTCATTGATTTTCTACTGTTGACCTCTTAGTATGACCTTGACCTTTGAGTTAGCAATCTGGTTCTTTCACGCGACACTCCATTTTAATATGGTTTACATTTTTGCCAAACCATTTGGAAATCCAGCAAGGTATTGTTAAATTAGAACCCGGACAAAGAATTTGGGACAGACAGACGGACGGATGGATCGACGGACAAAGTTATTCTTATATAGTCACCACTACCCTAGGGTAGTAGGGGTATAATAAAGGCTGTTATTCTAAGGGCGCTTCATCGTATACCCATTGCTTTTGTGTTGCAGATCAACAGGAGTTATGTGCCCTTGGTTGGAATGAGCATGGTCTGTGTGGGACAGGGGACGAAGTGAACGTCCACTCACTGACCCCTGTAGACTCTCTGAGGTCACATACAGTACTGACCTTTGGATGCGGAGGTGGACACTGCTTTGCAGTAACTCAAGAGAAAACTGACCATGGCTAAATAATTCATGCAATTTGTTTTTAATTTTTTAATCTGTTTTATGATGTAATAAAGTTTTAGAAAATAAAGATTGGTTTTATTTTGGATGTGCACGAATGCATTCAGGCTAACCAAGATTTACTTTGCTGAACATTTACTGGTTCATGCATCAAATTTTTTTGACACGGAATACAATGTTATGAATACCAGTGACAAGTCTTTGAATTAAGATATCTTAGGTATTTTTCACTATATTCAGAGCTACTGTACTACATGTATTTTCATGCAAAAGCTTTCAATCTGGAGATTGGCTTCTGTTAAGATTGGAATGTAAAGAACATTAAAAGCAAAGAAATGTGCTTATACATGTATTTTGGATAGTATTAAATATACAATTTCAGATATGGCTGTTCAAATTATATACACTTAAGATTTGAAGGTTAAAATATCTGTGTATAAGAGAGAGGGAGAGAGAGAGAGAGAGAGCAATGCTAACATGACCACAGTGTAAAATTCTTTTCCAGTTTATACTTGATTCAGCAACCAGAATAAAAACTTTTTCTGTTTTGATTCTTTCAAACTTTGTGAGAATATCGTTTTATCTCACCAGAGCACAAAATGCTGAAAGTGAACTTTTTTATCACCCTGTATCCGTTGTCGTTATTATGCGTCATTAACAACTTGCTGCAAAAACATCTCCTCTGAACCACTATGTAGAAAATGATTAACTTAAAGATGAAAAATACTTGAAAAATGACACCCCAGGATAGTTAGCTTCATTATATATTCATTACAGAAATTAAAAAAAATCATATTATAAACTCTGTATAGAAACTTTACAATTCTTTGCAAATTTGAATATGGTTGCTGCTGAAAGAAAGCAGGTAAAATCAATTGTTTAAATCAGGATATGGCGAATGTTCTAGGGCAATAATTTGTTCTCCTGTTTACACTATTTAACAGCCTTAGGATCCGCCTGTCAACAACATACCTTTAGAAAACCAGGACGAACATGTTTTGGGTTTGTTTTGAGTTTGAAAGTAAGTCATTTTGAGTCAAAAAGTAGGACATTAAGTCAAAATATGTGAACACTTTCATTGTCACATTTTGCTCAATTTGCATGCAACTTAGTCAGACTATTTGTCGGCATCAAATTATAACAAGTTCAAAATCTGAGTCATGTGTGATAAAAATATAGATCATCAGAGTAAATGTTAGTAAAACATTGTGTACACTCTAGATGCCAATTTTTCTCCGAGTCTTCAACAAAAGTAATGCCAAAGGCTGTTTTATCAGTGTCTCTGTTTCCTAATCCTCACACAAAAATGGAAGTCAGATTCTACACAGTCTATTGATTTTTTGAGAGAAAAATGCATTTTTTTTCATATGCCATTTAAGGTTAACTTATCTGATAATCATCACATAAAGTGTATATCGAGGGGTGAATGCGAAACTAGGCTAAGTGCATATATTTATATTAGCACTTAGCCTAGTTTTGCTCTCACCCTCGATATGGATGTTCATGTTCTTATTCTTACCATACATGTATATCCAGGCTAGCACAGTCTTTGATAAATACATTATTGTCTGCTTCAAACTTTATAACAAGAATGCTTTAAGGAATTATGTGTGCCATATTCCTTTTCTATGCCTCAAATATGGTTACAGAATCTGAATATCCTGCAACATATAGCCTACTCTTCCCACTGTCCCAGATCATCGATAAAGGGTACTTTACACCATCAGCCTGGGACACCACCTCCCCCAGGGGCTGATCTGTTTCTGTCACCTGCACCACATTATGGGAACTGTAACCACACACAAAAACACTTCCTGTATGGTCTGTACACACCCCTACACACCCAGACAATCCATGGCCCTTGTATCTGAACTGTTCCTTCATTGATATATCAACACAAACAAGACCCTTATTCAAGTCAGCAATATAGAGTTTGTCTCCTGATTTACTTAACACCACATTTCTTGTATATGTCAGTCCCAGATCTATAGATTTGAGAGGTGCCCCTTCCATGTTAAAGAGCAGAATACCATTACCTTTATTAGATACAAATAATTTATTGTTATGGAAACCAATGCCATAACATTCATGATTTAACTTGATGGATCTGGTTAGAGTCATTTTACCAAGAGATACAAACTGTACTGTGTTGTTGTCCAGACACACGGCCGCCTCCTGCTGGTTGATACAGCATACACCACGGGGTTCTGCAGGTAGATCACAGTGGGCAGTTATGGTGAGGGAAGTTGGTTCCAAGCGCTTCAGCTTCTTGTTACTATAATCTGATAGCAGCAGGGAGCCATCAAACAGAAGACAGAATCCATGAATACTGCATTGGTTTGAATCAGATTTTATCTTGATACTTTTCATATCTTTCCTTTTCCATTTGTACAGTACAGATTGTTTACTGACACTCCCAAGAGTCTGTATGTTTGCTAAGTATTTTTCTATTTCACTGTTTTTATCAAAGGACGGCAGCGTATCTCTTTTGTTTCCCGCATGTTTTTGCAAAATTATGTTGGCATTGCGAATTATCTTTTGACCTTTTTTCATACTGACAAACGCTTGAGCTTTGTTTTTATCTTGATTTTCAATTAGCTTCAGAAAAAGTTGTGTCTCTTCTTCAGCACTTTCGCACTCCTTCTGGTTGTTTTGAAGTCTGTCTTCCTCTGTTTTATAGGCATCAAGAAGACTCTGTCTTGCTTCCTCCCCAAGCTTTTGTATCATTGACACCAGTGTTTCTACATAGTCGTCTATAGCAGACAGATGTTCCTTTTTCTCTCTGTCTAGCCGGTTTACATGCTTTTTTCCCATGCTCTTTGTCTCATTGAACTTAAAACTTAACTGTTGCAAGTCTTTTTCCAATTGTCCTAACGTGTTGGAGTCAAAGAGTTGTTGTATTGTGCTTGAAATGTCAACAACATATGCACATGACCTGTCAAAATAATACGCAAAATGAAATCCAATCATTTACTAATAAAAACTTAATACTTAATTGAGAATTTGCATAAAGAATTTGGGTTTCTGTTATTGAAAATTTGACTTATTCATTTAAAAATTAAAGAGAAAATCTAATGGTTACTTAACATGGATGTGATAAATTTTGCCTATAATTGAAATAATGGGTTTTGTATACAGTAATGTGTCACACACCTGTGTTCGATTGAGACACATGAGTTGCACCCCACTTCATCATGGTCCCTGCAGAACATCTCCAGGACATTGGTTGGGTGTTTTGGACACCTCTCTGTAGGCAGCTGACTTTGACCGGAGTGGGCGGGGTCCTGGAGGATGTGTTCATCATGGAAATTGTTGTGGAGCTCTAGACATGTGGAACACAAGTGCTGCTGGCATTCCAAACAGAACTTTTCAGATTTAACTGCATTGTTTTTCTTGCAGCAACGTGAACAGTAGTCAAATGTTTTCATAGATAGATCTTCAGTAAATAAAGTCGCCATTTTGTGTATAGAGGTCACTCAATGTCTGTTTTAAAATCCAATTTAAATGAGAACCTTAAATCTTCTGTTTAAGCAAATAACTCAATTTCTGTGTATTAGTTTTTATTCAGCTCTTCTTATCAGTGTTTGAAGTGCATTCATCTGAAATGAAACACAAACTAAGACCCTTTTTACGTCGTACTCTCTAAATATGTAGCATCTACATGTTGTGCCGAACAGTGCAATAAGCCTATTTTCGAAAGTTGTTTTTCTGCTGGAAATTTTAAAGATCACATTTGAACCACTGTGTAAATGAGTTTGTTAACACTTCCTGTTTACGTATCTCACGCATCTTTAAATTTATGATCAAAGTACACCGGTATAGAAAATGGCCTGCTTATGTCAATATTGGAAAGATAGGGAAGAGAATGTTTGGCTGATGAAGTATATTTACATGTTTAAATTTTAAGCTACTCGTTCTGTTATCTTGGTAAACAGAGCAGACCCAGATAAGACCGTACCCATCTTATCAGGGTCTTTTCTGTACATGTGATTGTGTGTGTGTTTCAATATTTTAAGCGATAGGGTGAGAAAAAACAGGAGCTATTTCATACCTCTACTATGTGGGAGCTACAGTCTGCTTGGGAAAGAAAAATCCATTGTTTTATATACCATTTCAGAAAATTAATATTCATCAATTTATAAATGAATATGCATGAAGTAAAACGGTAAACTAATATTTTCTACATAGTCATGAGAGAGTTATATCTATCTCCATTATGTTACTATGGTAACAAATTAAAGCTGCTGAGCAGTCACTGTCTATTACGTTTTAAGCTCACCTTGAGCACAACGTGCTCAAGGTGAGCTATTGTGTCCGATGAATGCCCGGCGTCCGTCGTCCACATTCAACTTAAACGACATCTCCTCCTAAACTACTGGACTTTACAGGAATGTTCCTTGGGTGGTCCTCTTCCAAAGTTGTCCAAAGAATTGAATTCCATGCAAAATCTGTTTGCCATGGCAAATAAAAGGGGAAAAATGTAAAAATTCAAAATTCTTCTCCTCCAAAAGTACTGGTATATGGCACAGATGTTTTTTGTGTCACTCTCTACCAAGATTGTTCAAATTATTTTGATCCGTTGAAAAACATGACCGCCAGGGAGCGGAGCCCGTTTTCCTTATATGTATAAAGTACAAATTAAAAATATCTTATTGTGCGAAAGTATTGGCTGGATTTCAAAGTTTTTTGGCACAAATTTTCCAAGGGTCACTCTCTACCAAGGTTATTCTAATTATGTGGTTCGGTCAAAAAACATAGCCGCCAGCGGGCGAAACCTATTTTCCTTATATGTATATAGAACAAATTTGAAAGTTCTTCTTGTACAAAAGTAAGCATTGGATTTATGGCTGGCAGTGGGCAGAGCCCATTTTCCATAATCCATAAGATATTTACTATTTCTTATCCTCCCATTAATACCTTGTTTTCAGATGAGCGATCCCAGGGCCATCATGGCCCTCTTGTTTCTAAGATAAATTAACATGAATTGGTAAATGAATGAGGAAAATATTCAGTCCGACCTATCCGATACTTGTAGCCTGTTCAGTAAACGTAACAGATGCTTACATGAGCGGTTAGACCCTTGTAATATCGGAGTGTATAACATGTAAGCAGGGTACCAACTATGAACCGTTTGCTAACGATCCCGGCCTTTACCGGCATTTAACTTGGAACAACATTTCAGTTAGTTTGGGATTGTATTGGAATGTGGGGGTAAAGGGGGTGGGGTTTCTCAATGTTCTGCAAATAGAAAACTGCTTATATAACAGAAAACTGAAATCGATTGCTAAATTACGGTTTATTCTGGGAACATTTACATTGCAGAGTATTAGGGGTATTAATCGTCTTAATATTTCTACCTAGTCATGGTAGATTTATCTCCGTTTGGCTATATACCATGTATGGCAATAAACTGAAAGAATGATAACAAAATAGAAGTTCATAGGCATAGGAAGACGATACCCCACCCGAAAAATAACAAACAGCAGTTTAAAAAAGCAGTCATCACTGGAAGACAGTCACGGGAAGATTTTATGGAAACTAAACCATTGTAAAGCTAACTCTCCGATCTTAGAACTACACACAAGTGCAAGCATCTCAAAGTAATGGCTTTAAATTGTACAAATATTTTGTATAACAAATTTCAGTCTTACAGAATTCAGTATTACACTGTAGTATAACATACTCAAGTATAACAAATTTTAGTATAAAATAACACCTTATGACAAACTATTACACACATCAGTATAACCCACTCCGTATAACATACATCAGTATAACCCACTCCAGTATAACATACATCAGTATAACCCACTCCAGTATAACATGCATCAGTATAACCCACTCCAGTATAACATACATCAGTATAACCCACTCCAGTATAACATACATCAGTATAACCCACTCCAGTATAACACACATCAGTATAACCCACTCCAGTATAACATACATCAGTATAACCCACTCCAGTATAACACACATCAGTATAACCCACTCACGTATAACATACATCAGTATAACCCACTCCAGTATAACATACATCAGTATAACCCACTCCAGTATAACACACATCAGTATAACCCACTCCAGTATAACATACATCAGTATAACCCACTCCAGTATAACATACATCAGTATAACCCACTCCAGTATAACATACATCAGTATAACCCACTCCAGTATAACACACATCAGTATAACCCACTCCAGTATAACATACATCAGTAAACACCGCAGTACAACATTATTATACGTATAGAATTATGACACCTAGTTTTAAGGGAATCCATTCTTCATTAAATCATATTCATAATCCTTCAAATGCTTAAAAAAGATGGATAAAGCATCCATTGACTTGGAGTTGTAGGTTATTTTGGTCTAAGTCTATAAAAGCTTGCATTTACTATAAAATTTCCAAGATCAGTTGATGGATCACGATCACAATTTAATGGTGGATGGATTACCTTAACATACTCTTAATGTATTAGCACCCTAAAAGTCATAATCCATTTCTTGCCACTGGATAGTAATATTTCTTTGAAACTGTCACTTTGAAGAAATTAAAAAAAATAAAAATGTTTCACCATGGTTTTTTTTTAAGTTTTATCCAATTTGGGGAGATAATCTGCATCTACATATAAGTTTACATTTAAGCCCATAAGAAATATACATTTTCTGTAAATATGAAGAACTAAATTTGATTTATGAGAAAATCTCATGGTAGGAAGATGCATTATATAGTTCTGTTTCAACTTTCATGAAAAAATATAAACTTTAACATAGAAAAAGTAGAAATTTATTTTATGTTTAGTTTTTAGGGGAGATAACTCATGGCAACAAAATTATCAATGGCAGGTAATAAAAGAACTTATTTCACGTCATAGCATGTCAATTTGTCCATTAGATTACCTTTGTTTGACATATTAAAAGCTTATATTTTGAAGTTATATGCATGGTTGTGATGGAATTAATCATTTTAGGGTTTTAAAACCTTCACATAATTTATTTCAATACTCTATTATAAAAAGTCCAATATTATTACATGTATCATGTTCCAGACCATGGACTTGCAATATTTAATTCATTATGAATTGCTTCTTAGTATTGGATTTGTATTATATTTTGTTTTCATAATAACCTGATGTTGAAATACTTTATTACAGCTTAGATTGTATATTATTTTGTATTTTACAGAGACAGGATGGTTATATTGCTGGGGACACATCAAGAGGGGCCAGTGTGGGACAGGGTCCGGAGGGAAACACCCCCTGAAATATGGCACACCTGTCAAAGGTATATGCAGTGGTTGTTATTAGCCAACACAGGTTTGTTGTATAGATGCAGTATCAGGCGTCACCTTTCATTAGGGCTTAGACATTGAACTTGTTCTAGAAACTGAATATTCTGTCATTGGAGGCCAGTTTGGATAGTTTGTTATATCTAGAAATATGTAGACTTCTATACAAGCATGGCAATAACAAACGTGGATGATGAATTTGAAACTTTTTTAAGTCATGCATAAAAAATTGTTTTCATACCCCCTATATCTTCACAGAAGTGAGTTCTCTCATAACATGGAGACAAGGTGGGATGCGGGCTTAGAAATCATTAATTGTCTTTATTGATAGTTCATAGATATTTATTATGCTGTAAGATTTTCACTTGAATCTTCAACTCTTTCCCTTTACATCATAAATGTGTCTTGATACATTGACGAACAGAGCAGACCCAGAGCTATCATATCAGTAACAGCAGTAGATCAGTAGTTCAGATTCTACACAGTCTGCATGGCAAAGAAAAATCGATTGCTTCATATACCATTTAAAGTTCAGTCAATTGATATTCACAAAGTAATAAAATTGTACATGAATATTCATGAGGTGAAAAGTTAAAGCAGATGCTCTCTGACATTGTTAAAAGTTGTTGCGGGGTCCTACCGCACAGCTGCTCTCACAACAAAAAGAAACAACAACAACAACAAAAAAACCCGGAAGTACATGTATTTTATGGAACAGGAACAGAACAGAATTTTATTTTTCATTCTCAACGTTTACATAAGTACATTGCCACATAATAGAAGATACATTTGCATTAGTTCACGCTCATTTCACACAGGCAAAACACGCGCAAGCGGACACACACACACACACACACACACATATAATGAATCACACCGTACACTGCTCTGAAAATTACATTGTATAATATAATTGTTTGACTTGACTTGACTATTTGAGTTTACAGAATAATGGTTTACTACAGAAATATATATAAATCTCAACAGAAGAACTTTAAATAAGCTAAATGGTTTAGGATAAATCGATATTATGCTTGTACACCTAGCAAAGTTGTACGTACAATAAGAGCATCCTTGATATATTTAGCTAAATGTAATAAAACTAACTTTTTGGTGACTTCATTAACTCACAAAATTTTGCCATGCTCGGTCTTAAATAGTATTGTTTGTTTATATATTTTCCTCGTATCAGAATAAGCACTACAGACACAAATAAAATGAAACTCATCCTCTAAATCCCTCTCCGTGCAAAAAATACAAACTCTCTCATTTATTTCCACTCTTGCTCTGCCATAACGCCCAGTCTCAATTTTTAAAGGATGAGAAGAAAGTCTTAATCTAGAAATATATAATGAAAGTTTTCTTGGTTACTTTATATATTCGAAGTGGTAAATTGGAAAATAAGGGAGACAACAAGTTAAAACTGGAATGATACACGTTATCTCCCTTTATAAGAAAAAACATTTAGTAATTCTAGCAGTATCATATCACTCACATTGTTTGTGATATCGGTGAATGATATGGATTTATTTCACTGATAGAACACGTTATTAATAAGTAAGAATAAGTAAGATAAGTAAGCAGCACATTGTGTATCAATATGATTATACACTGAGTAAAGATTACTAAATTGATTAATTTCCTTTTAAACAAAGATTTCAAGACTATGTTTTGGATACAGAAATGTTTATTGGTGCAGTTATGAATTAACAGTTTCACGTTTCAGCCAGTTAGTGTTCCCAGTACCAAAACAAGTTGGTGCTATTTTTGAATGGTGTGAATCAGTAAGGAGGACAGACAAGTTAATCTTATTTAAACATTTGATCACTACAATGTTATCCATCTCCAGAGTTGTACAGCTGGGGCCGGGGAGACTACGGACTGTTGGGTGGTTCAGGTGCTGTAGCTGTAGTGGGACATTGTTACACGCCCGGGAAACTAGAAACTTCACACCATGTGGTAGGCTTTGAGTGCGGGTCAGAACATACCTTGATGGTCACTGATAAGCCTGCCTTATATGTTATGAAAGTGCCAGAGGCTAGTTTCATGAAACTTAGTACAAAAAATCTTCATATAAGTAAATGACCTCAAAACTATTAAAAATACTTTTCTATATGCACTTAAAATATGTGATTTTCTATACACATTGATATAATGCAGTACAATACGTCACCTTTCTTTATGTTTTATTGCGCAAGTTAGACCTTAGTAGACACTATGTAGATCAACATTTACGATTTCTTAAGGCTTTAATTTACCATGCTAAATTTCATAATTTGACTTTTGGACTGTACCATTAGAGTTGTTTATTGGAATGTTTGCTGATTTTTATTGACTAAATAGCGAACAGGGCATATCATGGTCAGACTACACGGACGTGCAAGCTGGTCTTATATTGCACTGGTTGCAAAGGCAGCCACAAATACACACAACATTATAAAATTAATGTTAAAGATAAACTCAAATATCATGATACATCATATTTTAAAGGAGCTAGTATACTTACAATTTAAATATCTTAATATAATTATTGCAGTCTTTTTTTTCTTTTCTTTTTGGTAATGAAAATATTTAATCCTTTACGTCATATAGGCACATTCTGACGCCTTTCTAGAGCTGTCTGATCAGAGTTTCCTATGTAAGCTCTTATGTACACAGTATGCACAGCAAGGAAAAAATCATCGTTTCATATACAATTCAAAGTATAGTAAATTGATAGTTATAAATGTGGACATGAATATTCTTGAATGAATGAAAGGTTAAAGAACACGAAAGGCAAAGAATGTGATCATACATGTATTTTGAATAGCATTAAACACTTGAGATGTAATACACTTGAGATGTGATTGTTCAAATTATCAACAAATTTCATTTGCTTTTAAGATATCTGTGTATAAATAAGAGAGAGAGAGAGCGAGAGCGAGATCAGTGCTAACATGACAACTGTGAAATTCTTTTTCAGTTTATATTTCATTCAGGTACTAGAATAAAAACCTTTTGCTGTGCTAACTGCTTGGATTAGTACAAACTTTGTGAGAATCTCTGTTTTTTTCTCACTAGAGCACAAATTGTGAAGGTGAGTTTTGTGATCACCCTGTATCTATTGTCGTCATCATGCGTCGTCAATAACTTCCTTTAAAGACATCCTCTCTGAACCACTATGTAGAAATGGATGAAATTTAAAATGAACAATCCTTGAAAAATGAGACCCAGGGAGCCGGCTAGTTTCCATATATATTTTATATGGAAATCATTGGACCTGAATTGTTTGAATCGTAATTTGGTAAACGTTCTAGGGCCACCATTGCCATCTCGTTTGCATTCTTAAACAGCAGCCTTAGGATCCGCCTGTCATCAACATGCCTTTAGAATACCAAGAAAAAATGTTTTTGATTTGTAGTTATGAGTTCGAAAATAGGTCATGTTGTAATGTCTCTAATTGTTTGCTAACACTAAACTGTAAGTCAGATTCCACACAGTCAACTGAGCAGATAAAATTGCTTTAGATGTTTTAGATGGATGTTCATGAATAGAGTCAATTCTAACAACACCTGTATCTCCAGGCTATCATAAATGTATACTGTAAGTTGCTTTGACTGAAAACCTGCTGCCGTTTAAAAAAATCAACAACCTTATATATAATAAGAAGGTTGGTAACTTTTTCATTGAAATCGTACATCATGTATACATTTTTTTGCGTGGAAGAGATGAATAAAGACATACAGGGACGAAAAACACCCCGTTGCCAGAGAAATCGCCCTTAAAATGTTCACGCATACAAAAACACGTTAGATCGGAAAATATCTGACCGACAGAATCTCGCCAATTTCTCCCGTGAAAGACTATAGAAAAATTAATACCACAATATAAATAATGTTGAATTGTATGAACAGATACTGATGCAAGAAACAAATATATCTAAAATTACCACTTTTACTGACTTGAAACCCATTGTTTTCAGAAGATTTTGTGATAAAATTGAAAACGAAACTATATCAGCAATGTCACCGAGACGCTCAAAAGTACATGCAGTTAATCAGCAGTTTAACGTAGCTGATCATCGGTCAAGGTCGATTCGGGTGAATTTTAAAAAGGCAGAAAAAAGGCTGCATAAGATAAAAAATGATATAAGTAATCATTTTAGTTTTATTTGTTTATTTAATCCGTATTTGTCCATTCAATTAAACACTGATACTGTGGCTTAAGTTTTTCTTAAGTTTTACACGGGAGAGATTGACAAGACTCCGTCGGTCAGATCTCTTCCGACCAAACGCGTTTTCGACTTCGTGAACTGATGTAGCAACATTCCTTTTGATAAGTTTTTTTTCATGATTGTCTTTATTCATCCCTTCCACGCAAAATAAGGCGAATTTTATGAAAATCCACGAATTTTCAAAGGATTTACAGCATTTGAAACGACGTGATATACGTTTTTCATTGGACGAAGTTACCTACCTTCTTAATATATATAATGTCATTGATTTTTTAATGGGCAGCAACGTACCGGGTACCTTTGAGCTAGCACAGTGTATGATGAATACGTAATAGTCTGCTTCAAAATCTATCACAAGGATTATTTTAAGGAACACTGCATCCCATATCCCCCACTCCTTTTCTATGCCTCTAATACGGTAACAGTATCTGAATATCCTGCTATATAAAGCCTCCTCTTCTCACTGTCCAAAATCAATGATAAAGGGTTCTCTACACCGTCAGACTTGGACACCACCTCCCCCAGGGGCTGCCCTGTCTCTGTCAATTGCACCACAGTTCGGGAAAGGTAACCACTCACAAACACACTCCCTGTATGGTCTGTACACACCCCAACGACCCCAGACAATCCATGACCTTTGTATCTGAACTGTTCCTTCATTAATATGTCAACACAAACAAGGCCGACATTCCAGTCAGCAATATAGACTCTGTCTCCTGACTTACTGAACGCCACATTCCTTGTACTTGACAACCCCAGGTCTGCAGACTGTAGTAGTGACCCATTCATGTTGTAGAACAGAATACCATTACCCACGTTAGATACACATAATTTATTGTCATGGTAATCAATGCCAAAACATTCATGATTTAACTTGATGGATCTGGTGAGGGTCATGTCACCAAGAGATACAAACTGTATTGTATTGTCTATACACACGGCCGCCTCCTGCTGGCTGATACAGCACACTCCATTGGGCGTTGCAGGTAGATCACAGTCGGCAGTTATTGTGAGATTAGTTGGGTCTAACCGCTTTAGCTTCTTGTTGAACCCATCTGATAGCAGCAGGGAGCCATCAGACAGAAGACAGGAATCATGAATATCACAGATAGTTGAATCAGATATTATTTTGATGCATTTCATTTCTTTCTTTCTCCATTTGTACAGTACAGGCTGTTTACTGATACTACCAAGAATCTCTAAGCTTGCCAAGTATCGTTCTAGTCCACTGTTTTTATCAAAATGCGGTAGTGTGTCTCTCCTGTTTTTTGCATGTTTTTGTAAAAGTAAGTTGGCATGGTAAATCATCTTTTGACCTTTTTTCATACTGACGAACACTTGAGCTTTGTTTTTGTCTTGATTTTCAATTTGCTTCAGAATGAGTTGAGTCTCATTTTCAGCATTTTCATACTCCTTCTGGTTGTTGTAAAGTTTGTCTTCTTCTGTTTTATAGGCCTCAAGTAGACCCTGTCTTGCTCTCTCGCCAAGCTTTTGTATAATTGTCACCAGTGTTTCTACATAGTCATCTATAGCAGAAAGATGTTCCTTTTTCTCTTTATCTAGCCTGTTTACATGCTCTTTTCCCATACCTTTTATCTCTCTGAACTTAGCATTTAACTTTTGCATGTCTATTTGCACTTGTCTTAATGTGCTCGAGTCAAAGAGTTGTTGGATTTTGTTTGAAATTTCAACAACAGTTGTACATGACCTGTTCAAAAAAAATAAAGGACTATGAATTATTGGAATCAAATACACAAAATGAACCAAAACTAATATTAAATTTATAATTTGTAAAAGGAGTTTGATTTCTGTAATCTTCTGAAGATATTATTTTGATAGGCAAGTTCAGTTCAGTGCATGTTCTTTCTCAAATATGTTACATATATCAATTAAATAGGAAAAGAAATATAAACGCTGATAAAAAGAAAAAAAAAGGATTATTATGGCGATGAACTAAAATTTGTAAAAAAAAAAAAGTATTTAATAGAATAACATATAAAGTAATGTGTTGCATACCTGTGGTCGGTGAAGGCACATATGCTACACCCCACTTCGTCATGGTCCCTGCAGAACATTTCTAGGACCTTGGTTGGGTGCTTTGGACAACGCTCTGTGGGTAGTTGACCTTGACTAAAGTGGGCAGGTTCGTAAAGGTTGTGATTTTCATGGAAATCGTTGTGAAGATTTATACAGGTGGAGCACAATTGCTGCTGGCAATCCAAACAGAATTTCTCAGATTTAACTTCCTTATTTTTCTTGCGGCAACGTGAACATAGATAGTCAAAGATTTCATTCGATAGTTTTTCAGTAAATGAAGTCGCCATTTTGTATTTAGAGGTCGCTCAAAAGTCAGCTTTTAATTCCTATTTAAATAAGCCTTCTCAGGATTAATTCCATAAGATAAAAAATCTTTAGTTGGTTGTTTTAAATAAGGAGAATGCCAAATTTACGTATACTTGTTTGTCTATCTGTTTTGTTAGCACATATCATGTCACCAATATATATATCCAATAAATATAAGTTGTGTTATATTCTCATACTGACTGTTGTTCCATGATCGTCCTTTGTCCAGTTAAGTTGTATCAAGAACCTGTTTAAAATTTTTGCCATTTCCTGTTTCAAGATCAAGATCTTGTTTCCGTTGTTGCCATTAGTTTCCTTTAAAAAAATTTAAAAAAAAATTTTAATGTATAATTAATTTAACCTTTTTACATCATATACTAGTTCTGATACATTGGTAAACAGAGCAGACCCAGATCAGACTGCTCCCGTCTTATCGAGGGTTTTCCTTGTATGATATTTCAATATTTTAAGCCACAGGGAGAGAAAAAGTGAGAAGTGCCAATTCATACCTCTACTATATGGGAGGTCAGATTGTACAGTCTGCACAGTAAAGAACAATCAAGTGTGTGTGTGTGTGTTTTCGGAGAATTAATATTCATCAAGTCATAAATGATACTAATGTTTACTACTATTTTCTACCTAGTCATGTTATAGTTCCTTTATTATGTACACTGTGGCTATGTGTCATATATTGTAATAATAATCACGAATTGGTATATTACATGGATAAGAACAAAATGAAGCACCGTCCTATTCAATACCTATTAAACTTGGAACATCCCAGTTAGTTTGGGATTCTATTCGAATAAATGGGGTTCAGTGGCGGGGCTGCAAATGAAACAGAAAACTGAAATCGATTGCTAAATTACCATTTGTTCTGGGAACATTTACATTGTAGAGTATTAGGGGTATTAATCACCTTAATATTTTTACCTAGTCATAGTAGATTTATCTCCATTTGGCTTTATACCATGTATGGTAATAAATTGAAAGAAAGATAACAAAATAGAAAGTTCATGGGCATAGGAAGACGATCCCCCATCTGAAAATTAACAAACAGCAGTTAAATAAAAAAAAGCAGCCATCTCTGGAAGACAGTCTCAGGAAGATTTCATGGAAACTAAAACTTAAAAAACTGACAATCATGTAAAAGCTAACAATTCTCCAATCTTTTCACTACACACAAGTGCAGTCATCTCAAAATATATTGAATGCCAATTGTATAAATACTGTATAACATACTTCAGTATAACATTCTTAAGTATAACAAATTTGTGTATTAGATTATGTCACACCTCATGACAAACTTCACTATAACACACAGCCGTATAACCAACTCCAACATAACATACTCCAGTAAACACCCCAGGACAACTCCATTATACGTAAAGTATTAAAACACCCTGATTCAAAGCAATGCATTCTTCATAAAATTATATTCATAATCATTTAGATGCTTAAAAAGCATCCATTAAGTTATAGGTTCTTTTGCTCTAAGTCTATAAAGGCTGGCATATACTATGAAATTTTTACGATTAAAGAGACAGGGTGACTATATTGCTTGGGACACTCCAAGAGGAGCCAGTGTGGGGCAGGGTCCGGATGGAAACACGCCCTGAAATATGGCACACCATGCAGCGGTTGCTGCTATCAAACTTAGGTTTGTTGTATAGACAAAGTGTCAAGCGTCAATAGCTGCTCCATCTGTCATTAGGGATAAGACCTAGAATTGGTTCTAGAAATTGAGTATTCTGTCATTGGAAGCCAGTTCGGATAGAACATATAGGGAACAAATCTTGTGTGTCTAACTCCTCCCAAATTATCGTTGTGATTCACCCCCCAAAACTTTACAGATGGACAACATATATGTAGAAATGTGCTTGGCTTGTGTTTTGGGAATTTCGTTGTAACCATTTAAGCCTGATTTACTGCCTTTTGAATTTTCTTCCTATATATAATATAAAGAGAAAGTTTGTTTCCATCGAATATCTCTTGTTAGAATAGAGACATTGTAGGTAGACACCTTATAACTTGTTTAAGAAATGAGGTATAATGATAAGGTTAAGTACATGTATATAGATACTTAATGGGAAGAGAAAGATTTGACTGACTTTCAGGTCATTAGGGTCAAGGAAATGGTCACTGTTACTAAATATAATTTAGGAGCAATACTTGAAACCTGGTTTCGTGTCATTTGACGTGTTTCTTGTTATTAATTATGATAAATCAACCATTTCAGGAGTTTTTCATTAACATAATTCAACATGTACATGAGATTTTGTCCTTTTTCATAATTGTATTGCTGTTTTTACTGAATTTGCAAATATATCCCCTTTAATACTGCTTCTAGATAAATGCAAATATATACGGTTTATGGGTTTATGGAAAACACATGTCCTGATTTAATTTAGCCAGCAGCCTTGAATCTTGATTTTGTTTCCTTTACATTTGAAATACTTGATGGTTACTTTTATATTTATATTGATTAACAAATGTATATGCATGCATCTATATGTCTTTTTTGTATCCCTAGATTCCGACATTCATGTGAAATAGCTGTTACAAAGCACTGCTCACAATCATTGACTCGGGTTGTTTGGGGGTGGTGGGGGAATTGGGTATGAGGGAGTATATATTAGCCTTTGGCTTACAGTTCTATTTAAATCTAGATTATGAAGAATTGAACAATTTTTAATTTAGAATCTCCTATTTCATACCCCGAACCATCATCAAAAAAGTGGGGGCTATATAGGAATCACGCTCGTTGCGTTCCGTCCTGCACTCACATTACATGGAAATAAGGTGGGATGCAGGCTTATTACCGTATTGATTGCTTTTATTGATTGCTTTAGATCTTAAACTCTTACCCTTCACCTAGCACAGATGTGTTTTGACACAATGACGAACAGAGCAGACATAGGGCTATCTGATCAGGGTCTCCTCTGTTTTGTCATCCAATATTGAATTTCATATTCTTCACAATCTCCATGGCAAAGCAAAAATACATTGTTTCATATACCATTTAATTCAGTCAATTAATATTCATTAAGTCATAAATTTGTACTTGAATATTCATGAGTTAAAGTGTTATTGCAGGTATTCATAGAGATAGATGTATGTGTGTATGTTACAGTGGTTGCCCCCCTGGAGCTGCAAATGTTACATTGTTGTAGCGAGGTCCTACCACACAGCTGCTCTCACAGGTAAAGTGTCGCAGATATAAAGAGGAAAATGTCAATATTTTCTCTTTTTATATTGCATTCCATATATGTTTGAAACATTTTTGAACATAAAAAAACGGAAATCCATGTATCTTATGTATTCGATCCCGTTCAATTCATAATGTATTGGAAACTGAGGGGACAAGTAAAGAGCAGAATGCTACACACGCACAGTAGAAACAGTATGTAAGTTCTGTCTGCATTCTCCTGTATGGCAGCTACATATGCTGTTCAGACACCAGACTTAGGAATAATACTGGTATATCACCTTTGTTTGGTGCTCAGCATTGCATACAGTGTAGTTCCAGGACCGGCTGGCCCAGTGTTCTGATATTGCGACGAGTTGAGGTATCATACCACTATGATTGTGGCACTTACACTCAGAGAAAACATGGTCTGCAAAACATCATGGTGTGCAGTTCAACTTAAAATTACTTTGATAAAAGATATTTATATGGCTCGAATTCTTTATATCCAATAAATGTAAGTTGAACTTCACTGAACTTTCCCCTAGAGTCCCGAATCCTCAAAGCTGAAGTACAGGTTGACTGAGAAACAACCATATTATCATATTTCAGACTAAGGTCGTGAAGTGGTGGTTAGAATGTAACAAGTTTGGTCCATATGTCCATGACCCAGGGAAAATATCCCTGGCTCTCTTAGCCTCATGCTGTTTCCTTGCAAATGCTTGGAGGCCACGGACAGTTGGGTCGTCCAGATGCTGTAGTGAGACACTGTTACACACCCGGAAAACTAGACACTCCTCACTCTGTAATGGGCTTCGACTGCGAGTCAGGACATGCCTTGATGGTCACTGGTAAGCCTACCTTTGACGGAATACTGTTACGGAAGCGCCAGAAGCCAAATTCACTAATTTTTGTAAGATTTTATTTTCGTATTTCAAAATCAGCCCTTGATATGTAAAATCGTATTATTCTTGTGATTTATTCTAAGTTTGTATAATTCCGTGGAATGTGTCACTTTTATTCATGTTTTATAGTGCAAATAAGGCACCAGTAGATACTATATAGAACACCATTCTTACGACTAAATTCAAACTTATTCGTACAAAGTTTAGTGCGATGAACCCTAGATGTGTATTATATGCAAAAGTTTATGCAAATACACTAATACATACATTTACAGCTCCATATTTTCTTCTCAAAACACAAGAACTAACTTTTAAGAAGCTAGAAAACTTAACTATTTTACTTTGAATAGTTTTATTCTAACAATTTCTTTGTTCATGAGGACATTTATCCCTTTATCTCACTTAGACACATTTGACGTCTTGACAAATAGAGCAGACCCAGATCAGACAGCTCCTTTCAGGATCAGGGTTTTCTTTGTTTGCTCATATGTAAAACCTCATTTCATATACCATTTTAAGTTCAGTAAATTAGTTTACAAGTCATAAATGTGTACATAAATATACATGAGGTGAAGGCTTAACTGACTGTCAGCGAGATGAAAAGAATGTTTATATCTATATAGAAGTTCATAGAGAATTGGTGTGTTTTTTTACAACAGATATTGGACTATTGATTGTCATAGCAAGATGAAATCTGTTAATCTAAGGGCTCTTCATATTTACCCATTGTATTACGTTGCAGATCAGTAGGAGGTATGTGCCCTTAGCTGGAACGAGTATGGTTTGTGTAGGACAGGGGACGAAGTAAACGTCCACTCACTGACCCCTGTAGATTTCCTGAGGTCATTAAGAGTACTGTCCATGGATGCGGAGGTGAACACTGCTTTTTAATAACTCGAGTGAAAACTAATCATGGCTGATCAATACATGCATTCTTTTTTAATTTTATTTCATCTTGTAATAAAGTTTTAAAATATATATTAGGAACTATTTTATTTTGGGTGTGCACGTATGCATTCAGGCTAACCAACATTTACTTTGCTGAACATTTACTGGTACATGCATCAAATATTTTTGACACGGAATACAATGTTATGAATACCAGTGACAAGTCTTTGACTTAAGATATCTTAGGTGTTTTTCTCTATATCCAGGGCTACCATACTATTCTGACGCAAAAACTTTCAACCTTGAGACTGGCTTCTGTTAAGATTGGAATGTAAAAAACAATAAAAGCAAAGATATGTGCTTATACATATATTTCAGATAGTAATAAACATACATTTTTCAGATATGACTGCTGTTCAAATTATCTAAAATTTAGATTTGGACTTAAGATATCTGTTATAAAAGACAGACAGACAGAGAGAGAGAGAGAGAGAGATCGATGCCTGAATGACCACTATTATTTTTTCCAGTTTATACTTACTCAGATGCAAGAATATTTTTTCCTGTGCTTTGATTTGTTCAAACTTTGATCTCACAAGAGCACAAAGTGTTGAAGGTGAGCTTTTTGATCACCCTGTATTCGTTGTCGTCATCATGCATCATCAACAACTTGCTTTAAAAGACATCCTTTCTGAACCACTATGTAGAAAATGATGAAATTTAAGATGAACGGTCCTTGGAAAATGAGATCCCATTTGAATATAGATGCTGGTTGTAGGGTCACTATTGCCCTCTGATTTACATTCTTTAACAGCACTGTCAACTTTTGGATAGCAGGACAAATATGTTTTTGTTTGTATTTATAAGTTGAAAAATAGGTCATGCTGAGTCAAAATGTAGGACAGGTCATTCGGTAAAAAATTGTGAACACTTTCAATGTCACATTTTTGCCGAATATGCATGCAACTTGGTTTGAATGTTTGTCAGCATGAATCAAAAACAAGTTCAAAATCTGAGTCATGTGGGTCATCAGATTCTACACATTCTACTGAGCAGAGATTTTTTTTTTCATATACCATTAAAGACTATCTTATTTAATACTCATCAAATAAATGTGTAACTGGATGTTCATGTATAGGATTAATTCTAAGCACACCTGTACCTCCAGTCTAGTACAGTGTATGATAAATACGTAATAGTCTGCTTTAAACATTATAGCCAGAATATTTCAAGGAATTATGTATTCCATATTCCTTTTCTATGCCTCAAATATGGTCACAGTATCTGAATATCCTGCTACATAGAGCATCCTCTTCCCACTGTCCCAGATCATTGACTGAGGACATTCTATACCATCAGACTGGGACACCACGTCCCCCAGATATTATCCTGTTTCTGTCACCTGTACCACATTGTGGGAATGGTAATCACACACAAACAAACTTCCTGAATGGTCTGTACATACCCCGTTACACCCAGACAATCCATGGCCCTTGTATCTGAAATGTTCCTTCATTGACGACGTGTCAACACAAACAAGACCTACAAACCAGTCAGCAATATAGACTCTGTCTCCTGACTTGCTAAATACCACATTTCTTGTTTCTGACAACCCCAGGTCTACAGACTGTAGTAGAGACCCTTCCATGTTGTAGAACAGAATACCATTAACCAAGTTAGATACACATAATTTATCGTCGTGGTAATCAATGCCATAACATTTATGATTTAACATGATGGATCTGGTGAGGGACATGTCACCAAGAGAAACAAAATGTATTGTATTGTTGTTCAGACACACGGCCGCCCCCTGTTGGTTGATAAAGCATACACCACGGGGTTGTGCCGGTAGATCACAGTTGGCAGTTATGGTAAGGGTAGTTGGGTCCAAGCGCTTCAGCTTCTTGTTACTATAATCTGATAGCAGCAGGGAACCATCAAACAGAAGACAGAAATCATGAATATTGCATTTGTTTGAATCAGATTTTATCTTTATACTTTTCATATGTACAGTACAGGTTGATAACTGACAGTTCCAAGAGTCTGACTGTTCTATTTCACTGTTTTTATTAAACTGCGACAGTGTATCTCTTCTGTTTTCAGCATGATTTTGTAAAGTATGTTCATGGTTTTGGTTTCAATTTGCTTCAGAATTAGTTGAGTTTCATTATCAGCATATTCACACTCCTTCTGGTTGTTTTGTATCATTGTCACCAGTGTTTCTCTCTTTCTATCCTATTTAAATGCTCTTTTCCCAGTCTATTTTCACTTGTTCTAATGTGTTAGAGTCAAAGAATTGTAGTAGTATTGTGCTTGAAATGTCAACAACAGATGCACATGACCTGTTAAAAAGAAAGAGGGACTTTGTATTATTGCAATTAAATACACAAAACGAAATCTAATCATTTCCAAAAAGAAAAAAATAAGAATTTGTATAAAGAATTGGGTTTCTGAAATTGTATTTTTACATATTGAATTAAACAGTACTAATGATTGTTTATTGGGATATATTACATGTGGCTTTTTATTGAAATATGGAATAATGTTTGAGGTAGTATTAAATTACAATAATAATGTGAAACATGAAGCATGTGGTAAAGGCAACTAATTATGTTGCTGCTCATGACAATAAAGCAGAAGAAGAAGAGAAGAAGATGGTGATGATGATGCTTATGATGATGTTTAGGTCGGCAATGCCCTTTTCGATGTATTATTTTGTCTCACAAATAATTGACAGTGATCATTGCAAAAAAAAAAAAAAAAAAGGGTTGAAATTGAACTTCGCTGATAAAAGCGAAATTGTCATTAATGAACCAGAAATGGGTTATGCATAAAGTAATGTGTTACACACCTGTGGTCAGTGAAGGCACAAGTGCTACACCCCACTTCATCATGGTCCCTGCAGAACATCTCCAGGACCTTGGTTGGATGCTTTGAACACCTCTCTGTGGGCAACGGATTTTGACAGGAGTTGGCGGGGTCCTGAATGTTGTGGTTGTCATGGAAACTGTCATGGAGCTCCGGACAGTTGGAACACAAGTGCAACTGATATTCCAAACAGAATTTCTCAGATTTAACTACCTTGTTTGACCTGCAGCAACGTGAGCATCGGTAGTCAAATGTTTCCTCCGATATTTTTTTAAATGAATCGCCATTTTGTGTGTAGATTTCACTCAATGTCTGCTTTTAAATCTTCTCATGATTAACTCCGAAAGACAAAAACCCTTTTTTGCCTTCTTATTAAAGCAGATAACTCACGATCTAGATATATCCCTTATCAATGTGTTTATGCACATATCTGAAATGAAACACAAACATAGACCTACTTTATACCATACCTGTGGTTTGTTCACATTTTACGCCATATATGTCTCAACTGTAAATAAATACCTGTTCATATTGAAGACCGATACACATAAATTCTCACTTGCATCGTGACGTGCTTTACCTGTCTTTATTAATAACACAATGCATATAACCTTGCTTAGTCGGATGGTTGTTTATCTGTTTTAAGATCACACTGTTAAAATGAGACCATTATATTCTTGAACAACTGTGTGAGTGAAAATGTTTATCCAGTATCTGTACCTAACGCATCTCTCTAATTATGATCAAAGTTTAAAGTATACATATCAAAATAACCCGGTATACACAATGAACTGCTTATGTCAATATTTGAAAGATAGAGAAGATAATGTTTTGCTGATAGCGTAGAATTTAACCCTTTTTCCTCATATACTCGTTCTGACACCTTGGCCAACAGATCAGACCCTGATCAGACTGCCCCCATCTTATCAGGTCTTCTCTGTATGCTTTTTCACAGGATGAGAAATTTAATCCTTTACTACATATAGCTTGGACTGAACAGTCTGTACGAAAAAGGAAAATCAATTCTTTTATATACCATTTCGAATAATATTCATGAATTTATGTTTTCTACCTAGTCATGTAAGAGTTATCTCCATTATGTTTTGTACACTGTGGCTATGTACCATGTTGGAAATAAATGAACAAAATAGTAACTGAATGGAGATGAGCAACCACTTGCTTTCAGATTTTTCTAAGATTAATTAGCACGACTGCGTAAATAAATAGAAAAAAATCAGTCCCGTCCTATTCAATACTTGATGTGCAGCTATCGGTACTTCTGTCACATTTGGAACAGTCAGTTAGCTTGGGAGTGTATTGAAATAAATGGTTGGGGGTCAATGGCAGGGTTGTATTCAATGATTATTGAGAATGGTGTCATTGAAAAATGAAAAATTAAATTTATATATAAACAATACATGAATTGTATTATGGGTATTACCTTAATATAATAATACTGTATCACAGACTTCAGTATAGCACAAGCCAGTATAACACATTCCAGTATAATACACTCATCATGACACATTACTACTTCTTCTGGTACCGGAGAGAAACATGCCCTGAAATTGAGCAAACCTGTCAAAGATCGATGTCTTATCATTATTATCAAACTTAGGTTCATTGAATAGATACAATATCAGATGTCATTAGCTGAGTCCCATCTGTCATTAGGGGTGAGACATTTGCTGGCTCTAGAACCTGATAATTCTGTCATTGGAGGAATTGGATGGTTTGGTATATCTAGAAACATCAACATGGCAAATATAAACTTGCATGATGAACTTGCAACTTGTTAAGTCATGTATTAGAGTTTCTTACACTCACATTACACGGAGACAAGGTGGGATGTGGGGTAAACATCGCCTGCAGTGAGAGTTATGGATTGTATCTGGACTCATGTAAATTTCCATACCAACATGGCAACAACAAACCTGCTAGGTAAATTTGATGTGTTAGACTCTCTTTTTCTGAACACAAAATGATTTGTTGACAAAGCATGTCGAATCCCCTTTTTGGGTCTTTGAGATTTTTATGGTTAGTTTGTGAGTGATCACAAATGGAGGTACTAAGTTGGGATACCTGTAACCTAATGGTAAGATATAAATTGCCATTTAGATAACCTTGGGTCGTATTCACGTGGCATTTTAACCCTTACCTCATGAATATTCATGTACATGTACAAATTTATTACTTCATGAATATTAATTTACAGAACTTTAAATTGTATATGAAACAAAGGATTTTTCTCTTCTTTGCAGATTGTGCAGAATCTCAGCTACACTATGGTTTGAGTAAACAGAGGAGATCTTTATTTATCAATGAATCAAAATGAGTGTCTTTTAGTTAAAGGGTTCAGTGAAAGAAATCTGAAGAAGAAGTCGTTTCTGATAGGGAGGAATGTTGCTTGTTCAAAGTCTTGATAAGCATATCTATAATGGCAGAAACATTTTTCTTGTGAATTAAATATTTGTTATAAGAATTAAATATTTCAGAGACTATTGGATTCATAAAATTTTACTAGAGTTAGGAAATATTTGAAGACGTTTCGTAAATACTGTCCCTGGCAGCTGGCTGTTTAACCCTTTACCTCATATAGACTTGTGCTGACGTTTTCAAAAAACAGAGCAGACCCAGATCAGGGTATCCTCTGCTTGGTCATATTTCATACAGTCTGTATAGCAAAGAAAACAACCATCGTTTCATATTCCATTTAAAGTATTAGTAAATTATTATTCATCAAGTCGTAAAACTGCACATAGTCATAAGGTCAGTCATAAGGTGAAGGGGTTAAATCAGGTATTCTCTGACACTGATGTAAATGTATGTGTGTATGTTACAGTGGAGCTGCTCCCTGGAGCAGGCAGAGGGTGGCAAATATTGTAGCGTAGTCCTATATATAGAGGATTTTTTGTTTTGTGTAGGTATGGAAATTTTCTCATCGAGAAGTGATACATTTTTATTACTTTCACGAGCATGTAGCTTGCGTTAACTTAAAATTGTATCACTTTGAGATGAAATTTACTTCGTATACACTCAAAGCAAATCAATTATCACTTTATTTTATGCTTACTGTTGATGAAAGAATGTAACTGTTTTATGTATTTGGTCAGGGTCTCCCAATATACAGTAGTATTAAGAGGCATGATTTGGGCTATTCAAACATGGATGATGCCAGTCTAAGGAAACAAAGGGGACAATTAGCACCGGAATACTGGATATACACCCCAAAATTTCCCCTTATAAATAAAGATGTGGTTCCAGCCAGCAGACATACCGGTATATTATTCACGGTGTGAATGAAATCAGTGAATAATATGGATTTTATTTCACTGATAGAACACAGTTGTTCACCAGTATGTATAAAATAAGGTCACGGTATAGGACAGTTATCACTTTACAGTCCCATGATGTATTCAGATATTTTTGATAAACAGGTAAAAATGAATAAGAGGTTCAGTCTTAAGCCGGTTATCTTAAATTTATTTAAAACTTATTTATACAGCTGCCATCATTAGAATAGTGCTGGTATATCTCCGTTGCTTGGTGCTCAGCATATTAGGACAGTTCCAGGACTTGCTGTTCCTGTGAAAGGATAATGTGACTGAGTGTGGTATCAAGCCGCTTATGCAGTGAGGCAGAACTACATCTGATTCGTGATAACAAAGTCCCTAAATAAATTACTGCCAGTGGGATATATTAAACCCAGTCAAAATAACATTCAAATATTCTCTTTAGTGTTGTATCGTATTTAACCTAATTTTTCACATTTTTAATACAATAAATATATAGTGGTGCTAATTAGTGGTCCCTGTGTAAGTATTGGTGTTTTGGTACTGCATATGCAAATTGAATACACTTTCACTGATTGGTAGACATTTGCAGAGTGATATCTTAATCAGAAAGGTCGCGTACCACACTGTTACTTTTTGTCTGCCAAAGCGATTGACTCACCATAGTCTGATTATTAAAGTTAAATAGGAAATTATCACAAGTTTATATCAATTTAAAAATTGCTTAGAGTTTTAAATATCAAACTGCAAAGTCAGATGCAGTCAAATCAAGGAAAAAGCATTAAAAAAATACATGTATGTAAACTCCACGAAACCCCTAATGCAAAAAAGTCAGATATGAAAATTTAACTGGCATCCAATCATTTTCACTATATTACAAAGGACGAATAAAAAGTGGGCAATATTGACTAGATCTACTTGAAAAGGGTTTTCCCTTTTCCCAATACAATAATTTCAGTCTTACAATCAATGCCCAGAAAAAGACATGTAGTTAGTATTCTGCAGAGTAAAGACTACGGAAATTTGGGTCGTCCAGGTGCTATAGGGTGACACTTTTACACGCCCGGGACACTGGACACTTCACACCATGTGGTAGGCTTCGAATGCGGGTCAGAACATTTTTGATGGTCCCTGGTAAGAATGCATTATACTGTTATGGTAGATGTGTAGTTTCACGAAACTTAGTGCAAAAATCATTTTCATATTCGTAAATTCACATATCGAGGGTTGATTTCAAATTGTTTAAATCATTCTTTTTTATATATGCACTTAGAATAGCTTCGTCAGTCAAAAATATAAGTAAGAAAGTATTATTCTTGTCACATTGATATAATGCAGTACAATGGTTCACCTTTCTTTATATTTTATTGTGCAAATAAGACATAAGTAGACACTATGTAGACCAACATTTACGACTTAACTTCTTAATTAGACTTTTGAACTGTACTAGTAGAGTTGTTTACTGGAGTGCTTGCTGAATTTTACTGACTGAATAGCAGACAGGGCAGATCATGGTCAGCCTGCACGGCTGTGGAGGTGGGCACTGCTTCGCAATAACACGAGAGAAAACTGACCATCGCCTATCAGTACGTGAAATTTATTTTTAAATTTATCTTATCTTTTTATAAAGAAATAAAATTTAAAATGTATATTAAAATCTGTTTTATTTTAGATGTGTACTTATGTTTTCAGATTAACCAAGTTTTACTTTGCTGAAAATTTACTGGTACATGCAACAAATCTTATTGACACGGAATACAATGATATGAATATCAGTGACAAGTCTTAGACTTAAGATATTTTATATGTTAATTTTTTCTCTAAATTCAAGTCTACTGTACTATTCTGATGCAAAGACTTTCAACCTTGAGCTAAGTGCCCGATAAGATTGGAATGTAAAGAATATTAAAATCAAAGAAACATTGCTCATAGACGTATTTTGGATTGCATTAAACATAATTACACTTTTCAGGTATGACTGTTCAAAATATCGTGATTTATTTATAACGAATATTGATTATAACTGAAAATGACTTTTTGTTCGTAAATTATGAAATAATTTTCAACCAATATGCTTCTGTTTTTATATTTAGTTCCTTACGTATCGGGCCACTTTGTTTCCTTTTTCTCTACATTGATCGTTGTGATTACATTCAAAGAGAAACAAATACATAATGAAAATGATATTAAAGCTCATCTGGATATTCACTAATTCCTATGTCCATCCCGATATTGCTTGGCTTAGATATCGCCTGCTTTAGTGTGGAAACCATTCTCGAAGGGAGATGACTGTGACACAGTGATTACCAACTCCTCTATAAATTTCTTTAATTAGCGCATTATCCCATTAGTTTTACAATAAATCACATATAATCTATTGTTGAGAGCTACATCCTGAAGCACTGTTATTAATCTATCCAAATATATTTATTATGCTTGTCTTGTTAGAATTCTTAGATATTTCTTATACCATACATGTACCTTCTGTTTTCAACATTTTCTATTTCATAATAATTATTTCCCTATTTTATATTATGAAAAGTAAAATGCTTTATTAAGCACTTTATAACGCCATGGGCTCCTGCAAAAACCATGTCTTTTGTTGTTTGTACATTGCTATAAAACATGTAATGTTTATATGCAATACACTTTTTGTTTTGTATTGTATTGTATTGTTTATGAGGTCCTTATATTGATTACCATCAAAATTTTCAAATTAATGTACGCTGTGCTGAATACACTGTAGTGATCTCCCGTTCACAGTTTGACAAGTAGGGTGTGAAAACACAATACCCGATATGCACATGGCAGACAGGTTTGGGTAAAAATTGTGAACAGGTGATTAAACTGTACGCTAGGGGCCCAACTTTACTTCGGAAAAGGGGTTATGGTTGAATAAACCAAACGAATAAAGAGTTGTATCTCATATGAACTTATATAAAGAAATATTGGGAACAAAGTTAGGTTCGGATTAAGGGTAGTTTCGGATAACGCATGTTTGGATAGCCTAGTTCCGACTGTACCATTTAAGGTTGACTTATTTAATATTAATCAAATGTGTACATTGGTGTTCATGTATAGGGTTAATTCTAACAACAACTGTATCTCCAGGCTAACACAACACATCTGTATGATAAATACGTAATAGTCTGCTTCAAACTTTATAACATGAATATGTTTAAGGAACTCTGTATTCCATATTACGCTCTCCTTTTCTATGCCTCAAATATGGTTACAGTATCTGAATATCCTGCTACATAAAGCCTCCTCTTCCACTGTCCCAGATCATTGACATAGGTTTCTCTACACCATCAGACTGGGACACCACCTCCCCCAGGGACTGTCCTGTCTCTGTCACCTGCACCACATTATGGGAATTGAACCACACACAAACACACTTCCTGTATGGTCTGTACACACCCCACCACACTTAGACAAACCCTGGCCTTTATATCTGAATTGTTCCTTCATTGATATGTCAACACAAACAAGACCCTTATCCCAGTCAGCAATATAGACTCTGTCTCCTGACTTACTGAACACCACATTCCTTGTATATGTCAGTCCCAGATCTACAGACTGGAGTAGTGACCCATCCATGTTGTAGAACAGAATACCATTACCCGAGTTAGATACACATAATTTGTTGTTATGGAAGCCAATGCCGTAACAAATATGATTTAACTGGATGGATCTTGTGAGCGTCATGTCACCAAGAGATACAAACTGTATTGTCTTGTTGTCCAGACACACGGCCGCCTCCTGCTGGTTGATACTGCATACACCATATGGATGTGCCGGTAGATCACAGTGAGCAGTTATGGTGAGGGAAGTTGGTTCCAAGCGCTTCAGCTTCTTGTTACTATAATCTGATAGCAGCAGGGAACCATCAAACAGAAGACAGAAACCATGAATACTGCATTTGTTTGAATCAGATTTTATCTTGATACTTTTCATATCTTTCTTTTTCCATTTGTACAGTACACGTTGATTTTTGACAGTTCCAAGAGTCTGTATGCTTGCCAAGTATTGTTCTATTTCACTATTTGCCATGGAATATCTTTGACCTTTCTTCATACTGACAACATTGAGCTTGTTTTTATCTTGATTTTTTTAAAATGGTATTATATCTTTCTGATTCTTTTGAAGTTTGTCTCTTTCTGTTTTATAGGCCTCAATAACATTCTGTCTTGCTTCCCCCGAAAGCTTTTGTATCATTGCCACAAGTGTTTCAACGTAGTCGTCTATAGCAGACAGATGTTCATCTTTCTCTCTGTCTAGCCTGTTTACATGCTCTTTTCCCAAGCTTGTTGTCTCTTTGAACTTAGAACTTAAGTTTTGCAAGTCTTTCTTCACTTGTCCTAACGTATTGGGGTCAAAGAGTTGCTGGATTGTGCTTGAAATGTCAACAACAGATGCACATGACCTGTTCAAAATAATATAGGACTATGTCTTATTTTAATCATATAAACAAACTGAAATCCAATCATTTACTTAAAAAATACTAAATTAAGATTTTATTAAAAGATAATTTGTTTCTGTGCTTTGTTTTTCTTATTTATCAAGTAATTAAAAAAGAAATATAGAACAAAAAATCATGATTATTAATTAGGGGTATAATACATGTTGCTTATTATTGAAATAAGGAATAATCTTTGAGATGATAGTAATTACAACGAGAATTTGAAGCGAGAAGTATGAGGATATGGTTTTGGTTGGCAAGTCGAGGTCAGTGCATTATTTTCTTTTCTCGCAAATATTAAACTGTGATCATTGCAATATGAAGAAAAGAAATGAAATTGTACATAACTCTGATAAAAAGTTATGAAGAAAGCGAAATGATCATAATTGAACTACACACCTGTGCTCGGTAGAGACACATGTGCTACACCCCACTTCATCATGGTCCCTGCAGAACATCTCCAGGACCTTGGTTGGGTGCTTTGAACATCTCTCTGTAGGCAGCTGACCTTGACTGGAGTGGGTGGGGTCCTGGAGGATGTGTTCGTCATGGAAATTGTTGTGGAGCTCTAGACATGTGGAGCACAAGTGCTGCTGGCATTCCAAACAGAATTTCTCGGATTTAACTGCCTTGTTTTTCTTGAAGCAACGTGAACATCTGTAGTCAAATATTTCCTCTGATAGTTTTTCAGTAAATGAAGTCGCCATTTTGTATTTAGAGGTCATTCAATGTCTGCTTTAAAATCCTATTGAAATAAGAACCTTAAATCTTAAAACTTCAGCTAATTCTTTCTTATCCACTTCCTGTTTCAGCAAATATCTCACTTTCTGTGTAAAGGTTTTTATTCAGATCTTATCAGTGTGTAAAGTGCACATATCTGAAATGAAACACAAACCAAAATCCACTATATGTCATTCTTGTGCTTTGTTCACGTTTTACGCCTTATTCGTGTCCCATCTATATATAGGACCGCACAGTAATGAAATAGCTTGACCCATACACATCATTTCCCACTTATATCCTGATATGCTTTACATGTCTCTATAACTCATACTTTAACTAATACTATGCTGTAGTCTATTTCTGAAGGTTGTTTTTTTCTGCTGGAAATATTGTCATTTCCATTTTTAAGATCCCATTTGAACCACTGTGTGAATGAAAATGTTAACACTAAGTCTTCCCGTGTCTCTATCTGACTCATCTTTACATTTAGAAGATGAAACGTGTAAAATCAAAGTTACCTGGTAAAGAAAATGACCTGCTTATGTCAATATTGGAGAGATAGGGAAACTAAAGTTTGGCTGATAGCGTTTAACAGGACCGGATTCAGAAATTTTCAACTGGGGTTGGGGGGACACACATGTCAGTACTACGGAGTCCGGGGGCAAGCTCTCCCGGAAAAATAATTGTTTCTAGTGTAAAAGAGATGCATTCTGAAGGGTATCTGGGGAGGAAAATTGAGTTTTCTTAGGTAGTCACACACATCCATAGATAGGCAATAATTACTATCAAATGCCTTTATACTGGGGGTTGTGGGTTCGAATCCCAGTAGTTGTCAAACTTTTTTCTTTCTATTTTACTTGTTGGTCATTATAGCTGCATGGTTAAAAGTTGGAAGTTTAAAAAACCCATGAAAATCCTGATTTTAGTGATTTTTATATAGTTTTATATAGAATAAGAAGTCATTTGGTAATCTGAAAATCCTGAAATTCAGGAAAGTTCCTGAAAAATTTTACCCATGTATCTGTATCACTCAGATTAGGTTTAGAAAGAGAAAACTATTTTATTTTATTTTTTTTTAATTTGTATAGGTATTTACTGGATAAATTATGCTAAATTTAATAACAAATATGGTGCCTGGTATATTGAAAGATTAAAACAATCAAAACCACTTGGTAAAAGTCTTTTTAATTTGACAAGATCAACCAAAATAGATCTACTTCGTAGAAAATTCGGTAAACTTTGAAATATGTCTCTCAGTAATGTAAATTTTAGCTATAAGGCCTATTTTAAACATCAAAAACAAAAGAAAAATAAAATAAAAAGCATTAGACCAGTGCGTAAAATATATTTGGTATGGTACAAATTTATTACATATTTCAAGTATTTTTAGTTGAAACAATCGAGGTTTGTTTGCCGAATGCTATTATTTGTTTATAATCAATAGCAAAATATTTTTCGTTAAGAGGATATGGCATAATATTTATTAGTATTTTTATATTTTCAAAAATGATACCTTTGGATAGAAAAAAAATGAAACTGGACGGTAAATTTTGTTTAGATTTTGCTTAGAAGTGCACGTATAGGCTTATTTTTGAATTCTTCATAGTGACCACTCGGGCGTGACTACCTTAAAGTTAAATAATATAGTTCGAAACTTAAAGACAATGGATCTAAGCCTTGAACCTTTTATGCAGCACATTGAAAAGCTAGCTTGCGAGTTCAAATTCAGCCAATAACTTTTAATATTAGAAATTCATTTCAATATACCTATAAAAATGAAATAAATAAATTGAAATGGAGAGAAAATATCGTACATAAACTAGAGATTTGTTTTCGTAGAAAACTGATGTCTCTCCCACCCCTTCCCCTCACACACACATATACACTAAGGCACACAGTGACATATGCAAATAGTTAAGTTTAAGGGCTCACTATATTGTTAAAACTCCGTACAGAGTTATGGACTTTGTGTGTGACACTTCCTCTTATCAATTTCTTTCAATAACTGGAACATAAGTAAAGTTATCTTGCAGTCAAGAAATTGTGAAAAGGGGGAATAACTCCAAAAATACTGAGTCCAGAGTCATGAACCTTGTGCATGACACTTTCTCTCATTAATTTCTTTCCATAAGTGAAGTTTAATTTCAAAACCAGTCAAACTGAAGGTATCTTAAGGACACGAAATGGAATAAAAGCGGAAAAACTCCAACAAGAAACATTGGAAATGGATTATGCTCTAGTGTACTGCAATTCTTGTCCATAACGTTTACCCACCTTCGGGGTTATATGTCTCATAGTGCATGAGTAATGTTTTCAAAAATAAAAAGTATGAAATTGAACAAAATGCAGTAAATCCAAATATATTATGTGCAGAGTTACGGATCTTGTGCATGCACTTCTCCATATGATCTATCAATCTATGAAGTTTCAAGGTTATATGTCGTATAGTGCGTGAAAAAAAAAACCAAAATTATGATGCGCAGAGTTATGTTTCTTGTGCATGGCTTTTCCATCATAAAGTCTATCCACCTGTGAAGTTTCAAGTTAAAAGCTTTTATAGTTTTTTAGTTACGTTCCAGACAAAAAATAATTCTGAAATTTAACAAAGTACAGTAACTAGAAAAATATGATGCACAGAGTTACATATCTATTCATCTGTGAAGTTTCAAGTCAATAGCTTTGATACTTTGTGAGTTATGCTCCAGACAAAAATTAAGTATGAAATTAAACAAAGGACAATAACTCCAAAATTATGATGTGCAGAGTTATGGTTCTTTACACTGCACTTTACCTCATGAGATCTATTTACCTGTGAAGTTTCAAGTTACTAGCTTTAATATTTTCTGAGTAATGCTCCGGACAAAAAGTGTAACAGACGGACAGACAGAAAACTCCGACAAAAACAATATGTTCCCCCATATAAATATGGGGGGAGACATAATAAAAGTAATTGATAAGGTTATTATTTCCTTGGCACAATGCTTTAATAAAGTATTACATTTATAATTTTGTGCTTTATTGAAAAACAGCAACTTTATTGGTTTCTATTCTTCTTAGATTTAAAATTAGATTAAACTCTTCTTGTGCATTTATTTTTTTTTTCATTTAAACAGATACTCATGTAAATCTTAAAAATTATAGGAAAGAGAGTGGGGCAATGTGCTTATTGTAATTTTAAGGATTATAATGTCAATTATAATGGCAGACACAGTTTTGTCTGAACTTCATATCGAAACCCTTTAAGTTGGATGTAACATATTTGTATATACATGTACAATGTATAGATATGTGAGGTGCAAACATTTCAGTCCGCACTTTATCTCCAAAAACACTTGACCTAAAGCGGATGAAACTTCACTGATTGACAGATACCAAGTCGAGTTGTGCATATTGTCAGAACAGAACAGAACATATCTTTTATTGTGTCACAGTTTACAAAGTACATTTGTAACAGCATGTGAACAAATACAACAGAAAAAAAAATATTTTATAGGAACAGTGAAACAACATTTAACGGGTAAACAAACAGACCTATATCAAAATCACAAACACATACATACATGTATATACATACAAATTTTGAGGGGATGGTGAGCCTAACACGCCTAAAATGAGAGAGAGAGAGAGAGAGAGAGAGAGAGAGAGTTTACGGGTAAGAATAAACAGATAAAGTATCATAAGAATATAAATCTACTATTTAACTTAAACTTTTAATTAAACAGAAAGAAAAAAAAAAAAAAATATTTCAGTGACTTAGCAAAATATTGACTATGGTTACAAAAAAAAAAAAAAAATGAAATAAAATAAGTATTTTTTATGTTGATTGGTTAATTTGTCACAAAAGAATACAGAAGTACATGAGGACGAATAGTATAATAGAAAATATAATAAAGAAACAGTGAAACAACATTAAATTATAAAAGTTCAAGATATGCAAATCGACACTTCAAATAAATACAAACGTACGATTTTCTTGTATTTTTCCTTGACATGTTTTAATTAGAGAGAGAGAGAGAGAGAGAGTGCGCAGTATAGAATATATTGTACTATGTAATTAACGATTTTTGGATTCCAAGTCTAAAGGAAATTAATATCATATTAGAAAGTAATTAAAAAAGTTGAGAATAAATTACTAATGTGGCAGAGCAGTGAACTATAGTTTAAACAATGATAAATTCTAGTTGATAATAGAAGTCGGTTGTTTGCGTCACACTTGCGATCGATGATTTTGATTGGTCATCACGACCTTTGACACACAGCACAGTAACTTGCACGGATTTCACGCTGAGATTAACAGAAAACCATGTGCCACAACTTATGGATCAAACAGCCATTTATTGGACATTTTAGAGGTAAGTATACCGTTTGATAGCTTTATTTATTGTTAAAAAGATAACTTTGATAAAAATATATCTCCAAAATTTATATTATGTAGTGAAAATAAGAGAGAAAGACTGAAATCGTCACTCATGTAGTCTGTAGACCGCACTCTTTGACCTCGACCAGTTCATCTTACACACATGAAACAATGCATGACAGATACACAAATATTGTAAATAATACAATAATATCTACAAATACATATAGCGCTCTTCAAGTAAAACTGTCGACACGTTGATTGGGATATTTTATCACAAAGTTATGACCTTTTGTAATTTAGTAACATCCTGTACATACAGACATCACGGTCTCCTAAACCCCTAGCGTGAATTGAATAAAATTCACAGGATTGATTGGTACCATGTCGGCACGTTTGGTTTGGAGGTATGGTCAGAGTTAGGACCCTTTGTTTTTAGCAACATTATGTACTTACAGATTCTTGTCCACACTTTATCATCCAATCTTCATCTGGTTTAGTCTCAACAGATTAACTTACACAAACAATAGTTTGTTTTTCTATGCATTTAGACTTAAACATTTTCTTGTCTAAACCGGCAAACCGGCTGGCCTGATTTGAGATTGCTTTGGTACAGTGTTTCTAAAATATGGCTCAATCAAGATATAAGCATTTTGATATTTTGATAAAATTTAAGAAAGGGAGATCAAAATGTGGGCAGGTTTTCTGCACTTCCTGTAGTCAGCTTATATAGTTTGCAAGTTATTTCCCTCTTGTTTAAATAAAAGACAAGAAATTAATAAATTGTAACAAAAGTTTTATTTCTGTTATATCTGCATTGGAAGAAAACAGATAAATAAACATTTTAATAACAGTCATAATGATAGACAGTCTTAGCAAGTTGTCATGGAAACTTAAACCTTGACAGAATGACAATCCCGTTAAAGCTACAAATGATCGTTCTACTCACAAGTACACAAGTACTTCACAATGTATTGGCTGTCAATGGTACACAATTTTTGTTGTTATTAAATTTACTTTTTCAATCATATTACATCATTGAGCAAATACAGGCGTGCGTTCAGTATACCAAACCATATGCAATCGTTGGCTTTCAGTCTGTTATGAAGTTATCTTAGGACTTTATAACATGCTGTTCACGTGCACCTTATGCTGTACATAGGTATACGTGAACATCGTGGTTTATGACACTGAGAGAGTTTCATAACTGATTGTAAGTGTACGGTTGCAAACAGTTTGTCACACTGAACGCATGTCAGGCGTAGGGAGATCCTGGAGTGCATAGAAGTAACTGGGTAGAACCACCGACCTGCAACAAGCCAACCGGTAGGCTTTCATACATGACAAATTTTAAATACAAAGGGCCCCACACTAAACTTTGTACGAAACAAATTTGATCGTAGTCGTAAGTATGTTGATCTAAATGGTGTTTATGGTAATTATGTTAACTTTGCACAAAGAAAGTTGACCCATTCCATTGCATTTTACAAACACAACTCTTTTGTAAAGAAAAGATCACAGTAAAAAACAACACTTTTTTACATCTGTGGAAATTACACTTTCGAAGATTTTTTTTCATACAAAGTTTAGTGAAACGGGCCCCAGACTGGGACTCAAATCTTTAATGATTTTTCTCCGAGTCAATGTTATACTAAAAGTGTAAATATGGTCAAAACTTATCACAAATTGCATCACAAACAAACAAATGTTTGTTTTCTTGTGTTTTTTTTTTTTTTTGTAAACCATGGCAACTGTTGACTACCTATTATCCCAGTGTAGTTATTGAATAGCATGTACATGCAAGTCAATTTAAATACCTCTGTAAGCACCTGAAAGGTACGTTACCTAGCGAGCACATAGACTCGACTTGACTATTTGAGTTTACCGTCGCTTCGACAGTATTTCAGTCATATAGCGATGTCCAGTTAATTACAGGTGGAGGAAAAACCCCAAATGCACGGAACCATCCGGGTAGAACCAAAACCCACGCAAGCACATAGAGGCAGTCCATGGTACAATTAAACAAACAAACCAATGTTGATGGTGTTTTTTTTATTTTTTTGATGTTGTTAACCAAGTTGCCAACCGTTGACTACCTATTATCACTATTATTACAGTGTAGTACGTAAGTCATTTTGAATACCTCTGTAAGTGCCTGAAAGGTATGTTACTCAGAAACATAGAGGCAATCCTTGGTACTATAGTACAATTAAACAAGGGTTGAAGCTTTCATTTAAACTCTTCAATAATAACAACATTTTAAATCTTGTCTAATGTTTTTTGTGAACAACTGTTGAACTTGTCAATGTTTAAACACTCCTATGTGTATAACTTAAAATTACTTTTTTCCCTTGCTAAATAACAACACATTCACACGCAATGTTAATACAATGAGTAATAACAAGAGTGTTCTCTGGAACACATGTGTCACCTGCTGAAGCATGATGGAAAAAGTGTGACGGAAAGACAGATAGACAGACGTGCGGCCAGATTGGAGTAAGGGGCCACTTATTTGTTATTTTTTTTGTTTTTAAAGGGCCATAGCCCCTTATTCTATTGTTACCGAATGAAGTCTTATTGTTCTGTTTACTGTTAGATAGCCCTCAACTCCAACCTGGCTGTGCAGACAGATGAACAGAAAAGTGATCCCTAGCAGGTGGCACAAAAACCATCTCAATGTTATTATATACATGTATAAAAGTGTTTGTTTTGAACAAAGTTGATATGTAAATGAACACAATGTGGTATCAACACAGAAATTGACAGAGCATCTTTTTCTTATTCAATGTCAAATCTACTGTTAACCAATAAATTTGCATAATATTTGAACACTTTGGTTGATAAACACAAATAACACAAACTAAAATGTAACTCTAACAGTACATATTTGTATACAGTATACAAAATATAACCTAAATACAACGTTGAATGACTATCATAACATTGTCAACTGAAAAATGGCATCAATACATAGAAATGATTGTTCAGTGTATAAAAAGCATGGATGTCCATGTAAAAAAGGCATGGATTTCCATGTAAAAAAGGCATGGATTTCCATGTATCAGAGTGCTTATTTTGAACACTGGTGGAATGTAAAGAAAACATGGAAAAATCCAAAGAAATTGGAAAGTGATTGTTATGTGTAACAAAAGTGTTCTTTGGAACACATGTGTCACCTGCTGAAGTGTGACAGAAAAAGTGTGATGGACAGACAAACTGACAGACGAAAAAGTGATCCCAATGTGTCACCTCTGCTTACAGCAGATGACACAAAAAGGCATGGATTTCCATGTATAAAAATGCTTGTTTTGAACACTGGTGATATGAAAATGAACACATGGAAAATATAGCATCTATAAACAAAGAAATACTAATGTCTGTACAGTTAACAATGGAAAATGATTGCCATGCCTGAATAATTTAGAGTAAAATGGCATGAATTTCTGTGAGATGGATCAAATATGACCATAACAAGCTAGAAGAGCATTGTCTCATTTCTTGAACACAATGAGTGCAAGTAAACAGTATAATGAGTGATAAAACTAGAGATCAAATGACACACGCAAAGAACACATATCTTAGCTAAACTATCAGTATCTTTTGACATTAGACTTAATACTACCTCCCTCCTCTTACCACCTCTACCAACCTTACATGGTCTCATGCCCTTCATACTTCAATTCTTTACCTCATGAATATTCATATGACATAATGAGTATTAACCGACTGAATCTTAAATGGTGCAAAATGAAACAATGGATTTTTTCTTTGCCTTGCAGACTGTGTAGAACCCGAGCTTCAATATTGTAGGAGCAAACAGAGGAGACCCTGATCAGACAGTTACATGTTAACATCATGTCTGTACTGCATTAAATCTCAAACAAATTAAAACCAAGTTATTGGGGGGAAGGGGTAGGGTCAAAAGGTCATCAAAGCAAATCCAGAAAAAAACAACTTTGGGACACTCTTTCATAGGAGCCACATTTCCCTTGATGATCTTCATGCAACATGGTTAAAATATTTGTATTTCAACATGTTTTTGAATTATTAATATTCTATTAGATGAGTTTCAAAAGCAATTTAAATTTTATATAAAACAAAAGGTTTAGATTGTCTTTAGGAGGAATGGTACTCTTTGTGCAATACAGGGTCATTGCTTTCAATGTTATTTTTAAAAAAATTTTTAAAGATTTTTTTTTTTTAACAGAAATTCAAGTTATTTTTCATATTCACTTACAATGAATGTGTGTATGTGTGTTTTCTTATTTCCTTCCATTCAATGCAAGCTGACTTGACAACTTAAAGTCAATATATAAACAATTAAATCATAATTTAAACGTCTACACATGTATGATTTTGGTCCTTGTTAGTTCAATGACTGTTTTACAAATACAACAAACTTTTTTTAATATATCTTGTGAAACTCAAATCAAATCACAAATAAACAAATTTACATAACACATATAAAGATTTGAAAAGAGATATAACAAAAAAAAATTAATTATAAAAGAATATTTATTGTCATGCTAATAATCAATTTTAGATTTACAGATCAAGTACTATTATCATAAAAGTCCTAAAAGCTTGATTAAGGTGACTATGAATCATTAGAGAACAATCTGACTTGACACATTGAACATATTTTTACCCTAATATTACTGAAACGTTGTTGTTAAGATAATTTCTTGACGGAGTGTTGAATTATGTTAAAGAATATCATTAATGACTTGACGACTTGAGTTTACCGTCGCTTCGACAGTATTTCAGTCATATAACGACGTCCAGCTAATTACAGGTGGAGGAAGAGCCCGAATGCACCGAGGCATCCGGGTAGAACCACTGACCTACCGCAAGCCAGCTGGAAGGCTTCCTCACATGGAAATCCGAATGACCCTGTCAGGATTGGAACCCACGCGGTGAGGGGCTGAGTGAGTGTTAAAGAATATCATTATTGACATGTAAATATATTAAAAAGAAAAAAAATAGATGAGGTATCATAATAGAAAAGGCCGACATCAGGTAACAGGTAATAATTTTGTACACAGGTACAGGCAATTTTCTACCCAACCCGGAGGTACCCAGGTATTTGTTTCAGCCCTACACATAATATATAAAACCTATTTTCTTTGTAGCAATTCCTTAAGGTTGTAAGACACCATGGGTAAATCATCTAAGTAAATGATTTAATGGCCTTGCAACTCCAGCTTGGCAATTTATATAAAGTAAAACTGTCTAATAAGGCAAGTGGATGGAAGTTACTGAAAATCTCAGACCTAAAATGGGTCTAGAGGTTTTTATAATGTATACAATTATCTTTAGTTGCAGCTAACAATCCTAAATAAATGAAAAGAAGAAAAAATAACAACAATGAATGATACAAAAGACTAATTTAGCAAAGGAAAAAAATAAATTTAAAAGAAAAAGACAACAATTGTAATATGGACACTTATTTATGTTAATCATTTACCTCATGAATATTCATGTACACAGTTACGACTTGATGAATATTGATATTCTGACCTTTAAAAGGTATATGAAAACAATGGATTTTTTTCTTTGATGGCAGACTAGAATAAAATATGAGCTACAGTATTATACAAGCAAACAGAGGAAACCTTAATCAGACAGCTGTCTAATCTGGGTCTGCTCTGTTTGCCTATGCATCAAAATGAGTCTATATGAGGTACAGGGTTAATTACAAAAATAGAAAATTTTCATCAAAACAGCTGCATCTACTGTACAACAAAGTAACAACAGTGGCCCAGTATCAGATTCTGTAACACTCGACATGTTTTGTACAGTGATACACCAAGTTTGAGTCTTTGAGATCAACACAGTACAGTTACTTCCCCAGACGAGGGAACTCCTCTGGAAACAGAGCATGTTTTCTACATGTTGGACATGTTCGCTCTCTCTCCACCCACTGTCCAATGCACTGAAATACAGTTAATACCATAAGTACAGCACCAGAAATTGTCAAGAAAAATGACAGTTTATCTCTTGAATTTTCTATATTTTTTATCAGGGATGTAAATTTCCTAAAATTATCATTCACCTTGCTTAGCCCTTCCAAAATTTGAGATTGTAAAATCAAGAAAATAATGAAATAATGCTCCAATATTTTACTTGCCCTGCACTAATTTTCAATGGCCAGGGCTAGCAGAATTTTACACCCGTGTTTATTCAATCTACAATAATATTCAGTGCAAATAAAACTTATACCATTATATCAGATTATTTGTTCATTTTTGTCGATGATGAAGTTCTATTTCCAGTGAACTTTGAAAATT
Organism: Solen grandis; assembly: GCA_021229015.1. Taxonomy (NCBI): domain Eukaryota; kingdom Metazoa; phylum Mollusca; class Bivalvia; order Adapedonta; family Solenidae; genus Solen; species Solen grandis. The sequence goes on along the minus strand of CM037790.1, from coordinate 22,238,257 downwards.
GTATTGGTGATGCCACTTGTGAGAATATAATTTTCCAAATTTATAAGTTGAAATAAATATTGTACATAATATTCCAAAGAAAAAAAAAAATATTTTAAGTTGAAAGCATAAAATTATATTTCTATAATTTTCACTGAGAAATTACCTAATATAATTTTTACTTATTTTGCAGTAATCCACTAATGGTAAGCCTTACAGATAGGTTGATGAAAATTTCCAAACTTACCTGTGTGTGGAAGACATGTTTACAGTCCAGTTCCTTCACAGGTTCTGCTGACAGCGGGTCGTGACAGATGACGCAGATCTCCTCATCTGGACACAGGCTCTGTAGAAGACAGTACAAGGCATGCTGTCACATGTGTACACCAAGTTTCCTCATTTTCTCATATTTAAAGCAACTACTGTCAAGTTCTACAACAATTTACCACCCAAACCCACCACTTGCACTTGCATTAGACTGAAAAAAATCTCTAATGAAACCAGGCCTTTTTTTTTTCAGATGTTTGGGAAGGGGCCTTAATATTGAATTCTGGGAAAAATATCACTTTTTTTTTCTTTCATTGGGGAAAGAAGTCCTTGAGTAAAGTGAAAGTTTGGGGATAACTGCATAAATTTCAAGAAATTTTCAGAGAGGAAGGTGCTTATGAAGTTCCCCTGATAAAAAAAGAAATAAAAAGCCGTGGAAACAGGTTTCATTATATCAGTGGTACAGATGCTATAACAGCATATAAGCAGCTCACCTTATGAGAAGCTTGCAGAATGATCAGGATTTATTTAGGTTGAATTAAATTATTCCTGATATCTCTTATAAGATACAGGGTTCATCTGCCAAATTCATATGGAAACTCTAGTGGCAGGTAGATTAACCAATCAGAACAATGTTGGGTTTAACACTTGTACACACAGGAGAAGATTAGGCGCAGCAATGTATCGCATGATATATGGCGTTACATGGTTTTGAAATTTGTGCCGTCATACATTTTGACAGACTGAAAGCTATCCGTACCTCCCACTGGCTATTCATACAGTGAACTGTTTTTTTTTTCATACTAAGCATGAAAGGTTCAACAGAGCTTAAGCTAAAACTGCATCTGTCTACAATATTTTACCGATTTAAAATACAATCCTGTCAAAATTTAAATGTAACCTCCTAGAATGACCACTAAGATTTTTAATATCCCCCACCTTGTCTTCATGTAAGGTGAGTGTAGGACAGGCATGACATGAAGTGATGCGACATGACAGGATGAGATAACCAGGATTCCTTTACAGTCTCAACATCATTTATATTTCATATGGTTTTCGTGTTTTTTTTTGGAAGCCATTATTATTTCTTAAATCCTATTACAACTAAAAAAACACTAAGACAACTAGAAATATCACTGTAAGTCCTCATGTAATTTGAGTGTAGTATGTGATGTGACGGGATGCAACAAGCGTAATTCCTATAACGCCCCTACTTCTGTGAAGAGGGAATATATCCAGCTATCATTACAGGGGAGAATACCCACATTACAGCACCCAAACTCCACACACAGTGATATCCCTTGCACGTTTACTTAACAAAAGAATCACTGCCATCACATGATGATGGTAAGCTTACAAAATTGTGGAGGTTTATCAGTTTTATATGAAAAGAAAAAATATGATTTTTTTTAACAGAATCTATACTAAATACCACTTGAAAGTAAAATAAAAACGAAATACTGCTAAGTTTTACTTGTTGTGGCAATGGTTATCTACAACTGTAAGGGGAGGTAACTACTGCAAGGAGTCTGTACACCACATTGACTCAACACCAGGACAAGACAGAAGAGAACAAGCTGGAACAAAGCGCTTGATTTCATACACAGTCTCACTTCAACTGCTAAAGCAGGGTTAAAATAAAACTAAAATACCTACCATTGGTGATACAATGGTTTCTGTGCGTGGGGGCAAGGACAGCACATTTGGCTTTGGTTTACCTACAGGCCACAGACCTGGGATCTGCAAGACAATTTATATGTTTCAGTCATAATATCCATCTCTGTACATCTTATAGCATAAACATCTGGGGGGAGTTGCTCAGAAAAAGAATTGCAACATTTATATTCCCGTTTTCTTTGTGCTCTATGTCACGGTTTAATTTTGTAGTAGCAAAAAAACTATTTTCAAGATAACGTCTGGAGAAGACAATGTTTATCTTTGAATAAAACAAATATCATTCAGCAAGATATTGCAGATGATCCATACATTTATCTAGCACACGAACACTAATTCTTATAACTCCAAACATAAACATCAATCAAAACCTTCTGTTTTTCTACATTTAATGAGCAATTAGGAAATATTAATTCCAAGTCTGAAAATCAAAACCCTAGTCAGCCATATTTGTTACCATGTTACTGTGCAAGGCAACTTTTAAGAGTACCTTCCTCTACCTCGAAACTTACTTTTGCAACATCTGGTTGCATACAAATCCAGGGAAAACCATACTGAAAACTTACTGAAACTCTTTGTTTGGGCAACCTGCCCAGGTTCGATTTAACAGCCCAGGGACAGTGACATAAGAGTTGTTTTACAAATATTTGAGCCAGAAAATTTAACCCTTTTGCTGCCAGGTCATCTATCATATATAAACAGGCCGTTTGCCAAAAAATATCTTAGAAATTTCTTAGAAATTCCATGCTATTATTGTACCAGCATAATATGGCTGCTTCCCTTTCACTGCCAACAGGACAGGTAAACCCATCCAACACATGGCACAGGGTATTTGCCAACAGGACGGGTTTACCCTGTATGGTGGTTTCCACAATGGAACCCCCCCCAAAACGGGTGAACCGGTCTTGTCTCATGTGTAGGATGGGTTCTTCCATCCTGTAGGCAGTGAAAGGGTTAAAGATATCAAATATTGACTATATATTACATGATTCTTGGTAGGTTGGCCCTGCAGGTAGTGCTTGGTCTTCTCCTTGATTGTATCCATGGTCAGTCCGCTCAGACTTCCCCGCTCATTTCGTATCTTAGCAACACTTTCAATGATCGTTTGTCTGAAAACAGAAAATAAACCAATTTCTTTGCTCTGTTATACAAGATAAGGATTAATGCATATGATAATACTTTGACTTAATCTACTCAAGTTTAGATCAATTTCTTTTCGATTTCAAAGTCTTTTTTCAGGTACTCTGACCAAACCCCATCGGAAATTCTTTGAAATAAATTCTTCAGAATCAAGCAGAAATCCCAAATTTAATAATCTTTTTCACATTCACAAAAAGTTTTTGCAAGAATGTTTCCCAGTTAAGTGGGGAATTTTGTATTACAAAATTACATTTGAAAGAAACAAACCCCACACTTGTCAGTACTGAGGCACATTTCTTCATTAATCATTTTTGAGTATTGAGTATATACAGTACACATAATAAAGTAATGCAAATCCTTAACCTCATGAATATTCATGTACAAATTTACGACTTGATGAATATTGATTAACTTAACTTTAAATGGTATATGAAACAAGAATTCTTCTCTGCCATGCAGACTGTGAAGAAACAGCGTTCCAATATTCTATGAGAAAACAGAAGAACCAAGACCCCATATACTTCTTATCTGGGGGAATAATTAATACAACAATATACAATAATACTTGTAATAATACCACATCCAGGGCTGACAGCAAGCAATTCAAGGTGCAAACAGATATAGAAGAAGAGCGCCTTAGTCCAATGGTGACATACCTGACTGCGGATCCAAAGTTTGTGAGTTCCAACCCTGTTGGGGCAAGGATTTTTCATGACCTTGCCAGGCACAAAGTAATGGTCCAAACCAGGAACAGTCAAGAGGGATTAGGGTCATTTTTTTTTACTAATGACTTGAAATAAGTTTAAACTAAATAGAAGATAATGGACCAGTTAACAGCCCTCAACATACAATATACATTGAAGACTAAACACCAACCTGTTGTTGTCAGGAAATGTTTCTTGCAGAACGTGTATGAGTCGCTCGAAGTTGGACATCTTCTGTACAGTGACGGGCCCGGATGGCTGGGTGTAGGGCACGAGTCCCTTCCTTACCACCTGCTGCTCCTTACTGACATGCCGCTTCTTCTTCGTCTGTACCTGAATGTATCAATTATTTGTTTCTTTTCTTGGTTTTGACACACCAGTGATAACGCACTGGCTTTTAACTAATGTAACCTGGGTTCAATCCTCAGGTTGGCTCAATATTGTATTTGAAAGGGTACGCATGGATCTCCAGTTTGGAAACGTGGGTTTTTTCTGGGTACTCAGGTTTCCTTATATACTACTGACTACCTCAACACCACCATCTGATCAGTGCCAAAGAAAAGATTTTCATAAACGATGTCGCTTTCTGTCCAATCGTGGTAAAATAAATACAGTTTAAAATATATTCCCCAGTAATTCAGTCACATAGGGACACAACATTAGAGAGATATAGTGGTTAAGAGAATTGGGTATAAAATTCTTCTCTCTTGTTCACAATGGCAAATGGACAGAAGTGCAGGACAAGTAAAAAACAATAATTATCATTTCTTTGTATTTTTCTTAGTTTAAACTTTATTTATTTTACATCGATTATGAAACAAGTTCTCACGACTTATATTAATCATTCTCGATGGCTCTGATGGCAGCATATGTGGTCATTATGGTAGGAGGAAACCGGGAAACCCATGTGTCTGGACAGGTGACCACTGTACCCTCTCAAGTACATGACCAGGAAATGAACCAGGGATGCATTGGTGAGAAGCGAAGCACGTTACCACTACGCTATCCACGCACCCAAATGTATTTTTCTTGATTTTACCAGATCATATTAGGGAATGATGAGAGATCATTTTGGGAGTATTACCTCCCTGTTGTTCCCTCAATGATTACCACCATTAGATTAGATTTATCCAACATCAAGTCATACTATCCTGACAATAAAACACCCTGACCTGGAACTACCCTTATATACAAATGCCAACAAAATGCTATTCCATATAAGTTTGTGGCTGGGGATCAAACATACAAGCATCTGCTCTCAGAGTGGATACTTCAACCATTTAACAGCCGGAACCAGTCTTTATATTCATACGAAAGTGAAAATAGTTATTCATTATATTGTGATTTTTTTTTATAAACAAGTTATAAACAAATGCCAAAAAAAATCAAAACTTGAAATATCACTAAAGATGCTTAATGGATGCCCCTTTATCGATCTGCATAACCACTAACTCAAAAGATTGAATGAATAATTATTCTTCTCAGAGCACTCCAGGTAATAAATCCATTTATAAAGCCTGACAACAGTGTGTTTAGTGACTGGTCAACAGTACAAAATCTAGCTTTTTTTTGTCTGGAGACTAGGAAAAAACACCCCCAGGATTCTGCAGGTTTTACCTCACACCACTCCTCCTTTGCCTCCGTCATTTTCTGGACCCCCTCCTCTTCATCCTTCTCTCCATCTTTTGCCTTCAAAACCTTTGGCAGCGGTATTTCAGCCATTCCCCCAGCATTGTTGTTCCTGTCTTTTGTCTTCGGCTCACCTGTGAATGTATCACAATTTTGATTTACATTTTCAACTGAATGTACCGTAGTGTTGTTTTTATATTTTAGAAATCACCTGCCTCAGACTTTTGAAAAATATTGGCCCAATCATCTTTTATCTGTTCTTTAACCCTTTCCCTCATATAGACTCATTTTGACGCACTCAATAGGTATCACATAAAGCCTGATCTGCAGAAAACCACAGTTAAACATTATCAAATTTAATTACAAAATCTTCATTTCCAGACCACTGAGGAGCAGCCAACAGCATAAAACCTGATCAGCCTGCGAGTTACTCGCAGGCTGATCTGGTTTTATGCTGTTCGCATAGGTCTTTTCATGGTTTCCTCTATGAGGGAAAGGGTTACACTGACACACACCTGCACATAATAACCACAAGGGGGATAATGAAGTATTGGATGATAGGTA
>CM037790.1:22182200-22232200 GCA_021229015.1 Solen grandis | reverse complement strand
ATTTCATATTTGATGTTTATGTACTTATTTGAAAACAGCGACATCGATTTTTGTAGAAAAAAATAAGACACGGAACCTCACACGGCAACAGGATATAAACTATATACCGGGGAATGTCATTTAATTTCAAATTAAATTTTGTATACATAAGTGTTTCATTATCATCCTACATTTATCTAAATGCATTCATGTTGTGTTAATATTTAAAGAAAAACGCCAACGCAATATTATAATTTATCTTAAAGTTGCGAAACCATATACATACAAGCATGATGCCGAACCTTTTAATCATTAAAGGCAGTAATTATGTACTAACATCAAAAGCCGACTGTTAATTACTATTATCAAATCAATTATGATTGATTAATTGCTTTAATTAGCAATCATCATAGTCAGTATTACCAAAACCGCGAATCGTTAATGACATCGGTTTGCTTTATCGGTTTTCACACATAAATCATACCGACACGAATTACTCAAACAACAATTCGCATCGTATAAAATGGTGCGCATAGAAATAGAATGCACTCATCATGTCGAATCCTTTAACCATATCCAACCCGATTACACTATGTACAACGCGTGTTAACCCCTAGCTTTGCACAGAATCAAATTACGTCACAGGGTCATGGGGTTGGCGCGTGTCGAGTAGACAGTACACAATTAAATCAGCAATATCTCACGTAGGCATTTGAGGAAGCACGACTTTTTGTTTGTTGATTTTTTTTTCTTTTAAAGACATCAGTTCCTTTTCAATCGCATACGGATACTACATTTGGATCCATAATGAATAAGAGACATGGATTTCTTAATGCCAAATTGCAGTTTTTCAAAATCGTGCTGGTATGTTTAATATATTAATCCTATTCCGATATTGATCTAGGTACTGACATGCATGCATTTTCATAGTAACAACAAGATCCCGTATTGACTAAAATACGCCATAAACACGAAAAAAAAGATTATCTGCATATGTAATCTGACATTATCGGCGGTATATCACTCGATTTTTCACTCAATGTCGTGCCTTTTATTATTATAATATTGCATGTTTGACAAAATATTATTCCATTCTGTCATATATCACCTTTAAATCAATTCAATTTAAATAACAAAACATAAAATATTAGCGCTAAATTACCTATTTTGAAAAGATGTACGCTTCGACCAAAAATGGTACGCTTTGGTAATGGTACGCTTCGGCAATGGTACGCTTCATCCATTACCCTTATTTAACAACCTGAGTATCGCAGGCAAAAATCATATTGCAATATTTTGCGATATTTGAACTTAATATTGCGATTTTTTTGCAATATATTGCCTAAAATCAAAACATACATAAAATATGTGGATGCTTTTTTTAAGTTATATAAAGGTATTTTCATATTTTGAGCTTTTTGTGTACGGTACTCAAATTTATTGCCATAACTTTTCATTTGATTTTCCATTCATTCTTGTAGTAACCACTCCCATAAAATCATAATAGCTTGTTTATACTGCTTAACTGTTCTGCAATTATTTTGAGGTTGTGAAATTTACTTTAGAATACAAATATATAAAATTTAAATGTTGTATAAACAATTTGTTTTTTTGAAATCATATTGGAATTATTGGCAAACAAATGGTATTGCGATAGATTGCAATATTGTGTTATATTGCCCAAAGACATATTAAACAAAGATAGGAAACTCCTGTAACTGGTCACTTAATTTTGCAAACTATCTGAAATATATGGAAAAATCACAGAGAAAAAAATAACTTTCTTATAAAAGTACAATTTTCCTAGTGCAAGAAAATATTTTCAGTTTGATTAATCTACATATTTTTGTTCAAACAGGGGCTTCTGTATTTAACATCCAACTTATTTTTTATTTCTTTACCGATTTTAATATATTAGGTACCGGTATTATTTTGAAGGCAATGTATTGTTCTATTGCAAGATATGAATTACTTTCAAATATCTCAAATAGAATAGCAGAAATTTGCAAATGTGACTTTGCGAGATCCAGACAATCTGCCGTGTGATATTGAGTGATTTTGATTACTTGCCAATCTTTGTTATCATAAGTCTTTGTATTGCCCACCCCTATTTATCCTACAACTTATCTAATCTGATATTGTTGGTCCCAGTTTGTATCAGATACGACTGGTTTTACTGTTACATATAACCGATAATTTGTATGATCATGATTGTTTTTAAACTGTTCAAGTTTTCCTTAATGGTGTGTACCAAATTTAACAATAGATAAATAATTTCAAAAAAAGATGGCAGCTTATTTATAGTACGAAAATGGGATGCCCATTAAAGAACGGAACTATTTTTCCTATTTTTGTTTTGAACCTCAAGCTTCGGTACACACTATACATGGCACTTTACAGTAAAACAAATTTTCAAACATGGGAGGTAATTTCAGGGGAGGTAATTTCAGCTGTTGTACAAACTATGTAATGATTATTCTTTCGATACATTTTACACAGAAATGCTGTTTTTGCTCATGTAAAATTGAAATACACCTGATAATTTTTTATAACACATTCATCAATTTCATATTCAAAATTAGACCATTGCTGTAAGGTAACAATCTAAAAAATTACAAAAAAAGATCTTCCATAAACTTTGATGACATGTATTTTCATTCAAATATCTTTCATCCACTCAGCCTTTAATGATGCAAGAATGTTCTCAATATTTGTTAATTTTAAACCACATTCCTCATTGCTTTGAAATAAAACATTAATTAACTCTTAATTTTGTCTGGTTCCCCATCACATAAAAACTTGAAAATTGCTTTTTTGATGCTTTCAATCATTCCCTTATTCGGATTTGTAAAATGTTTAAGGGGTATCTCAGTTTTGATAAATCAAATGTTATTATTACTACCACCTTTCCCATTAATGTTAGATTTCTATGTTCCCATTGTTTAAGTATATTATAAAATTCTTGTAATTTTTTGCTTATATTTTCAACAGTTATCTGTTGTTGATTGTTATAAAAGGTAACTCCAAGCGTTATAGCACATTCCGAAATCCATATAAATGGTCTTTCAATACAAAATTTTATATTAGTACTTTTTAAAGTACCCACTCTTAGTATTAAGGATTTGTGTGAAGGTTTAGGCATGAGCATCTAGAAAATGTATCTAATGTGTTTATTAATGTTTCAAATAACTTCTGTGATCCATCATTAAAGTAAGTCGCATCATCTGCAAAAAGTGTTTGTTTTATTTCTTTATCCTCTACCTTAATTCCTATATCTTTGTTTATGTTTATAAAATTTATAGGTATTTGTAAACACAAAATAAAAAAAGGAAAAAAGAGAGAGGACAGCCTTAAAAAAATTCTATCCCCATTATTATTTGGGAAACAAGTTTTTCAACATATACTCATCTCTCTTGACATTTCCTGCGTTGGATCAGTACTTTGCTCCTGGGAAAGCCATGAAAAATTCCTAGCCCCCCACCTAAAGAGTTCGAGCCCGCAACCTTCGTAGTCAGGCACATTACCACGGTGTCCTTCATGATTCTGTTTTAACCTCCCACTTTCACTTTTAAAATTTTAATTTAGGAATCTTAAGAAAAAGAAATCATAGTACATATGTTTATACCTTTCATCTGATATAATCCAATACATCTTTATAACTCAGTCTTAAATGTTAAAAAGTGGCACTGGTATAGCTCCCCTGCTTAACGCTCAACATATAAGGTAGTTCCAAGACTGGTTGGCCTGGTTTCAGGATAATGTGACTGGATGTGGTATAATGCCACATGACTACGGCGTGATACTGCAGCGTGGCAGCACTATGTCTCGAGTAAACATAGTCTCCAAATGTCTGTAATACTGTTGGCGGGACATTAAACCAAATAAACAAGAGCTGTCAGAGGACAGCACGCTCGACTATTCAAAATGCTTGTTGGTAAATCAAATGAAATCTATTTCAATTCTTGCCCTTCACATACCCTGTACATAATAATAGTCAAATAATATACCTTGATAGTCTGATAGATAACACTGTGCATGCAAAACTTTAACCAAAAATCCAAGCAAGAAAAGGGCCATAATTTGCATAAAATTCAGTCCAAAAGTTATCCTCCTTGGTTTTCTGATGCCCCTGAAGACATTCCTTAACGTTCTAGTCAATTCCACAGCAAATTTCTGAGATATAAGCTGGATAATAGTTTGAATGCAAAAATTTACCAAAATTCTAAGTTAAAAGGGGGGCAAAATTTTTAATATATTCCATCAAGTGTTATCGTCCTTTATAGTATGATACCCCTAAACACATTTAAGATGTTTCAAATCAATTGCATGCCTGGATACTGAGATAGAAGCATGAAAGTACCTTGCATGCAAAATTTTAACCAAAATTTCTAAGTTAAGAAGGGGCCATAACTTGTAACATATTCTATCAAGAGTTATCTACCATGAAAGTATGATACCCCTCATCATATTAAAGATGTTTCAAATCAATTGCATGCCTGGATACTGAGATATTAGCATGAAAGTACCTTGCATACAAAACTTTAACCAAAATTTCTAAGTTAAAAAGGGGCCATAATTTGTGACATATTCTATCAAGAGTTATCTACCATGGAAGTATGATACCCCTAAACATATTAAAGATGTTTAAAATTAATCACATGCCTGGATACTGAGATATAAGCATGAAAGTATCTTGCATGCAAAACTTAAACCAAAATTTCTAAGTTAAAAAGGGGCCTTAATTTGTAACATATTCTATCAAGAGTTATCTGCAATGAAAGTATGATACCCCTAAACGTATTAAAGAGGTTTCAAATCAATTGCATGCCTGGATACTGAGATATAAGCATGAGAGTATCTTGCATGCAAAACTTTAACCAAAATTTCTAAATTAAAAAGGGGCCATAATTTGATATATATTCCATCAAGAGTTATCTACCAATGGTTCTCTGATGCCCCTAAACATATTCATAAACTTTCAAGTCAATGCAATGAATGGTTATGGAGATACAAACTGAATAGTAGCTTGCACGCAAAACTTTAACCAAAATTTCTAAGTTAAAAAGGGGCCATAATTCATATTAAATTCAGTCAAGAGTTATCTACCTTGGTTGTCTGATGCCCCTTAACATATTTATAAACTTTCAAGTCAATACCATAAATGATTATTAAGATATAAGGTTGATAGTAACTTGCATGCAAAACTTTAACCAAAAGCTGTAATGCCGACGCCGACGCCAGGGCGACTACAATAGCTCTCATATTCTTCAAATAGTCAAGCTAACAAAAACACATAAGACCTGCTTCTATACATTTCTTACACATAAGTACTGTGAAATCATTAATTTTCATGAGGCACCAATTTTCGTCGATTTCGTGGAGGGTTTTATCCACAAATATTAATCCCCATGAAATCTTGTCCCTTATATAGACCTCACGTTTTCTAGAACATAGATCCACAAAAAAATATACCCACAAAATTCCCTTAGGTACATAATCAACAAAATTTAATGTTAACGAAAATTAATGCTTTTACAGTATCTTGACACATTAATACTTACCAGATATCGTAGCTGTCCTAGACTGAAGCCGTCTGTCTTGTTGATATGGTCGACTAGTCTCCCAGGGGTTGCCACGATGATGTCATACATGCTCTGGTACCCTCTTAGTCTGTAGACATGAACAGATCCTCATTTATTTTTCATGTAAATTACATTAAAAAACCAGCTAGCTGTACTGAATGAATAAACCAATTAAATCTCATAATATATTCAAACAATTAGGGCTATTTAATTAGTCTGGTGCCGGGTTATTGATTAACGCACCAGTGCAATCTGGGTTTGATCCCAGGTCGGTCCGACATTGTATATGAAAGGGTATGAATCGCCCATTCAGACACGTCAGTTTTCAATGGTTAATCCGTTTTCCTTCCACACCAAGGACTACAAGAAACAGCAGTACCAACAAGGAAATTTTAATAAGCCAGTCACTTCCTCTCCAATTATCGTAAACGAAATTAATAAAACTTATCTATTTTTTTTATTGATCAGGTGGTTTGAACTGGTTCTTAAGATATCACATTTCCAATAATTTTGATAATCCTTGAAAAGAAAAGGGTAAACAAAGCCCAATGTCTAAGTTATTTTACATACAATATTACATAATTAACACAGTATAAACTGATAGTTTGTACAAACCTTTTGGACACTAAGGACTGTTGTTCTGCTGCCAAGGTTTTCTGGCCCACCAACAAACCAATCTGCAATATAATTAGTTATAATGTAACAATTGTTGTTTCATCATTTATTGATATTACATATATACCGGAGGGCGGAGGAACTGATATCTAAAACTTGTAAATTCAAATTTTCATAATTAAATTTCCCATACCAGGAATTTCTAGATCCACATGTAAACAAGAGCACTTGATATCATATAATATTCCATGCTACAACTTTGAAGTTTGTTTGTTGGGTTAAACGTCCCACCGACAGTATTTCAGTCATTTGGAGATGATGCCTACTTGAGACAGATATAGTGCTGCCACACTGCAATATCACGCCGTAGTCATGTGGCATGATATCACACCCAATTACACCGGGCCAACCAGCCCTGGAACTACCCTCATATACTGAGCACCAAGCAAGAGAGCTATACCAATATAATTTTTTTACAACTTTGGTATGTTGCAGCCAGGGATCAAACCCACGACCTCCTGATTCAGGGCAGATGCTCTAGCCATTTGGACACCGGGACCAGTTAAACTCTGAAGTGACTTGGACCTTCGAGCTGGTTATAAAACTTTGTAAAGATGGTCAATTACTATTTTGACCAAGTTTGGTAGTTTAAACTTTTTTATTTTACGTTAATTGGGAAACAAGAAACTAGTCCCTCTCAATGGTTCCTGGGTTGAAACAGTACTTAGTGCTTGGAAAGGCCATGAAAAACCAAGTGTGGTGATTATTGGTCAACACATATAGAGGACAGGTACTTTAAAATCAACTTCTTCATCTTTCTTTTAATGCAAGAGCCATAACTCTGGATGACTGGGAGTTTCTTGCTGGTTATCTAACTTGATCAAGATATTGTGCTAATACACACTATGACCAAGTTAAATAGAGATCGGTTAACATATGTTAGAATTGGAGAGTGGTCACTATTTTTTTTCATTAATCCAAGGGCAGTAACTCTGAAGCATCTCTGAATCTAGCACTTTCTGACCAGTTATTGAATTTGGTCAAAATTTTGTGCCCAAGTTTGGTAAAAATCAGTTCACATTTAGAGTAAGGGAGATAACCTTTCACCAACTGCTGATGAATCCATAATATTTCATTTGACGAGTGTATAACAACAATTGTCTGAATTATTTATCCAGTACATTATGACTTGACTATTTGAGTTTACCATTGCTTCGACAGTATTTCAGTCATATAGCGATGTCCAGCTAATTACAGTCGGAGGAAGACCCCGAATGCACAGAGGCATCTGGGTAGAACCATCGACCTACCGCAAGCCACCTGGAAGGCTTCCTCACATGAAAATCCGAATGACCCTGCCGGGATTCGAATTGTGGTGAGGGGCTGTGTGAGTGTTAAAGTCAGCGACTTTACACTCTCGGCCACGGAGGCCCCCAGTACATTATGAGAAATATATGAAAACAAAACGTTATCGTGATATACAATTAGTAAAGAACATCAAGGGTATACATCCATTTCCCAGGACAGACTGCTAGCCTAGACCTACCTTCAACTGTGTACCTGCACAGTACGTCTGAAACACCTTAAAGACCTGAGTGGCCAGGTCACGTACAGGTAGCACCGCCAGGGCTCGAACCTCACACCTCACTCTCGACCTCAGTGCCTACAGACAGTCAAAAAGAGTTTAACTATTAAAAATGAAAATGTTATAATTTACAAGTTGAAATAGCTTAACCTGGGTTTTCTAACAATTTCTTAATTTTGAAAACACTGAAATTTGCCAAATAAAAAAATCCAGTCACTCCAATTTCTTTATTTACCTTGCTTATTCATATAATAATTTTTATACCATCTTGATAATTTACTAATTCCCAAAAATTGTCTATGTTAAAAAATATGAAGAATTTTATAAAAGCTTATATATTATCCATGAAAATCTCCAAATCAAAACCCAGAGACTTTGTCTTTTACTATGGGGAATAAAATAATAGATATAGTATTATATAATATTATATATTAAACTAGAAATGTGCCAGATAATATTAAGTGGATAGCAATCTATATTGAACTGTCTTTTGATATCAGTTACATGAATTTACATGAATTATATCCATTGAGTCTTTTTTAAGTTATTGATCAGAAAAATTGACATTGGAATATGTCAACAAAGGTTCATAACTCTGGAAATATTAAGTAGATAGTAACCAAAATCAAGCATTACCTAAATTTTTATAACATATATATTTATCATTAGACTTATAAACCAAATATGAATTAAATCTGTTGTGTCATTTAAAAGTGATTAAAAAAAAATGAAAAATCCACAGACGCACATACAGTGGTAACTCTTCAAGCTCCTTCAGCATTCTTTGAATGGCAGAATCATAAAAATGTCCTTCAATTTACGGCAATATTTTCTGAACAAGGTTACCTGGACAATTGGCAAGACGAAGGCCAGTGTTTTGCCACTCCCAGTCGGGGCTGACACGCAGATGTCGCTAGGTCGGTACCCTGCCCGGCCAGTCTGGAACCCTGTCATGCTGGACTCCAACAGGGCTGGAATAACCTGCATCTGAACTGGAAAAATTCAATATTCAACTAGAACTATCACTGACGGCGATTATTACCTCCGCATACCACTTTGACACAAAAGAAGGGCTATGATTCTTACAAAATCTTTGACACAGTTACCTGCCCTTGTCTGCTGATTAGTCTTACCAATATAAATCCAATTTATTCCAAGTGTGAAGGCATTATCAACAACAGTTACCAAACTTAAGGTAATCCATCCATCAATAATTTGTAATCATAGTCCATCAAGTGATCATAGGAATTTTATAGTAAATGCAAGCCTTTATACACTTTGAGCAACAGAGCTTTTTACTCCAAGCCAATGGATGCTTGCATCTACACTGAAGTCTTTTTAAGCATTTGAAGGACCATGATTATAATTTAGTGATGAATGGATTACCTTGTTGTAATGTGAGTGTCGGACGGTCACAGGGCAGGACTTGACAGGACGAGATGGCACATGATGTAACATTATGAGCATGAGTCCTATATAGCTTCCATCCACTTCACATAGATGTGAAGCAGGGGGTATAATCAACAGCAGTATGTAACATTTGTGATAAACCAAAATATTCAATAAAGGATATAAAAGTTAAGACTCCATAGAATTAGAATTATAAAACTTATATTGAAGTGTATTATACTCTGCCAAACTGGAAAAAAGTGGGTGATGTCATTTTCTGATAGTTTGTTCTTAAGATCTTCTTCCAACAGTGGCATCTCTGCCACAGGTAGCAGGCTCGAGCTCAGGTTCCCAGACACAACACTGGGGTTGGACAACCATTCCGGCAATACACGCTTCACCTGTGGGTCAAATATATAAATGCATAAATTAATCACACAATATCAGGATCACTTTTCCGTCTGTCCGTTACACTTCAGCAGGTAAGACTTGTGTTCCAGAGAACACTCTTGTTTATGATTTCTAATCAAGACTACACTGGCAAAAATTTACCATTAATATCTATCATGATTTCAAGGAATGTGCTGATAGATTTAAATTTAACCTATATATCATATGACAAGTAATTAAACATATTCAAATAGTACTACTTTTATAGCTATACTGGTTTTATAAATACTTACTAATATTTATCAATATTTGAAGAGTGGTATGGGTAATTGGCAACATTAATTTTAACTGCAAATGATTACTACTCCAAATCAGAATGACAAAATACAGGGATTTATTTAATTAGGAGTCCACTAACAGTACTTAGATGTACCTTTTCAACTTTGACTGGCTTGACATCTCCAATAACTGTAAACCCTCCTACTTCATTAGGTGGGTCTTGGCCATCTCCAATGTCCATAGGTTTGGCATCTACATCAGAGTTTTCACTTTTGTCTGATTCAACATCACTATTTATCTCACCTGACCTACTTAACTCCACATCTATATCTTCTTCCGGAGGTTTGAAAGAAACCGACTTTTTCTACCTAAACTGGCACCTAACTTAGAACCATGAACCTTCTCCGTTTTAGAGTTTTTAGTCCCATCTTTGCCTACATTTTGTTTGAGTTTCTTTGACTTAGGTGTGGAGTCTTGACTTTTGTTTACATCTATATCACCACTTTCAGTACTTTCCCGGTTTCGTTTTTTTCTTTTTCTTCGTTGTAGGAATGTATTCGTAGGTATACCGCATGTACAATACTTTATAAATATAAGAGACCCTAGACTGACATACTGTTGATCAATCATTACACTTTAATTAGGATCTAAACCTAGATATTGCATTGCATATATAGTTCCCACATCAGTGCATATTGGCCATTTTGAAAAGTTTTGGTAAATTCAAGGGACTTTTATATAAACTACATAGAAACAGGAATTTCATTTTCGTATAATTTCATTATTTCTGCTCCCAGTTTACAATGTATACACCATTAAGAAGCTCTTGAAATTCATATTTTAATGATAAAATATTTCTTATATGAATACCTGCACAAGAAACTGCCATTAAAGAATAAAAATATGTTAAAGTTTGAAAAAAAAGTTGACAAGCCAATTAAACATTACTTCCTGCTTACAAACTACTTAGGTGTTCAGACAAAAAATACATGGATATATATGAATAAACATGCAATATTTGCTGGAGAGATATCATATTTGCAAATGTATGCAAATGTGCATTATTGATTTTAGAATCATGTCTATTTAATTGTACCTCTTTCAACAAAGGAACAATGTAGGATACCATATTACTGAAAATCAAGTTTTGCTTATTTTTAGCCTTTGTCAAGAAAATGAGAGCTATAAAATCAGGCATCCATATGAGTCGGTTTTAAAGCCCTTGTGATCAGTTGGCTGCCATATTCTGCATTTCACAGGGTTATGTTTGTTCGATTTGACATCCCACCGCAGTATTTCAGCAATTTGGAGACAATGTCTACTTGAGACAGATATAGTGCTGCCACACTACAGTACCAAGCCATAGACATGTGATATGATACCATACACAGTCACATATCCTGACACCGGGCCAACCAGTCCTGAAACTACCCTTACATACTGAGATCCAAGCAAGGGAGCTAAACCAGTACTATTTTTATGACTTTGGTATGTTTTGGCCTGTGATTAACCCACAACCTCCTGCTCCCATGGTAGGCACTCTAACCCGACACCGAGCCAACAGTCCTGGAACTACCCCAAGGATGTCTAACCACTCAGCCACCAGAGATGGTATTTTGTGCAGAACAACTTTTGACGTGATGGCTATATCAAGTATTGAAAACTCATAGTTGTTTGACACCAAACTTCACCCAACATCCAAACACACTGCTGAACTGTTAATACAAGTATAAGTTTTGCAATAAGTGTGTTTGTTTGTTGGGTTTCACGTCCCACTGACAGTATTTCAGTTATTTGGAGACGATATCTTCTTGAGACAGATATAGTGCTGCCACACTGCAGTATAACGCCGTACACATGTGGCATGATACCACAACCAGTCACATTATCCTGACACCAGGCCAACCAGTCCTGCAACTATCCCTATATGCTGAGTGCCAAGCAAGGGAGCTATAACAGTACCATTTTAACGACTTCGGTATGTTGCGGCTGGGGATCGAACCCACGACCTCCCGCTCCCGAGGCAGACGCTCTAACCACTCAGCCACCGGGTACGGTTGTGCAATAAGAAAGTGCGATATTATGATTCAAGATTTAATAAGGGTCCATCCACACAGTCAAGCTGTATTATGCCCATAACCTGGAGCATGACCTTCACCCTTTAAAAACACGATTTTTAATGGCTGAGAAGGTAAAATTTTGAAATCACATCTTAATTTAAGGATGGAATAAGAAAGTGTGTTAGGGTGAGGATTTCAATATCTAAGAATCAAGCACCAGTGAGAAAACTGGGACATTTTAGCTATGTGGGAGATAGCCCTCTCCTCATGAGGCATGGGGTATAATAAATAAAACAGAAGAAAGGCTATAATTATAAAAATTACATTTTGCTTTATTTTGCATATCTTAATTAGTTCAGTTATCCCCTTTCTTCCTCTTTCTTCTTCGGCCTCTTGTGCCCATGTTTCTTCTTCTCATTCTGAAAACAGATAAGACAAACTGATTATGAACTTGAGTACAGTAGAACCCCACAATGTGGACACCTCAGTATTAAAAACACTTGGCCATTTAGACCATTTTTGTCTGGTATAAAAATGACCATTTTCTATCAAACAATCCTCCTTAAAACATTTTCGTAACGCAATTCTATGTTATTTAAGTATACTATATGGAATATTGTACTGTATCCATCTAATAAGTTAACTGCTGTCCAATCATAAGACTCATGCAGAGCTCCATTTCCACGTGTTTCTAGGGTATCTGCCTTTTATTTCAAGAAATGAAATCAGGACCATATGGAAGATTGGTTCTAACCAAATATGTTATCCACTCTAAATAAAGACTTAACTTACTTACTTACTTATGATTCAAATTCCTCATGCTTATTTTGTGATGTCAAATATCATAACAATAAGAAAATGTTTTAAGTGTGTGAAAGGCCTCAAACTATCCAATAATTCATTGGAAAAGTGTGACAACGCTCCAAACTATCCAATATTTCAAAGAAAAAGCCCTGTGCGCCTCTTTGGTCTTTTCTATGAAATATTGGACAGTTTTCGGCCTTTCTCCCTTACATATAAGCCCCATTTTTAAGAGATCCATTTTTGTGGGCGGTCTTAAAAGCAAGGTTCCACTGTATATATATTCAACACGGTACTTTCCCATGAAAAAACAGACTGTTACTTAAAAACTTTTTCTAATATCTTGTACTTTAAATTTCACATTCTGATGATGGTGATTAATATTATTGCTTTTGCTATGAGGAGTATGATGCAGACTGAGGCATGCCTGGAAATCTGTTCTTAGGGCAGATTGAGATTGAAGGAAATGGAACAGAGTAGCAGTCAATACCCGATCTGCTGCTGCTGTTGTTGCTGTTGTAGAGGATGATGAAAATTTGAGAAAATGAAGGAAGATACCATATTATTAATGATGAAAATATCTAAAAACAGCTAGGTATCACAAAGCCCACTCAAACAGCCTTTCTATCTAGTACCACTTAGAACACACGGTATCACAGCAGCCTGACTTGATATGACGCCTGATAAACATATGGCGCCAACAACAACAGAGATCAAGTTCTGTGGACATGCTGAGTGAAATGATCAGTACAGGATTCACACAGCCCAGGAGGGGTCAAACAAGGGGACCACATGGGGGCAGCATTCAATATACACCTTATCTTTGACCCTTTACCTTATGAATATTCATGTACAAATTAATAATTTGATGAATATTCACTTAACTTTAAATGGTACATGAAACAATAGATTTTTCTTTACCATGCAGACTTTGTAGAATCTGAGCTACAATATTGTATGAGTAAAAAGGGGAGAACCTATAGGAGCTGTCTGAACTGGGTCTTTCCTGTTTGGTAATGTGTCAAAAACGAGTCTATATCAAGTAAAGGGTTGAGATAATTAATTAATTAATTAGCCATGTATAGTGTGCATGTATTTGACTTCTTATATTTGCTTGTTAAGAAATGAATCAATTTGTTTATTTCCATTAAGAAAATAAGTATTTAACCCATACAATGCTGTGGACCCTTGTGATTGCCTTTTCAACCAGTTCAGATCAAGATCAGTCTGCATATCCATGCAGTCTGATCTTGGTATGCACTTTTCACTACTCAAGTCATAAATTTTCAGCAAGCCCCTCCACCTGTCCATAAACAACTAGTAGTTCAGTCCAAAATTAAAAAGGTTTTGTATTTGAATATCATTTAGTACTAAGTAAGGTTTGGTGGATTTGAGGTTCGCTAAGTGAAATTAGATCAAAACAGTGAATAACAGTGAATACTGTGATGGTAACACGGGTTCCCAGATTATCCTATTTACTTCCCCTGGTTCCCTGCTGGTAGATTACTCTGCAGGAGTCTGGAAGCCAGCTGTAGCCATGACCTCACAAGGTAAAGCCACATGAGAAGAATGGAATCACAGGGAACCAGCCTTTCATTACTTGATTATTAAAATAATAGTCTGCAGCTGTAATGAAGTCTAAATCAGTATAAAAGAGTGGAGAAAGGGATGAATATTGATTGCCAGATTGTACTAAACGATTGGAAAATGGAAATGGATGTTATTCAACCCTAACCATGCTACAACTCTTAATTGGACTTGTCCTTTCTTTATTTCGGACTGTCCCATTAGATGTTTACAGGGGTGCTTGCTGAAAATTTATTGACTGAAAAGCAAGCAGTGCTGACCATGAACAGACTGCACGGATGTGTAGGTTGATCCTGGTTTGCACTGGTCGCAAGTGCCCACAGCATTGTAAGGGTTTATGATAATGATAATGAAGGATCCATGTCCTATCTATCAAAGGATTACAGTTATATTTTCACTAAAAATAGGCCATATGGCAGGTCTATTGTAACCAGATAAAAGAGTCATCTCTCAGATATATCGACTTTAAAAAGTTCTTGATAAATGCAACCATATAAAACTAGAGTGTTCTTTTGTGTTTTTTTTTGTGTGTTTTAAATCATATGTTTCCCTTGGGCATATATAGTTAACACTGCTTCATTTCTCCATCATGTACAGTGCAGTACTGTACTACAGATACAACCCACCTTTAATATTTCAGGTAACTGTTTCAGCGCCTCTTTGTACTTCTCGATGAGAGGTCGAAGGTCATTCTTGTAGATCTTCATCACAGGGACCTTCTGTTTACCGGCATCCCGTACCATTTTCTTGAAGTGGAAGAACTGGGCAACAAATAAACAGTGTCAGTGGTTTTTGGTCAAAATATGCAGTTTTTAATTCCCCCCCCATAATTATGAGTTTACATACCATATTGTGTGCATGGACTCACTGTTGTAGGTAAAGATTATATTCTTAATAAAACTATGCAAACATGTTATATCATTGTTTTTATTATTCTTTTATGCAATAAACCTTCATTAAATAATATTAATGTACAAGGTGGTTGAGGGGTTAGTTCCAGCACTGCCAACATCAGATTTTGTGAAATTCACCAGACCTAAAAGGACAATAAAAACTAGAACCGCAAGCGGTATCTCGGTTTTCGCTTTTAACCTAATCAACTTGAACACTTTATTTCAACTCAGCCACAATTTTCAATATGAAACAGAACGAAAAGGGTTTTTTGAAGACCTACTCTCATTTGCACAGTTTTGTTGTTTTTTTTGCAATGTTAGAACATGCAAATATTTTCCCATACCCTGTCCCTTGAAATCCATCACATTCTGTGGTGCAGTCAACAAGGAACAAAATGCTGAAAACCGCATTTCATTCAGACTTTAACATTTTGAGTTATAAGCAAAAGAGTGATTTTAAGCAAAACGCCCTCTAGCGGCAAAATTAGAAACAAAATTGCAAAAAAAAGCAAATAGTTCAAACAAGTATATAAGTCGCACTAGTCAAACTTTTATTCTTATGTATCAGAATTTGAAGCATAAAACCTGATTTACAATTATTCCAAAAAAGGATCAAACTTTGGACTGCCGTATAATGACCAAATCAAGTCCGATCTTCAAAAACTAAACATAACTGGAAAGAGCTCTTGAAGAACTAAAACTTTTGTTCATATACTCTCAATGAAATATTTTTAGTTTTGGAGCTATTTGTGGCCGAATAAAAACACAATAATCGTATATGACCTTGACCTTTTCAATTCTTTTTTATTTTTTGAATTGTGAGGCCCTTTCAAACATAACAATATATATCGTGTGAAAATTTCATGAAGAATGAACAGAAAATAAAGTCAGGAGCGACAAAAACATGTTTTTGAAATTTTTATTTTTTTCCTAAAATTTAGTGAAGTTTGACCGTTTCTTGAGGACAAACCACGCATTTCCTTAATTCGCCATCCCATATATTTTGTGTGTATACGTCTTTTAAATGGTATGCCGCAGACGGAATTCTTCTATCTGATCTCTAACAAAAACGGATAGGTTTTTCGTAGACCTACCCTCATTTGCACAGTTTTTTTTTTTTTTTTTTTTTTTTGCATGGTTCGAACATTCAACCTTCCGTATCTCAAAAGCTTTCAGCCACATGGACCCTCGAATCCTATCATATGTTATTAGGCTATCAACAGGGAACAGAATGCAAAAAACCGCATTCGAATCGGACTTCCAACTTTTGAGTTATAAGCAAAAGAATGATTTCAAGAAAAGCGCCCCCTAGCGGCAAAATGAGAAAGAAAATTGATTAGAATTTTACTGTTAGGTACCAAGCAAAGCAGCAAATAGTTCAATCAAGTATACTAACGTTAGTCGCACAAGTCAAACTTTTTATTTTTATGTATCAGAATTTGAAGCATAAAACCTGATTTACAATTATTCCAAAAAAGGATCAAACTTTGGACTGCCGTATAATGACCAAAACAAGTCCGATCTTCAAAAACTAAGTATCACTGGAAAACAGTGATTACATGCATTGCGCCCCCTAGTGGCTAAATCAGAAATAAATGTGGAAAGTTTGACCAATTAGGCACATGTTCAGATAAAGATGACTCCATGCCCAAAATTTCATAGCTGTAGCTTTTCTCATCTGGCCGCTAGGCTGGACACAAAAATGGGTGGAATTGGAAAAATAATAAGAATAAAAAAAAAAAAAAAAAAAAAAAAACAGAAGAAGAGCAATAGGTTTTCGCCCAGCAGAGGCGAAAACCTAACAAAAAAATTTAATGGCTGCGAAACATCAAATATATTAGAAAAACGCATTTGCAAAAATTCAAAGGGTCTGGAAATACCATCATCAAACTCTAAACAATATGAAAATTCATTCTTTGTGGACACTGATTCACTGGAATTATCTCCCTGATAATATAGTGCATGCTGGCTCTGTTGAGGCATTCAAAAATGCCTTAAAGAGCCACCGCCAATAGTGCGGAGCTCTTCTTCCGTTGTGTAAAACCCAGTATTGGGATCTACAACGTATTTATTTCAGATTCAGATTCAGATTTCAGAAGAGTAAAATACACTGTACAAAATGCCTACATTATACATATTAGAAAAATTCCCCTATAAGCTTGTTCGCGCAATTTTTCCCCCCTCCTATGGGCCCGGACCCCTTTCCCCCCAAAGTGAAAAAAAAGCACTGCAGTGTTGATCATAATAAACTCTATTACAACGCCAGATGGATAGCATAGTGGTAACGCGCTTTGCTTGTCACTATTGCGTCCCAGGTTCTATACCTGGTTAAGTACACAAGAGAGTTCAGTGGTCGCCAGTCCAGACACGTAGGATTTCTCCCAGTTCTCTGTTTCCTCCCACACTAATGACCACAGGCGCAGCTACCAGAACCATCGTGAATGAATTATAAAAGTTTTGAAAACTTTTTTTATAATTAATGTAAAATAAATAAAAGTTTTAACTTTTTTTTTTAAATGTCAGATCCAATATAACATTAACCCTTAATCTGTGTACTGCAAATTGTTTAGCTGACTTGTGGTTTTATTTCATATAATCAAAATGCAGTACCTAGACTTTCCTTGAAATCCATCTCACCCTTTATGTGAAGTCCCATTTACAATATCTACAGACTGACAGGATAAAATTAAAGTCCTTAGATGAGGTTTCATATTCCACTTAGTTTTACAGCTATAATGTGAATGAAAACTTTAATCTGTACCTCAACATTTTGATAATGACCTTGGAACATTCAAACTGGCATCTTAGTAACCATCATAGGTTAGACAAAATTTTGATCCTTGCATTACCTGTGACCTTCACCTTGCACAAATGACATTGACCGTAGCAAGTAATAAAGATATATTTCCCAAAGTTTTAGTTTAATACTGTTTAGAGGTTACAAAAATATGGCTGGGACAAGATTTTGACACTTAGTACTCCTATCATTTACATGTGTTACATGACCCAACTTGCAGGGATCATTTTGGAGCGAGATTTGGGATAATTGCTCTATTTCTTGGGTTTGATTAATTTTTTTAGTTTACCGTCGCAGCGACAGTATTTCAGTCAAATAGAGACATCCAGCTAATTACAGGTGGAGGAAGACCCTGAATACTGGGAGGCTTCCTCACATGAAAATCCGAACTACCCTGCTGGGATTCGAACCTGTGCAGTAAGAGGTTGAGTGAGGTCGATGACTTTACCCTCTCAGCCAAGGAGGCCCCTTTTTTGGCTTGAAATCTCACTGAAATCTTCTATAGGAGAGAAAAATCCCATGTCTAAATATAATCCAAAATACAAAGGACTTAAATCTCTCACTGGACATAGACAAGTTATCATTTATTTTGGCCAAATAAGTCTTTGCTTGTGATTTTTTTTTCAGACAGAATTATCCGTGAGCTTGTTTTTAGCAAAATCAGATAAAATGGGATTATTATGCACAACACATTTCAATTGACTGCTAATGTAAATCTGATGTGGCTTTTCCATGGAAAATCTTGGTGTAAAATGACAAAATTGAGAGGTATAGGGGAACGGGAGATAACTCCTACGAGACTCTCCTGTAGGGAGATATATCAAGTAACTTTTAATGCTTCACTTTACCTCTTTCCCCTGCATTAATGTGAGGGCCGTCCCCTCTTTCCCTGCGCGAGCCGTTCGTC
This sequence comes from Solen grandis, assembly GCA_021229015.1. Classification (NCBI taxonomy): domain Eukaryota; kingdom Metazoa; phylum Mollusca; class Bivalvia; order Adapedonta; family Solenidae; genus Solen; species Solen grandis. The sequence goes on along the minus strand of CM037790.1, from coordinate 22,213,336 downwards.
CTATTCTGTGGATGTACGTCTGTATATACGCCGGAGAGTCATATGATATGACATACTTTACGTTGGCTATGTCCATCCCACGTGCCATGGCGTCCGAACATATAATACTGGAAATGTAGAAACATAACCCTTGTTCACACTTGCGTTCAATAATGTAACATAACTCTCTACCTCATGAATATTCATGTACAAAATCATCATTTCATGAATATTAATTGATTGATTTTTATTTGAAATAATAGATTATTATATGCCACAGATGTCTGTGTAGAAACTGAGCTACAATATTGTATAAGCAAACAGAGGAGACCCTGATCAGACAGCTCCTGTTTGGCTATGCTCAAAATTAGTCTATATGAAGTAAAGGATTAACATACTTAGAAATAACTTTCTTTGATGTAATCTTTCATACCTTAATGTTAACGCACAAACAATCGCTTACAGTCGAACAAACCACACCATACCCTAATACAGCCCTTTGTGCATATAATACTTCAATCAAATGGAAAACCTTTCAAATACAAAGTTTTTTATATATTGTAAGATGTTTAAGAAGGATGCTAATCCCAATCTTGGTACTACGTAGACACTTACATATCAATCTTCCCCTCGGCAAACTTTTGTATGATCCGGTCTCTGTGGGCCGCGTGAAGACCGGATGAGAACTCTCGCACCTCCACATCTCCAACAAGCTTGACCAGCAAGTATAATCTGTAGGTAAACCAAGTCAGTTCCAGTACTCTTCTGTCATGAAAATGTAGGTGACAAGCGTACACTGGATAAGACATTCAGAAAAGCTTGCTTATGTTTGGATGAATTTTGAAAAATTCTAATATATTTGAAACAAGGAACCGGTAGAACTAGGTTATGCTCTCTGAAGCGCTTTTGGACACCGGAATATTAGCCAGTCAGAAACTAAAGGGAACCAGGGACTGACAGATTGATGGATGGATTAAAAAGCGCCAACTATATGCTTGCTTTTCGGGGAGAATTATATAGTCCCTTTGCAGTACTAGGTGAAATATTTCATCTGACAGTGGCCTTTATACATAGTTAAAGTAAAATACTGGACCTGTGTGTTGCCTCGAGAGAGTTGGTGAAGCAGAGAATCTGGCGGTACTTCAGCGTGTGCAAGAGGTGTAGGATGATTAGCGGCTTGTCTCCGGGGCTCGACTCTATACAGTACTCCTGTAGCGGTAACATACAGATGTTATTATACAATTATACATTTTTTTTTGGGGGGGGGGGGTATATATAATATAGGAATGAGCTAGTCCTTAAATTTATTATTGCCCCTTGTCCCAGCTATAACTCATCATACAATTAACATATTTAGATAAGGTTTGGAAAACATGTTTATCTTACATCTACTGCAACAAAGACTGATAACACTTGCCTGATAAACTTAGCTTTTATCAGTCAGTTATTTTTAGAACAATTGGACTATCTCTCTACATCGATCATAGTGTTATGATAATTTCACTGTGTAATTATCAGTAGTACTGTTAATGAAAGGGTTCATTTTATTGGTATAAGATAAATAAAAACATTGTATTCGTAAACAATTGAGAAATATACTGTAAAAATAAAGAACTATTTTGTGTTAACATCGTTTTTTTTCTGCCCATATTATTGATTTCTGTTTGTAAGACAAAAAGAATAATTTGTCACTGTGATTCCTTTTTTTTTAAAAAAAGATAAATAGCTACTGTGTTTTGCTATAAAGTTTATCAGACGAGATTGGGAGAATTATAAATAACTCCGTAGAGCCTTGTCATTTATAATTCTCCCAGCCGAGCTGATTAACTTTAAATCAAACATAGTAGTGTATTATTCTCTATTTATCTCAATAAAATGAATGACAAGATTGCCTTTGGGCAAAATTCGTACATTTTTGACACAGTTATGGCCCCTTTGCCACTAAGAATTTGCTAAGAAAAATACCTGTTCGATTATGAGCTTTATATTCTCTGACATCTTCAGTGATATTTCTAGTTTTTGTTAGTTATAAATCAAAGGCAAGCAATACTGAATTACTGAAAAGGGTGTGGTCAGACATGATCCACAGATCCTCTGGTAGATATCCTTACTGGTGATAGGAATTGATTAAAACTATCCCTTGAGATGATTTATACCTCCACATATTGTTATGACACAGAAGAAGGGCTATAATTCTAGCAAAAATCATCGACAGAGTTATCTGCACTTGTCTGCTGACTGATTTTATCATGATAAATCATTTTTCCGAGTGTGAAGGCATTATCGACAGAACTTGTCAAATTTCATGTAATATGAGTGTGTGATGTGACAAGCATGATTATAGCCCCCAGTTCACTATGTGAAACAGGGTAAACTAGAACTATCACTAAATGTGATTAATACCCCCGCAATACTGCTTTAGAAATGATGAAGTTATTAGGATTAAGAAGAAGAGTATGAAAAAGACATTTTTACATTAGTTTTTTTTCCAGATTTTTGGCCGGGTTACACAGGTTGTGCTTGACCATTGTATGAAATTGTTTTGAATTCCAACCAGTATTTTTAAAGTTAAGCTCCGGACAAGGAAAAGTAACAAATGGCAATAACTCTGTAATTACAATAGATAGAGTTATGGTTCTTGTGCACTGCACTTCCTCTTATTGTGGTTGACAATTGTATGAAATTGTTTTGAATTCCAACCAGTTCTTTTTAAGTTATGCTATGGACAAGGAAAAAGTAACAAAGGGAAATAACTCTGTAATTACTCTAGATAGAGTTATGGTTCTTGAGCACTGCACTTCCTCATATTGTGGTTGACCATTGTATGAAATTGTTTTGAAATCCAACCAGTAGTTTACAAGTTATACTCTGGACAAGGAAAAGTAACTAAGGGCAATAACTCTGTAATTTCTATAGATAGAGTTATGGTTCTTGTGCACTGCACTTCCTCATATTGTGTTTGACCATTGTATGAAATTGTTTTGAAATCCAACCAGTAGTTTAAAGTTATACTCTGGACAAGGAAAAGTAACAAGGGCAATAACTCTGTAATTCTATAGATAGAGTTATGGTTCTTGTGCACTGCACTTCCTCATATTGTGGTTGACCATTGTATGAAATTGTTTTGAAATCCAACTTGTACTTTTCAAGTTATGCTCTGGACAAGGAAAAGTAACAAAGGGCAATAACTCTGTAATAAGTCAAGATGGAGTTATGGTTCTTGTGCACTGCACATCCTCTCCATGTGCTTGATCATTGCATGAAGTTGTATTGAATTCCAATAACGCAAAGGACCGCTGGACCGACCGACCGACCGACCAACCGACTGACCGACCGACCACCGGGTGACTCCTATATACTCCCCCAAACTTCGTTTCGAGGGTATAAAAACTGTTAATTGATAAAAGAGAAAGATAGAAAGGAAGAAAAAAAACAATTTCATAACAGATTTATAAATGGTTGAATCCCGTTAATTTTGCAATATCCCATCATTTGACAGGCAAATAACAATGTAATAAACTGCATGCATTAAACTATACAATCTAAATCAAACCTTGATTGATACAGATTTTAAAAGTAAGTGTTTCTAGAGATGTTCTGAAGAATCAACTGTTAACTTACCTTCAGTCCTGCCGGAGTGCTGTATTTCCCTACAAACTCGGCAGACTCCGGGGTTTTGTCAACTTCTGAAGAAAACATAAAAAGATATAATATTTTTAGCAAATGAATTAAATCTACTGAAACATTACCAAACCAAAATACAAAGTAAAATCCTCAGTCAATTTATAATCCTCTTCTATGATAATTGTTAAGTAGAGAGACATTGGCATGCATGATTAATTATACTTAAGGTAAGGATACAATATTATAAAATCTTATTAGACCTTATTTCTTATGTCAACTGCAAAACAAGTTTTTACATCTTGTGCACACACCTCTTAGCAGTGCCTGGTACCAGGAGCCCATTTCTCTATGTAGAACAAAAGACTTACGACTAAGATCAAATTTGTTCGTACAAAGTTTAGTGAAATGGGCCCCTGGTATGTACTGGTGTCATACATTTGGGAAGATCTAAAAAAAGTCTCATCCCAAAAAAGAACCGAAGTCACCACCTCAGATCCATGCAATATTAAACAATTTAATTTCAACTTATTTTTCATGTCAACTATATAAAAGTTTTATATAATTTGTGCTAATCATCTTTGTACCGATCTTTTACACCCCCGAAGAATCGGAACATCCAGAACAGGAACTGAGGCTGCCACCTCTGGTCCACTGTAAATGAACACTATCCTAAGACCACTGCGCCATTTTGATGTAAACTGAGCAACATATCGTCCTTTGAAAGCCAGAAGGAGCTATCAGCATATTTAAAAAGAAGGCTGATAGCCCCTTCTAGTTTTCAATGGACGATATACAGAATACAGCTATTATGCTTCACTTCTCCACAAGGACAACAGCTTGGCTCCGACTCTCAACAAGTTTCTTCCTTCCTTCAAGAAGACTCCGGGATGGTGATCAAGTAACATGCATCTACCCAGCAGTGGATGGCTTCTCAAACATCTTTTCAAACTGACTCTTAACTAAAGTAACTGGTGTTGCACGCAACACATGAGTCCCCTACCAGTGAGGTTCATAATTTTTCCGTTACCATATCAACCGGAATTTTGATCTGAGGATAAAACAACAAAGTAATGTGCCCGCCCTTGGCGGCTTTTTTTTTTTTTTTTACAAACTGGAATAATTTTAGCAGTCGTAGTAGAGGGTTACCAAAGGAACATCTTTACTAAAATATTTTGAAATCTAGCATTTAGTTTTGAAGGAGATGACTTTTAAAGTTTTCATTTTTTTTCTTTCCATTACCATAGCAACCAGAAGTTTGGTCCAAGAAAAACAAAACAATGAGACGTGCAGAATCTCCATACTGTCATCTATTCATATACCAAATTTCTTAAAATTATCTTAAACAGTTTTTAAATTATCGTGGGATCCAGATTTCCAGACATCCGAAAGGACAGACAGATGGAAAGACAGACAAACGTAGGGCAAACCTATAGTCTGGTGTAAAACACCAGCAGGGGACTAGTTATTGTATGGACAACAAGAGCTCCAGAGTGGTACCAATGCTCTTCTGTTTTACATGTTGACAACAAAATTCTAAGTTTAAAGGGGCATTACTCTGAAAATATAGCTTCCAAACTATTGCCCCTTGTCTTAAAACTGCGCTTTGTCATGATTATAAAGTTTCATGGTGAAACCTTTAAAAGTGTTTGGTAATGGGCTACATTGAAGTTTTTGCTTGACGATGACGACAACGACGACCAAGCAATCATAATCGCTCAACTTTTTTCTTCGAAACAGACAAGCTAAAAATGATGAACATTCATTTTTTACTTTTCATTTCATCTTTTTATCATACCTTTAGAATCGTTATCATCTTTAGAGGTAAACTCTTTCTCCTCCTCTCCTGTGTGGTCTCCCTCTTGTACTTGGGTGTCTGGGGTCGCCCCTCCCCCGACGGTCAGGGGCGGGACAGGGACGGACCTCATGACGGAAGTGAACAGTCTAGGCTGAAAGAGGTTCAGCTGCTGCAGCTTCTCTGGGTTCTGGGACAGGGTGGCCGAATACAGCAGCTTCTGTAGCTGTAGACAACATCATCATCATCATCATCACCATCAATAAAAGCAATATCATCATTGAAAATACTATCATAAATAATGCATGAAGAAATAGCAGTAGATTGAACATTTTTACAGCCAGTCTTTGACTTAATCATTCTTTTTAGCTTGGCTATTTTTAGCTCAGCTGTGTTTCAAAGAAAAAGAGGTATTGTCATCAACCTGGCGTTGTCATAGTCGTCGTAAAAAATTTAAACCTTGGCTTTAACTTCTGAGCTTTTAAACCTTCTGTCATCAAACTTCACATCAAGGTCTATAACTCTTTGGTCCATTTTGGCAAAATTTATCTCCCTTTTTTAAAACAAATAACAACAGACAAGCATTGGCATACGCATTCAGTGCTCTTGTTTTTAAGTGGTGTATCTTATTACCGATATTAGAAATGGTGACAAACACAAGTTTTACTGTAAACATACTGGTATCTGCATGTGGGCGGAGTTTGCTGCAGTGAGGAGGCTGGGTAGGGGGCGGGACTTGAACACGGCAGACTCCACCTGGACCAACCAGTCTTGTTTGATTTCGTCCATCATCCTGTCAGCTTCATCTATTACCTGAAACCACACATTGAGGTTACATATATTAAAAAAAATTCTGTATCACATATTTATTCCATACTTTAAATATATGCGGGAATTGCTATGCGGTTTTGAAAATATTAAAACTGTATCACTTTGAGATGAGATATAACCAATATTCACTCGAAACGAACGAATGAATAATTTATTATAATCAGACTTGATTTTTCTGGGTTGGACCAGTTCTCAGTATCTGCAAAGGTGTATAAACATTTTAGCCCCCTTGCAGTTTGAGAAGAAGATTCTTAAAGTTTTAAGCTTCTGTTACCTTGATAAGCAATGAACTGGAATCATTTGATCAATTATATTTAAACATCATGAAAGGAAAACCCCAGGGAAATTTCATCAAATTTGGCCAAGTGGTTTCAGAGGATATGTTATTTGAACAAGTAAGGACAACGGACAACCATCCATCTTAAAAGCTATTTAAACATATCAAAGTCATAGAAAACTTATCAGTATTGTTCTTTTACTTTAAATATAAAGACTTAAATTAACACACACACACACACAAAGTGTTGTTGTATTTTGTTGTATTGGGGTTTACCGTCGCTGCGATAGTATTTCAATCATATAGCGACGTCCAGCTAATTACAAGTGGAGGAAGACCCCGAGTACACAGGGGTACCTGTGTAGAACCACCGACCTACCGTAAGCTAACTGTAAGGCTTCGTCACATGAAAAATCCGAAGTCCCTATCGGGATTCGAACCCACAGCGGTGAGGGGCTGAGAGATTTGTAGTCCACGACTGTAACCGCTCGGCCACGTGAGGCAATAAACACCCAAAAGCAAATTCATATGAGGTTATCAGTCATAGTAAAGTCCCATAACCAAAATCAAACTTGACCTTATTTTGATATACTTGCATACCAAATATGAATTCAATACGAGGGGTGTTCAAAAAGTCCGCAAAAAAGTGTTCTCATTTCTTTATTTTAGAAGGCAGATTTATGAAATTGTAATGTAAGTCGATGTACTATCATTTTAATGCACAAATTAAATCTGTAACCCACGCGTGGAATAAAATATGTTTTCTCTAGTTTTCTCTTCGACATCCCGCACCAATAATTTGGTCGTTTAGATGAAAAATTAAATTATAGCGTTTCAAATGTTAAATTGTGAACATTAGTTTATGGCGTCATTTTGATTTCTGATGTAAGTTATCAATCAATGCATTATCTCCTCAATGGTACATGAATGGATGTTGAGCAAAATCAGCCATCAAATTTTCAGTGCTGAATGAATTTTCCAAGACTGAAACTATTAAAATGATACATAATGACTATAGTGAACCTTCTGCAACAGTGATATTCAAATGGTACAGACGGTTTGAGTAGGACAACATCGTTTATGAGGAGCAGAATGGCCGTCAAGTGACGAAGATGTCGCACGCGCACGCCACCGTCAAAGAGTTGCTTGGAAGAGATCAGTGGGTATAATGCCATCTCAGAAATTATGGACAGAACAGACTGTAGCTCTGAGACAGTCTTCAACATGATTCATGACCAGCTTAATATGCAACATATATGTGCCTGTTTGTGTGTACTTTGAATAGGATTAAGTGGTGTTCTTCAAACATTTTGAACATGTATGAATGTTTACATTGACATTATTTTGTGTTGGGCCATGATTCGTTAAAGGACATTACTATTGCTCCAACTTTAATTTAACTGCTATTGTATTAAATTTTACTGGTTGGTCTGAAGTTTTAGATATTACGTTCGTGTAACAGTGTAAATAGTGTTTCAACAGTTATTGCGTGGAAACGAAATGTCTACAGACAGCGCCATACCATAATATGTCCCGTCATTCGACAGGCATATAAAAACACATTCACTGAAAGGTATGCTCACAAAAAGGTACCAGTCATTTTTTTCTTTATCATATGAAAATACCACATTTTTCAGTAATTAACAAATTAATCAATTAGGATAGAGTTGCTATGGTGAAAATGTAGGAAATCTGATCTTATTTAAAACCTGTTACTTCAGCCACTAGGATTTCATTTAGGTGAACATTAGTGTTATCATTATTTTTATCATTATCAATATAACCTATGTACCATCAAGGTAGGTTAAACAGGAAAGACCTGATAAATGAATGTATAGGAGGGCGTTTTCAGAAAATATCTACCGCTACATTTTCACTAGTATCAAAGCTTTATTATAAAGTCTGACATAATAATTTAACACAAACAAAATGGCTACTGGTGGGTGTACAGGGGGAACACACTCCGAGGAAGTTTTGGATTTTGTTTGCTCTCCCTGTACGGCTAAAAATAAGAGTAGAAGAGCAGAGACATTCTGCGACACCTGTAAAAAATATTACTGCACAAGGTGTATTTCTTTTCATGATGAAATACACACAGATCATCGTAAACTCAGTCCAGGAGAGTTTCAGAACAAGCCAGTCATTCTCCTGCCCACAGAACGATGTGATCATCATGGCAGCGAGGTCATCCAGATGTTCTGCAGAGACCATGATGCAGTTGTCTGCAACACCTGTGTCTCCATGCATCACAGGTAAATCTTCTTTTTCTGTATAAGTTGATGTATAAGCAAACAAAGGAAACCCTGATCAGACAGCTTCTAAAGGAGCTGTCTGATTGGGTCTGGTCAAATGTGTCAAAATGAGTCTATATGTGGTAAAGGTTTATATGAAACATTCAAATTTCAAATAAGTTATATGATATATCTTAGAGAGAGAGAGAGATAAAGCTTATAAAGCTTATTGTAAAACAACTACATGTACATGATTGGCTATTGTTTTCCAGGTCATGCACTGCTGTGGTGTTCATACCAACAGAGATTAAGGATCTCCTGAAATCAACAACACTATCAAATATAAAATCTGAACTGAGCACTTCCCTTACAACCTTGAAAAACGATGAGAAATCTGGAAAGGCCAACGAAAGAAAACTGAATAAAAAGAAAAATTCCATCATAGAGTCCATAGAGAGTCATGGGCAAATGCTACAAGCAATAATCAATAGAATGGTTGACGAATCTAAAAAGGAAGTTGAAGACAGGTATCGCATGATAAAAGGTCAGCTCCAGGAAGAGATGGAAAAAAATCAAGAATTTAAAACAGAATTAGAACAAAGTGTCTTTCAGCTGGATGTTGCTGAAAAACAGAAAAATGACTCACAGATATTTGTATTGATGAAGAAATGTCAAGAAAGACTGAGTCAACTAAAAAAGCACCATGATGACTTTACAGCCTTGAAAGAGACCATGAAACTAGAATATGGCATTAACAAAGATATTAAGAAGAGTTTGGAAAAGTTCACGTCACTTGGGCCTGTCATTGACCAGCACATACCACCCTCCCTCTACAAAGTCAAACGTCAACATAGTGTAAGTGTGTGTCAAAATGGGACAACATGTTCCATAGACTGTTCCTGTCAACTTCCAGATGGCTCCTTCCTTGTGACAGACTACAACCACAAAAAGATTGTCCGTCTGGACAGTTTGTGCAGCAATATAACTGACCAGTGTCTAGTTTCAGGACGTCCATATTCTGTGTGTCTGGTAGGGGACAAGGAAGCTGCTGTTAGTCTTTTGTTTTCTCAAACTATCCAGTTTGTCTCAGTGGAAACAAAGCTAACCCTGACCAGGTCTGTTAAGCTTCAACACTACTGTAGAGGCCTTGCCTTCAGTATGGGGGAACTGTTCATATCAGATGGTAACAATGAAGTATATGTGTATGACACCGCTGGGAACCAACAAAGAACCCTGGGAACCAGCACACCAGGCCAGGGGAGTGTATTCAGTGGTACAGACCATATTGCTGTCGGTGCAGATAGACTGAAAGTTTATGTGTCAGACAGAGACATAGGCCTGGTGTGTGTCGACAGGATGGGAAAACATCTGTTTACATACAGGACAGTCAGTTGAAGAATGCATGGTGTATGTACGATACCGGGCAGCTGTTTGTCTGTGGCTATGGCTCACAATGTTATACAACTTGGCAGACCGGACATAGGCCTGGTGTGTGTGGACAGGAGGGGAAAAGACTTGTTTTAACCATTGATGGAGTTGCTGGGGTTCTTCTGGAACAGTGCTGCGGAGTAAGGTTACCAATTTCTGTCAGTTTTGATTCAAAGAATAAAAGACTGGTGGTAACCATTGATGGAGAAAGTTCTGTTTCAGTTTATGAGCTGGAATAAAATCACACAGACAGAACAGTATCGTATAACTATTGTATCTAACATTGACATTTTAGAACATCTATTTTACATTAATAGTTTATTGAAGTATTAAACAACAAATAACGCCATCTTTGCCAATGTCCAACCGACGGAACGTGATTGGTACTGACATTTTTTTAGCCCCTGACCAACATTTCTTTCTTTCAGGTCCTTGATTCAGCCCTTTCTGTCAGTTACACTCATTTTGTTCTTAATGATAATTCACCCCTTCATGCTTTGCCATTGTCGGATATATAAAAATAGCAAAAAACAAATCCTTCCCTACCTACCCACCTTAAAAGTTCTGGGCAGGAGCATTGCAAACAAACATATTTTTTAATGATGGCCTAAGATGTAGAAATTATAAGCATGTGTCTGGGTGGATTCTTTTGTTTATATTGTTTCAAATAAATACGATGATTATCTTTGTTTTACAAAGATACTTTAAATGACGGAGTTTGAATGATTAAAAATGTGATTTTTTAACTATAGACATCAAACACGAGTTTCATACCTTGACCTTTGAAACAACCACCAAAATTCGTACAGTACAAACTACCTGAATTAACACCTGTTGAGTGTTCATAACAACATCCTGTACTATCCGACACTTTTTGTCAGTCACATCGTGCTCCTATTCAATGTCTGTTTGAAGTACTTGACTGTAACGACATATGTCTTACCCATAAACCGACATACCATTTAGATGCCGTGATAAATGCACCATAAATATACTTCTTTATCACCGTTACTTTCAGTGTTAAAACACTTACAATGGCTTTTTGAAGTGAATGTATTTTGGTTTTGTACTGATTTCAGAAGTAGAACTTTTTGCATGTTTGATGGAGTAATTTTAATGCAAATTTCTCAAACATAAATGGATTTTATTGTTATTACTGACTACCTGTATAATATAGGTTGTTAAATTTATATGATAGTTTTATGATTTATATTTATTTTACAGAAAGCAAAACTCTACATGATTTACTGCTATAATAGTTAAATTTTTGTACAAACATGTGTATAAGACATATAATGCTGTACTGCATCACAAACATATACATTTGTAAATACTTTGTTTATTTAGCAATATTATCAATTTTAAAATTCTGTGTTATTTAACGGATTATAGACGAAACGTACCATTACCGAAGCGTACCAGGACGAAGCGTACCATTTATGCGGTCAAAGCGTACCACTTTAAAAATTATACGGAAATTGCTTGAATATGAATAAGTTTATGTTGCTGATGTTTATTAAGCATCCATAACTTGAATTTATTTCATATTTGATGTTTATGTACTTATTTGAAAACAGCGACATCGATTTTTGTAGAAAAAAATAAGACACGGAACCTCACACGGCAACAGGATATAAACTATATACCGGGGAATGTCATTTAATTTCAAATTAAATTTTGTATATCATAAGTGTTTCATTATCATCCTACATTTATCTAAATGCATTCATGTTGTGTTAATATTTAAAGAAAAATGCCAACGCAATATTATAATTTATCTTAAAGTTGCGAAACCATATACATACAAGCATGATGCCGAACCTTTTAATCATTAAAGGCAGTAATTATGTACTAACATCAAAAGCCGACTGTTAATTACTATTATCAAATCAATTATGATTGATTAATTGCTTTAATTAGCAATCATCATAGTCAGTATTACCAAAACCGCGAATCGTTAATGACATCGGTTTGCTTTATCGGTTTTCACACATAAATTAAATCATACCGACACGAATTACTCAAACAACAATTCGCATCGTATAAAATGGTGCGCATAGAAATAGAATGCACTCATCATGTCGAATCCTTTAACCATATCCAACCCGATTACACTATGTACAACGCGTGTTAACCCCTAGCTTTGCACAGAATCAAATTACGTCACAGGGTCATGGGGTTGGCGCGTGTCGAGTAGACAGTACACAATTAAATCAGCAATATCTCACGTAGGCATTTGAGGAAGCACGACTTTTTGTTTGTTGATTTTTTTTTCTTTTAAAGACATCAGTTCCTTTTCAATCGCATACGGATACTACATTTGGATCCATAATGAATAAGAGACATGGATTTCTTAATGCCAAATTGCAGTTTTTCAAAATCGTGCTGGTATGTTTAATATATTAATCATATTCCGATATTGATCTAGGTACTGACATGCATGCATTTTCATAGTAACAACAAGATCCCGTATTGACTAAAATACGCCATAAACACGAAAAAAAAGAAGATTATCTGCATATGTAATCTGACATTATCGGCGGTATATCACTCGATTTTTCACTCAATGTCGTGCCTTTTATTATTATAATATTGCATGTTTGACAAAATATTATTCCATTCTGTCATATATCACCTTTAAATCAATTCAATTTAAATAACAAAACATAAAATATTAGCGCTAAATTACCTATTTTGAAAAGTGGTACGCTTCGACCAAAAATGGTACGCTTTGGTAATGGTACGCTTCGGCAATGGTACGCTTCATCCATTACCCTTATTTAACAACCTGAGTATCGCAGGCAAAAATCATATTGCAATATTTTGCGATATTTGAACTTTAATATTGCGATTTTTTTGCAATATATTGCCTAAAATCAAAACATACATAAAATATGTGGATGCTTTTTTTAAGTTATATAAAGGTATTTTCATATTTTGAGCTTTTTGTGTACGGTACTCAAATTTATTGCCATAACTTTTCATTTGATTTTCCATTCATTCTTGTAGTAACCACTCCCATAAAATCATAATAGCTTGTTTATACTGCTTAACTGTTCTGCAATTATTTTGAGGTTGTGAAATTTACTTTAGAATACAAATATATAAAATTTAAATGTTGTATAAACATATTTGCTATTTCTTTCTACTGTATTTATTACATCTATTCAATACTTGATAATTATTCAGCTTTATAAAACACAATATATTGTGATATTTGAAATCATATTGGAATTATTGGCAAACAAATGGTATTGCGATAGATTGCAATATTGTGTTATATTGCCCAAAGACATATTAAACAAAGATAGGAAACTCCTGTAACTGGTCACTTAATTTTGCAAACTATCTGAAATATATGGAAAAATCACAGAGAAAAAAATAACTTTCTTATAAAAGTACAATTTTCCTAGTGCAAGAAAATATTTTCAGTTTGATTAATCTACATATTTTTGTTCAAACAGGGGCTTCTGTATTTAACATCCAACTTATTTTTTATTTCTTTACCGATTTTAATATATTAGGTACCGGTATTATTTTGAAGGCAATGTATTGTTCTATTGCAAGATATGAATTACTTTCAAATATCTCAAATAGAATAGCAGAAATTTGCAAATGTGACTTTGCGAGATCCAGACAATCTGCCGTGTGATATTGAGTGATTTTGATTACTTGCCAATCTTTGTTATCATAAGTCTTTGTATTGCCCACCCCTATTTATCCTACAACTTATCTAATCTGATATTGTTGGTCCCAGTTTGTATCAGATACGACTGGTTTTACTGTTACATATAACCGATAATTTGTATGATCATGATTGTTTTTAAACTGTTCAAGTTTTCCTTAATGGTGTGTACCAAATTTAACAATAGATAAATAATTTAAAAAAAAGATGGCAGCTTATTTATAGTACGAAAATGGGATCCCCATTAAAGAACGGAACTATTTTTCCTATTTTTGTTTTGAACCTCAAGCTTCGGTACACACTATACATGGCACTTTACAGTAAAACAAATTTTCAAACATGGGAGGTAATTTCAGGGGAGGTAATTTCAGCTGTTGTACAAACTATGTAATGATTATTCTTTCGATACATTTTACACAGAAATGTTGTTTTTGCTCATGTAAAATTGGAATACACCTGATAATTTTTTATAACACATTCATCAATTTCATATTCAAAATTAGACCATTGCTGTAAGGTAACAATCTAAAAAATTACAAAAAAAGATCTTCCATAAACTTTGATGACATGTATTTTCATTCAAATATCTTTCATCCACTCAGCCTTTAATGATGCAAGAAAGTTCTCAATATTTGTTAATTTTAAACCACATTCCTCATTGCTTTGAAATAAAACATTAATTAACTCTTAATTTTGTCTGGTTCCCCATCACATAAAAATTTGAAAATTGCTTTTTTGATGCTTTCAATCATTCCCTTATTCGGATTTGTAAAATGTTTAAGGGGTATCTCAGTTTTGATAAATCAAATGTTATTATTACTACCACCTTTCCCATTAATGTTAGATTTCTATGTTCCCATTGTTTAAGTATATTATACAATTCTTGTAATTTTTTGCTTATATTTTCAACAGTTATCTGCTGTTGATTGTTATAGAAGGTAACTCCAAGCTTTATAGCACATTCCAAAGTCCATATAAATGGTCTTTCAATACAAAATTTTATAATGTTCCCACTCTTAGTATTAAGGATTTGTGTGAAGGTTTAGGCATGAGCATCTAGAAAATGTATCTAATGTGTTTATTAATGTTTCAAATGACCCATGTGATCCATCATTAAAGTAAGTCGCATCATATGCAAATAGTGTTTGTTTTATTTCTTTTTGCTCTACCTTAATTCCTATATCTTTGTTTATGTTTATAAAATTTATAGGTATTTGTAAAAAACAAAATAAAAAAGGAAAAAAGAGAGAGGACAGGAAAATCGATCAACTTCATTGATTGGGAAACAAGTTTTTACAACATATACTCATCTCTCTTGACATTTCCTGCGTTGGACCAGTACTTTGCTCCTGGGAAAGCCATGAAAACTTCCTAACCCAAAGAGTTCAAGCCTGAAACCTTCGTGGACCACAGTGTCCTTCATGATTCTGATTGAACCCCCCACTTTCACTTTTATAATAATTTCAATTTAGGAATCTTAAGAAAAAGAAATCATAGTAAATATGTTTATACCTTTCATCTGATATAATCCTATACATCTTTGTAGGTCAGTCTAACATGTTAAACAAGAGCTGTCAGAGGACAGCACGCTCGACTATTCCAAATGCTTGTTGGTAAATCAAATGAAATCTATTTAACTTCTTGCCCTTCACATACCCTGTACATATTAATAGTCAAAAATAATATACCTTGATAGTCCGATACCCCTTAGTATTTTTATGATGTCTAAAATCAATCTCATGCCTAGTTAATGAGACATAAGCACAATAACACTGTGCATGCAAAACTTTAACCAAAAATCCAAGTTAGAAAAAGGCCATAATTTGTATAAAATTAAGTCCAAAAGTTATCCTCCTTAGTTTTCTGATGCCCCTGAAGACACTCCTTAACTTTCTAGTCAATTCCACAAGCAATTTCTGAGATAATAGCATGAAAGTACCTTGCATGCAAAAATTTAACTAAAATTGTAAGTGAAAAGGGGGTCATAATTTTTAATATATTCCATCAAGTGTTATCTTCCTTTATAGTATGATACCCCTAAACATATTAAAGATGTTTCAAATCAATCCCATGCCTGGACTCTGAGATATAAGCATGAAAGTACCTTGCATGCAAAACTTTAACCAAAATTTTAAGTTTAAAAAGGGGATATAAGTTATCCCTTATAGTATGATACCCTAAACATATTAAAGATGTTTCAAATCAATCATGCCTGGATCTGAGATATAGCATGAAAGTACTTGCATGCAAAACTTTAACCAAAATTTCTAAGTTAAAAAGAGCCATAATTTGTATTATATTCCATCAAGAGTTATTTACTTTGGTTGTCTGATGCCCCTAAACATATTCATAAACTTTCAAGTCAATACCATAAACGGTTATTGAGATATAAGGTTGATAGTAATTTGCACGCAAAACTTTAACCAAAAGCTGCAACGCCATCGCTGACGCCGACACCAGGGCGACTACAATAGCTCTCATATTCTTCGAATAGTCGAGCTAAAAATGACACTGGTATAGCTCCCCTGCTTAACGCTCAACATATAAGGGTAGTTCCAGGACTGGTTGGCCCAGTTTCAGGATAATGTGACTGGGTGTGGTATCATGCCACATGTCTACCGCGTGATACTGCAGTGTGGCAGCACTATGTCTCAAGTAGACTTAGTCTCCAAATGTCTGAAATACTGTCGACGGGACATTAAACCCAATAAACAAATACATATAAGACCTGCTTCTATACTTTTCTTACACATAAGCACTGTGAAATCATTAATTTTCATGGTGCACCAATTTTCGTCAATTTCGTGGAGGGTTTTATCCATGAATATTAATCCCCACTAAAAACTTGCCCCTTATATAGACCTCACGTTTTCTAGAACATAGATCCACAAGAAAAATATACCCACAAAATTCCCTTAGGTACATAATCAACAAAATTTAATGTCAACGAAAATTAATTCTTTTACAGTATCCTGACACGTTAAGACTTACCAGATATCGTAGATGTCCTAGACTGAAGCCGTCTGTCTTGTTAATATGGTCGACTAGTCTCCCAGGGGTTGCCACGATGATGTCATACATGCTCTGGTACCCTCTTAGTCTGTAGACATGAACATATCCTCATTTATTTTGCATGTAAATTACATTAAAGAGCCAGCTAGCTGTACTGAATGAATAAACCAATTAAATCTCATTAATCTCAGAATTTGTTCAAACAAGTATGGCTTTTTATCTGGTCTGGTGCCCAAATAGCATAATGGTTAATGCAATGGCATTTCACTAATGCATTCCGGGTTCAATCCAAAGTCGATCCGACATTGTATATGAAAGGGTATGGATCGCCTATTCAGACACGTCGGTTTTCTACGGTTAATCCAGTTTCCTTCCACACCAAGAACTACAAGAAACAGCAGTGCCAACAAGGAAATTTGAATAAGCCAGTCACTTCCTCTCCAATTATCGTAAAATGAAATTAATAAAACTTATTATCTTTTTTTTTATTGATCAGGTGGTTTGAACCGGTTCTTAAAATATAACATTTCTAATAATTTTGATAATCCTTGAAAAGAAAAGGGTAAACAAAGCCCAATGTCTAAGTTATTTTACATACAATATTACATAATTAACACAGTATAAACAGATAGTTTGTACAATACAAACCTTTTGGACACCAAGGACTGTTGTTCTGCTGCCAAGGTTTTCTGGCCCACCAACAAACCAACCTGCAATATAATTAGTAATAATGTAACAATTGTTGTTTCATCATTTATTGATATTACATATATACCGGAGGGCGGAGGAACTGTTATCTAAAACTTGTAACTTCAACTTTTCATAATTGAATTTCCCATACCAGGAATTTCTAGATCCACATGTAAACAAGAGCACTTAATATCACATAATATACCATGCTACAACTATACTTTAAATTTTGTTTGTTTGTTGGGTTTAACGTCCCACTGACAATATTTCAGTCACTTGGAGATGATGCCTACTTTAGACAGATATAGTGCTGCCACACTGCAATATTACGCCGTAGTCATGTGGCATGATATCACACCCAATTTCACCGGGTCAACCAGCCCTGGAACTACCCTCATATACTGAGCGCCAAGCAAGGAAGCTATACCAATATCATTTTTTTACGACTTTGGTATGTTGCGGCCAGGGATCAAAACCTCCCGATTCGGGGCAGATGCTTTAACCATTTGGACACCGGGACCAGTTATACTCTGAAATGACTGGGACCTTTGAGCTGGTTATAAAACTTTGTAAAGATGGTCAATTACTATTTTGACCAAGTTTGATAGCTTAAACTTTTTTATTTTACGTCAATTGGAAAACAAGTTTTTACAACTTATACTAGTCCCTCTCAATGGATCCTGGGTTGGACCAGTAATTAGTGCCTGGAAAGGCCATGAAAAACCATGAAAGACAGGTACTTTTAAATCATCTTTCTTATAATGTAAGAACCATAACTCTGAAGTGACTTGGAGTTTCTTGCTGGTTATCTAACTTGATCAAGATATTCTGCTAATACACACTATGACAAAGTTAAGTAAAGATCGGTTAACATACATTAGAGTTGGAGAGTGGTCACTATTTTTTCATTAATCCAAGGGCAGTAACTATGAAGCATCTCTGAATTTAGCACTTTCTGACCAGTTATTGAATTTGGTCAAAATATTGTGCCCATATACATTGTGACCAAGTTTGGTAAAAAATCAGTTCACATTTAGAGTAAGGGAGATAACCTTTCACTAACTGCAGATCAATCCATAATATGTCATTTGAAGGGTGTATAACAACAATTGTCTGAATTATTTACCCAGTACATTATGACTTGACTATTTGAGTTTACTGTCGCTTCGACAGTATTTCAGTCATATAGTGACATCCAGCTAATTACAGGTGGAGGAAGACCCCGATGACCCTGTCGGGATTCGAATCGCGGTGAGGGGCTGAGTGAGTGTTAAAGTCAGCGACTTTACACTCTCGGCCACGGAGGCCCCCAGTACATTATGAGAAATATATGAAAACAAAACGTTATCATGATATATCAAGGGTATACATCCATTTCCCAGAACAGACTGCTAGTCTAGACCTACCTTCAACTGTGTACCTGCACAGTACGTCTGAAACACTTTAAAGACCTGAGTTGCTAGGTCACGTACAGGTAGCACCGCCAGGGCTCGAACCTCACACCTCACTCTCGACCTCAGGGCCTGCAGACAGTCAAAAAGAGTTTAACTATTAAAAGTGAAAATGATACAATGTACAAGTTGAAATAGCTTAGCCTGGGTTTTCTTACAATTTATTAATTTTGAAAACAGAAATTTGCCATATAAAAAATTCCAGTCACATATTACATTTTCTTTTAATTCCAATTTATTTATTTATCTTGCTTATTCATATAATAATTTCTATACCATTATGATAATTTACTAGATTCCTAAAATTTGTCTATGATAAAATAATATGAAGAATTTTATAAAAGCTTATAAATTATCCATGACAATCTCCAAATCAAAACCCTGAGACTTTGTCATTTACTATGGGGAATAAAAAAATAGATATACCTGTATTATATATTAAACTAGAAATGTGCCAGATAATATTTAGTGGATAACAATCTATATTGAACTGTTTTTTTTAAATCAGTTACATGAATTTACACGAATTATATCCATTATATATTATAAATACGGCCCCTGGTAGAGTTTCTAGCCACAATATGTACTATATATGCATATGACTGACCTAAGTGTTGAAAATGCATTAATTGATTCAGGATTCTATGAATTATGATAAAAAATGTTAATACCCTAATAAAATAAATGATATACAGGGCTCTCCATAGTCTTTGAAACCCAAGAGTCATTGACTCTTGGGGTCAAATTTTCAAGAGTCAAAAACAAATTCTTAATAGTCAAATAAAATTTGCAATATTTCGCTTAGATCGTAATATGTCACAAATTTTACATGTAGCAATATACATGTTTAGATTAACAAAGTTTGTATGTAATGTATACTAGTTTATTGTATGTACATATGTGTTCTGATTAAAAGTAATCCTGTTTTAAATCAAAACAAAACAAAATGAAAATTAAATTTATTTCTATAATATTGCATACAAAACACAAGAATATAATAAATATCTGGACAACGGCGTATGCTGATGATTTGTCCTCTAGGAAGGTAGCCCCCTTTCTTCTGCTGAATGGTGATGAGTTCATTCTGGGCCATCAATGACAGATTATTTGTCACAATGAAACACAAAGCATGTGACTGGAACTCCTGAAAATAGTCAACCAAAAGATAAATGAAAATAAGAATTATTATCTGTTCCATTACTTAGAAGTGTAGTCACATTGGGAAGCTGCATTTTTATCATGGAATAGTCTAAGTCATCATAATAAACTTGTCAATTTCAAATGTTAACAGGATAATCTAATTCATAAATTCTAGCATATCTAGATTCTATTTTTTAAAAAATGGTGAAAAAATCATTCCCTTAATGTGGAAAGAAAATGACAGCTGTAATATTCTTATTGAGACTAGAGCTACCTTTTTTATTTAAAGTAGAAAACAAAAGATGATATTTGGTAATGGCAAATTTTCAAGAGACAAAAACAAATTCTTACCAATATCATTCAAAATTTAATAGATAAATATCCAGGCATATTAAAACATATTTGCTCAAATCATTATCAGTTATTCAATACAGAAAGATAGCTAAGGAAAAATAAAAGTTTTACTTACCTTCATCATTACGTTTTTTTGTTGTTTTTTTCTTTAAACCTTGTTTGATTCTGTAAGACTCGATCTACTTTCAGTTTTGGTCCAATATTTTCAGTTGACAGACTATTCATACCTATTTGTTACAATCATCACACCTTTCATTTAAACCAGCATGGTTAAAGTACTGCCATTAAACTATTTGTTATTATCAAACAATAAAAATTTCAGCCGATTCCGATTGGTAATTAACCTGAGTAACAGCCATAGGAAGTAAACACATTTTGTCATGGTTCCTTGCCTTGAGTCTTTCTCAAGTCGTAAAAACGGGATCCAGCAACCTCGTGTACAGATTGAAAGTTCACGAAGATTGCCGACACAATACGGGAATTTGGAATTAGAGATTGGTTACGCAATCAGCGATTACATTCAATGGTGTATATGAAGATTGCCGAAGCAATACGAGAATTTATTAGGCTAATTAGAGTAACTGACAGTGATAGCCAGTCAATGGGGGGTCAGTTGCACTTACTGATCACGTAATCTGTTTGAGGCGGTGCTTTTATGATCGACTGATCTGGTGATATTGACGCACCAGCTGTTATTGCCCCGGGTCAAAATGACGCTTGATACAATTTTACCCCGGGTCAAATAAGCGTCATTGAGAAATCTCCCGGGTCAAAACCCGGGAGCTCGGGTCAAAGGAGAGCCCTGATATAAATGATAAACAAAAATGAAATCTTGTTGTTTGAGTGTGGTTCGATCTGTAAACTTAATTTCGGTCCTGTGAATCTTGTAAAATTTAAGGACCAAATGTCCTGTGATTCCTAAAAACTTTTTGGAATGTCTGAAATGTTCTTCAGTTTACAGCAATATTTTCTGAACAATGTTACCTGGACAATTGGCAAGACAAAGGCCAGTGTTTTGCCACTCCCAGTTGGGGCTGACACGCAGATGTCACTAGGTCGGTACCCTGCCCGGCCAGTCTGGAACCCTGTCATGCTGGACTCCAACATGGCTGGGATAACCTGCATCTGGACTGGAAACACACAGGACTAAATGTTCAACAAACCTGAAGGCGATTATTACCTCCACATACCACTTCGACACAAAAGAAGGGCTATGACTCTAACAAAATCTTTGACACAGTTACCTGCACTTGTCTACTGATTAGCCTTACCAATATAAATCATTATTCTAAGTGTGAAAGCATGATCAACAACAGTAAACCAAACTTAAGGTAATCCATCCATCAATAATTTGTAATCATAGTCCATTCAAGTGATCATAGGAATTTTATAGTAAATGCAAGCCTTTATAGACTTTGAGCAACAGAGCTTTTAACTCCAAGTCAATGGATGCTTGCATCTACACTGAAGTCTTTTCAAGCATTTGAAAGACCATGATTTTAATTTAGTGATGAATGGATTATCTTATTGTAATGTGAGTGTTTGGCGGTCACAGGGCAGGACCTGACAGGACGAGATGGCACATGATGTAACGTTACGAGCAAAAGTCCTATATAGCTTCCATCCACTTCACATAGATGTGAAGCAGGGGGTATACTCAACAGTAATATGTAACATTTGTGATAAACCAAAATATTCAATAAAGGATATAAAAGTTAAGACTCCATGTAATTAGAATTATAAAGCTTATATTGAAGTGTATTATATTCTGCCAACCTGGAAAAAAGTGGGTGATGTCATTTTCTGATAGTTTGTTCTTTAGATCTTCTTCCAACAGTGGCATCTCTGCCACAGGTAGCAGGCTCGAGCTCAGGTTCCCAGACACAACACTGGGGTTGGACAACCATTCCGGCAATACACGCTTCACCTGTGGGTCAAATATATAAATGAATAAATTAATCACACCATATCAGGATCACTTTTCCGTCTGTCCGTCACACTTCAGCAGGTAAGACTTGTGTTCCAGAGAACACTCTTGTTTATGATTTCTAATCAATACTACGGTGGCAAAAATTTACCATTAATATCTACCATGATTTCAAGGAATGTGCTCATAGATCTAAATTTAACCTATATATCATATGACAAGTAATTAAACATTTTCAAATAGTACTACTTTTATAGCTATACTGTTTTTATAAATACTTACTAATATTTATCAATATTTAAAGAGTGGTATGGGTAATTGGCAACATTATTTTTAACTGCAGATGATTACTACTCTGAACCAGAATGACCAAATACGGGGATTTATTTAATTAGGAGTCCACTAACAGTATTAGATGTACCTTTTCAACTTTGACTGGCTTGACATCTCCAATAACTGTAAACCCTCCTACTTCATTAGGTGGTTTTTGGCCATTTTCAGTGTCCATAGGTTTGGCATCTACATCAGAGTTTTTACTTTTGTCTGATTCAACATCACTATTTATCTCACCTGACCTACTTAACTCCACATCTATATCTTCTTCCGGAGGTTTGAAAGAAACCGACTTTTTCTTACCTAAACTGTCACCTAACTTAGAACCATGAACCTTCTCCGTTTTAGAGTCTTTAGTCACATTTTTGTCTACATTTTGTTTGAGTTTCTTTGACTTAGGTGTGGAGTCTTGACTTTTGTTAACATCTATATCACCACTTTCAGAACTTTCACGGTTTCGTTTTTTCTTTTTCTTCGGTGTAGGAATGTCAACCTGACTGTCATGTACACACATATCATCAGAGTCAACCACAAGTTTATCATCTTGAGTAATTTCATTTTTCACAGTCTTTTTCTTTTTATCCGATTTCTGATCTAGGTCAATGGATGGTAGTCCTTTTTCCAAGCTTTTCTTTCTGGCCTTTGCCTGTATTTGTATCTGTTTTAAAATTTCTGAAGCGTCTAGTTTTGGTTTCTCTGCCTCATTTTCCTCCTCTCCAAGATATCTGAAAATGTAAATGTGAGTCCAGGAAGAGAAATACATGAAACATTTAGACAGGGATTTATGTAAACAGTCTGGCACAGCAGTTCAGCCATCACCCTGTAAGCAAGTGGTTCTGGGTTCAAGTCCTGCCTAATGCGTTCAGTTATCACTAACACCTGCAACTGTTTGCAAGTTAGTGACCGTTCTAGCAGCAACGATACAACAGAGACTCAAACACTAAGGTTATCAACTGTTGACATTAACTGAATAATAACAGGTCTGGCTTCACATTTTTATCACCTGGTCAAATTTCATTACTTTATTTTCCACTTAAGATAATCCAGAGGTTTTCTTAAGTGGACGCCCGCTTGCCCGTGCAGGGTTAAAATCACCAAGGGCAAGTGATTTTTCCAAGGAGATAGCCCGTCGGGCAAGTTTATTTTCATAAATAAAATTATCGTTTATTGGGTTACCAGTCAAAACGGACCCAAGTAAAAACGGACCCAAGTTGAAACGGTGCCAAATTGGTCAAAACGGACCCATAAAAAAGTCAAAACGGACCCATCCTTATTCAAAATAGTCAAAACGGTGCCATTTATAGTCAAAACGGTGCCACTTTGGTTAAAACGGACCCCATGTAAAATTTATTGTAAATTATTGTATAAATATAAGGATGATTTGTTAAGAACTTCGAAGTCAACAGAAATATGTTATAAACCGTTTTAATGAGATTATATTATTGATATAAAGAGATTAAATTATTGATACAAACATCTACTACGGTTTGTTTCATGATAAATAATCATAAGGTTAATCCTTTGAAGAATTCATAAATTTATAAATAAATGAAACCGTTGAAATTTAATGGTAATTGAGATGTCAGTTTTAATGTGATGATTAAATTATTGCTACAAAAATCCACACCACACGGAATAAAGTTTAATTGTCGGCGTTTGTGTTGAGAACGCTAATTAAAGGTACGTGAAGATATAAAAGTGTGAATAAATAAAGGAAATGCGCTAAATCTATCGTTATGATGTAATTAATTAGGAGAGATCAATAGAAACCGCTGTTTTCACGGTTTACTCTCGCTGCAACATATATATATATTTCTCAGAGTTAAATTCGTCATAATGCATGTTGTTCGGTTATATTCTGTGTGGACATATTAAGTTTGTGTTTTAGTCGTAATTTATATAGGAAAAATGAACTAGGCATAGTGTGGTTAGTATGTCTAACCCTCCGTGTTTGTTCTGTAGCAGGCCTGTGTATCGTCACCATCATGCCATCAGCTGCGACAGTTGCAGCGGATGGCAGCACCGCGGCTGCGGAAACACAGGTAAGTATTTTTTTTATCATTTAGAAATACAAATGTTTACATTTCTGTGATTTTATGAAAGACAATGTAACGTTGTAATGTTTTAAAAAAAATTGTAGATCATGTTCTTAAAATATTCATATTTCTGTGATTTATTTTTAAAAAATTTAAAATATTATTATTCTTAGTTCTGTAATTATTTAAAATAAATATTTAACGATATATTATCATTTCATTATCACTCTGTTTGAAATATATGATTTCTCCTTACGTATTGAAGACAATGCTATTTTATTAACATACCCTATAGGAATAACAGCGAAACAGTACCGAAAGGCCGTAGCTGAAGAGAGTGAGCTGCACTTCTTGTGTGTGTCATGCACTACCAGGACTGACGGCCAGGTGGAATCAGACGAGGAGTCGGAGAGCCGGTCCTTCATTGAACCAGACACACACACACACACGCACACACATCTTCATTTAAATTCATCTTATGAATGAGAGATATGAAGGGTTAACTGGCCAATTTAAATTACAAAAAATATCACTCATGATGTCAGTAAATCTTTAAACATTTATCGAAAATAAATGTAAGAAATTCTTATAATATAAATAACCTTTCCATTTCGTACAGATACAAATACAAACTCACACATTTGATTTTTCACACTTCAAATAAAAATCGACTTGCCTTAAACATGTTCTTTTATCAAATTACTTGATTATTCACACATACTTAATGTCACGTTGCATTAAACACGTTCCTTTGATCAATGTATCTGATTGTTCACACGTTCGTAACCATTCACATATAATGGGGCCGTTTATATGGGGCCGTTTTGACCGATCTTCTCACCCAGTTGGGGCCGTTTTGACCAATTTGGCACCGTTTTAACTTGGGTCCGTTTTTACTTGGGTCCGTTTTGACTGGATACCGTTTATTGTTGTTTTTTTTAAATTTTATTTTCCACATTATATAGGGGTTGAGTTGATTGCAAATTG
This sequence comes from Solen grandis, assembly GCA_021229015.1. NCBI lineage: Eukaryota > Metazoa > Mollusca > Bivalvia > Adapedonta > Solenidae > Solen > Solen grandis. The sequence continues at coordinate 22,187,559 of CM037790.1, read as the reverse complement.
TATTTGATACATGTTAACTAAAATTCATTTAAACATTAACAAACACTAACTAACTTAAAGATCGGACAAGCTGTTTTACTGGGGGCAAGTAGATGTTCAAAGTAACTTGCCCCCTGGGCAAGTGAAAGTCAAATCCTTAAGGAAACCCCTGTATAATGTCAATCATGACATATTCATATACCATACAACAGGACCTTAATATTAAGGTATATATTTGAATATATCCAGCATACAACATTAACAAGCATTTAGTTTTAACATAATGCTAGTAACCTATCTTCAGGTTTCTACTCACATAACAATGGTCTTGTTTAAATTAAGGATATGGACGCTTGACGAAAAAGGACTCCCAAAACATTTCCACTATTCTGTCTATCTAGAAATTGAACAACTAATTAAGTTACTTAACTGAACTGTTTTGCTTTGCAATGACCCTTACAAAACGAATGATTTGTTTACCGTGATACTGTAAATAACGCCATGTTCTCACGATCTATTTATCAAATGGGTAGGTGTCAGACGTTTTCACATGGTGAATCAAACCCACATGGGAGCAGACATCTTGTTTGTTTACGTCTTCTACGATGAAACCCAAAATAATCCGATTCATGCATTTTGTTAGCCAATGAAAGCATGACAAACGCACTTCCGGTAAATTTACGTAAAATTACAACAATGTCGGGTTGTTCAAAGGCAATTTGGGTTGTCAACCCATTTTTTGACCGATTTGAGTCTTATCTATATAAAGTTGTGTCACACAAGATGTATGCCGTAACACTTGTATTTTTCCTGGCTATATCTGGAATATCTCTGGCTTATTTCTTTTCATTTTGGTCGAAAGAGTTTGTGTCAGATTTCGGAAGTAGACGACAGATTTCTTCCTCTCAAATTTACACATCTTCAAGTCATGGGACGTCTTTAATCAAACGACAGAGGCAACAGTCTGTTCCGATCAATTCAGGTCAGCCTTATTTGATCATTTCATCATCTAACTTGTTAGGGTCAGATCAACTGAATATCTTAATTGGTCATGTACCAAACTAATTAAACTTGCATATGGGAAAACCAGAATGGACTTTTATTTTTTTCAACAAGTTGTTAAAACTAAATATTAATCACTCCCTATGTCACTGGTGGTGGCGTATGTGGTCAAAACAGAAGTGGTAAACCCATATTGGTTGGACCATTTTCACCCACTATGTAACCCTCTCAGTCTCAATCTCATGTACATGCCAAGGAATCAAACCTGGTGTTCATTGGTGAGAAGGGAAGCATGTTACCACTATCCAGACACCCTGTTTATTACCAGAGGGTATGGCACTTAGTATTTTTGAAGAAAGAAAAAAAAAATATCTATATACATGACCAAGGGATGGGCCAGTTTTGAAACCAGTGTACAAACAAAACCACAGTATTTAGGAATATATTTGGTCCTGATACAAGTCAATGTATTCCCTCTCATGCACAAGAAAATCACTCTTTTCTTCACCATTGTCCCATACATTCTCAATTCTGCATAATTTTTCATTAGTCGGACCTTGCCACTGGCAATTTCCATTGTAAACAGCATTTGGTACACATATTTTTCAGTTTAACAAACCAGATCAATAAAGTATCCAAAGATCTTACAGATGTTTTTTTTGTTTTGTTTTTTATATACGGCTCAGCATATTATTATATTTGAGAAGATTACCTAAAGAATCCAACTTTCTCTTTCAAACAACCATTTTGGCCACATGGCTTTCTTTTAAACTGATCATAGTTTCAGTGGGCCAACTAGAGATGGAGGTCATCCAATCAAACCCTATAAACAGTGACCTCTCCAAAAAAGGACATTGTGGTGAAGTGGAGGCAAGCATAAAGTTCTGCAGATGATCTGGAGGTTCTTGTTTTAACAAAGGGGCTAGTTTTCTGTTCTACTTTGACATATGATATATAGTACATGCAGTCTAATTATCTTTTTTTATTATGTAAGTGCTTATTTCTATTTACAGATATCAAGAAAGAAGCAGTGGCTGCCATGAACCTTGCTCTGGACATGGAAGCTCAAGGGAAGCATGACAAGGCCATGAAGCTGTTTCAGCATGCTCTGAATCTTGACCCTTCCCATGCCGATATCTTGACTTCGTTTGGAGAATTTCTAGAGCACCATGAAAAGGATATCAGGAGAGCTGAGCAGCTGTATAGCAGAGCACTGTTATTATGCCCTGATCATAGTAAAGCTTTGGTAAATATAAAACGTGTCTTACCACTAGTGGAAGAAATTGACCAAAGGATGTATAATGCTATTGATAAAAAACTGGATCTTCTCTATAAAGTGCCAAATAATCATCCAGGATTAAGAGACAGAAGAAAGAAGCTTATTTTCAGCATATATATCATACTAATGCTATTGAAGGCAACACGTTGACACTTGCGCAAACTAGGTCTATTGTTGAAACAGGAGTAGCGATTGGTGGAAAGTCCCTTGTGGAACAACAAGAGGTTCTAGGATTAGATTCTGCTTTAAGTTATGTGAATAATACCCTTTTAGGGCGTGTTGGATCGATCACATTGGAAGATATTCTTCAAATTCACAAAAGAGTGCTTGGATTCGTTGATCCTATTGAAGGAGGAAGGATGAGACTAACGCAAGTGTTTGTTGGAGACTTCATCCCGCCACCTCCAGATTCTGTTCCTGCACTGATGGATGAGTTCATAGAGTGGCTTAATTCTGAAGAAGCTCTCGGTCTCCACCCAATAGAATATGCAGCCATCGCTCATTACAAACTTGTGGTGATCCATCCGTTTTATGATGGAAATGGTCGAACGTCGAGGCTTTTAATGAACTTGATATTAATGCAAGTTGGGTTTCCACCAGTGACTATACACGTCGAAGAACGTGCAAGATACTATGAAACTTTAGAAGATGCCAATCAAGGAGACTTAAGGTCTTTCATTAGATTTATATCTGAGTGTGCTGAGAGAACCTTAGATGAATTTTTATTGGCGACTGTAGAAAATCCGTCTGCAGTGCTTCCACATTTATCAAACTTCCACAAAAATCGTAGCAGATCAGAACGTGTGATATATGCTGAGCCTGATCCCTAAGGCGGTCCTATAATTAACCCTTGACCTCATTAATATTCATGTACAATCATGCTTGGTGAATAGCATTATAAATTTACTGAATGTTAAATGGTATACTATATACCCTGTGATTTTTTTACCTCTGCCTTCACTGTGGATGCAATGTTTTGGTAACAGTGCAGCCATGGATGCACAAAATATATGAAAACTACTATTAAACTTTAAGTAAGATGCAAACTTTCCATTTTGGGACTCATAATTTTTTAGCCTAGTGAGTCCTTGGACATGGTAAGCAGAAATTGAAGAAAAATCACTGTATACCAGTATATCAATGAATGGATTTTTAATTGCTGTGCAGACTGTGTAAAATCTGAGCAACAAAATTGTATGAGCAAACAGAGATGACTCTGATCAGACAGCTGATCTGGGTTGCCGCTGTTTGCCAAAAAATGAGTCAAAATTAGTCTATATGAGGTAAAGGGTTAAATATATTTACGGTGCATGGAATATTTAGAGACTCTGGATAAGTCTTTCAAGATCTGATAATGTGTCTCCATTAATTTTCTGTGCAATATTTTGTATCATCCTGTTATGAGTGCTAAAAAGTTAATATTATATATTTATTTTTGAATCTGCTGTGATGTATATTTGTTGACATTCAAATCATGTATTTATTGTGTTTCAAAAATGTGTGGAAGTGTTCAGATGATATTTTGCTTATTGTTATGCCCCCACAAAGTGGGGTGCATATAGCGTTGCACTTGTCCGTCCGTCCGTCAGTCCGTCAGTCCATCAGTCCGTCCGTACGTCCCGAAATCTTGTGAACGCAACTCCTCTTAAACCGGATGGCAGATTTTGCTTAAACTTCCAGGGATGAACAACCTTAATGTGTAGATGGTAGTAAAGAAAGGAATTTTCGCGGCGACCAAATTTAACAGAATTATGGCCCTTTGTTGATTTGTTAACTATATACCATATAGAAATTTTGTGAACGCAACTCCTCTTCAACCGGATGGCAGATTTTGCTTAAACTTCCAGGGATGAACAACCTTAATGTGTAGATGGAAGTAAAGGAAGGAATTTTCGCGGCGACCAAATTTAACAGAAATATGGCCCTTTGTTGATTTTTTCACTATATACTAAAATTATACCATATAGAAATTTTGTGAACGCAACTCCTCTTCAACCGGATGGCAGATTTTGCTTAAACTTCCAGGGATGAACAACCTTAATGTGTAGATGGAAGTAAAGGAAGGAATTTTTCGTGGCGACCAAATTTAACAGAATTATGGCCCTTTGTTGATTTTTTCACTATATACCATATAGAAATTTTGTGAAAGCAACTCCTCTTAAACCAGATGGCAGATTTTGCTTAAACTTCCAGTGATGAATAACCTTAATGTGTAGATGGACAATGTACAGATCTTACCAGCACAGTATACGATACGCAACCTGACATAATCCTAGGTGATTTCAACATCAACGTTGATTCAGTTTGGTACAGAAGACTATCTGAATCTCTGCTTAATTATCGCCAGTGTGTGACATTACCAACACACTTAAGTGGATCTATTATTGATCTTGTCTATGTAAAAGATGAGTTGCCACAGCCAAAAGTAACTGTATACCCAACATATTTCTCTGATCACAGCATTGTGTTCCTGCAGTTTTAGGAGACCAGACATGTGTTTCAAAGTTTTGTTTTATTCAGACACTAATATTGTATTCCATCTGTAAAGAAACCAAATATGATGCCTCAAGAGTTAGGTAACTTTTTTATCATTAATACATAATTGAGGAAATTTCAACTGAAACGCTATAATAAGAACAGAATTTTGTAGACATTAAATGAAGCTGCTCTTGTTTACGAGCACATCTGCACAGTGGGGGCATCCGTGTCCTTTGGACACAGTTCTAGTTTTCATTTTTGTCTTTGTCTTTGTTGAGTAGTGAAACAGACCAGTCAGTGGCCATTCATGAATGTATGCCATAGAATCTTCTCTCTTTATAATTATATGTTAATTTATTTACATCGACATATCTCTGCCCTTGTACTGACTTTGTAGTATATTTTATGTAACATCTCGGTGACAGCTAAGTGAATACCCTTTTTTTTTTTTTTTTACCTTCCAAACTGCAGGTTTACCGTTAATTTTAAACAGAAAATTGCACTTAAAATTGCTAATAATGAAATAAATCAATTTTGTTTTACAAATTAAGGTTTCATATTAGTGATACTGTCTAGATATAGGGATGAAACACTTAAATTTGTTTTAGAAATTTTCGGGTT
>CM037790.1:22132100-22182100 GCA_021229015.1 Solen grandis | reverse complement strand
GTGGTAAATTTCCACTTATGTACATTCGATCTGAAACCATGCATACATACAGAGCAGTCCCTATGACAAAGTAAATGTCTCATCTTTTAATGTTTTTAATAAATTGGTAGAGAAAGAAAAAAAGGCCATTTCCTGAAAAATTCTTTAATAAACAAAATATTTTTCAATCATTGGTGAAAATCAAACATCACATACAAACATATACAGATAAAGAGAGAGAGAGAGAGAGATAGTGCATGTGCGAGAGAATTAATTTTGTGAAAACAGAAAATGAGCAAATAAAGCATTCATATTGTTGAACAATAATCAATATTTAGGAGAAAAAAAAAGCAGTGTTTGGTTTACAAGAAATATCTGATTTTGATCTTTTTCTACTAGCATATGTCTTTCTAATTTTTTTTTAATCAATATAGTTGACGAGAAAAATGCAATTCTATCAAGCGATAGAGAGAAGAAAAAAAAGAAAAGAAAAGGAAAGCAAATCATAGTAAAAGTAGTTGTATATTACAAATAAATTAAACATAAGTTAGACAACTCTCTGTATGATTACCAAAGTATTACACTATTTATCTCCCTTTTTTTCCAATTTTACCAACTATTTTGACCTAAATAAAATTGAATAGTTCTGTTCTGGCATTTCAAAACAATATTATATGATTATATATAATTATTATATTAATTAAATACTGATATTATTTATTACATGTATGTGACTAATAAAATTAGTTATATTGTTAAGATTATTTACAAGCCTGTTTGGCTCACATGGGTGTTTATATTTAATACATGTATACTAATTTCTTTTTCTTGTGAATTGTACTGCATAACACATGTCAATATAATTAAATATTATCTTATCTTACAAAAAACTTGATGAGTTCAAACTGAGAAACAAAATATTTGACACATTATAAATTCTTAAGAAGAAAAATGTTTGTTGGGCAATAATTTTAAAGAGAAACAAAATTCGTCACTCAATAAGAACAGTTTATTGTTTTAAATATATAGAATGAAATATCAAAATTATTATTCATAATAAACTGAGCACATTAGTAATTAATATTTGAAATTTAAAGCCACTCCTTACCATAAGTTTTGCATTATTAATTATGCAGTATGTTAAAAAATTATTAAAGTTTGGATGAAATGAAATGTTGAGGAAACCTAAAAAATTGATTGTTTCATTGGTAAGTTATTTAAAAGGAATAAAACAAATAGCTGGCAAAAATAGAGTTAAGATCTACTTTTGACTATATTTTTAACCCCTTCACTGCCATAATAAACGCACACTATATGCTGGGGAAAATTGTTCGAAAGCAGTCTTTCTTTGCATAAACATCAACAGATGGAGGCCATTTTATATCACAATGCAAAAATTACAGTTCATGAACATTAACTCTGTATAGCTTTTACAGTTTTATGTAATTGAGTTGCCTCCCATAGATGCTATTCGTTCTCAATACATGCGTCATTCCTTCGAGCAGTCCTAGGGGTATCGGAAACATAAATGCTTGGGGTAAGGCAGTGCAGGGGTTAACAAATAACTTCATTACATTATAATAATTTTCGTTATATAATATTGTTAGCAACAAACAAAACAGTGCAAAAATAACGAATATGTACAAAATCCTCAAATGTAGAAAACCTTCATACAAAAGTAACTTGTGCACATATTTATTCATCAACACTGTCATAATACTGGAGTAAGTGGAATGTTCACTTATGTCAAATGTCAACATCTCTTTCATTTCTCTCATAGGTTACTTTCACTTAGGCAGAAAAAAAAAAAAAAAAATGTGTAGGTTAGGTAGGGTATGGATTGAGGTTTATTTTATTTATTTTTTTTATTTTTTTTTTTTTTTTTTGAAGTCCAAAACAGTGAGCAAATCACAAATTCTTAACAGGCAATTCGGCAGTCCAAAAATAGCTGCTAAAAACTTAAGGGTTGGCGGGTTTTCACTAGGTAGGGTTGGGTTGCCGGAAACACTGCATTTTTTTTAGGCCTTACTATGAACAATTTATTTGAATAGATTTGTAAGAACACTATAATTATGTAATCAGCTTAATTGTTTAATCCTAAGAATGCTGTGGGTGCTTGTGACTGCCTTAGTGAACAATGCAGACCAAGATCAGCCTGCACATCTTTGCAGTCTGATTCTGGTCTGTACTGTTTGCTATCCAGGCAAAAAATCTTCAGCAAACACTCCCAAAAACAGCACATGGTGCAGCCCAAAATGAAGAAAGGCCAAGTCCAATTAAGACCTTTATTATGGTAAGGATAAATAGGGACTGCATAAACAACCATTATAAGTGGAGACAGAAAAATAACAAAAACAAAAAACAAAAAAACTCTGCATTTATGAAAAAAAAAAATCCAACAAGAGCCACATTAACATAACATTTGGTTTTGATTATTTGTCATAGTAAAAACTCTTTTTATAACATTGTCATAAAAATTGGTTTCAGTTTTAAATAAATTGTAAACACAGACATGAGGATAAACGGAGACTACAACATGATTATCTCCTCTTGGCCATTTCTAAAGTATTAAGCGAAGAGGATAAGCCAAGTTTTAAATATAAGCAGTTTTTAAGCTTATAGCTAAGCAAATGCCTTACTTAATATCATGAACATTGCTTAAACACTGGTATAAACAGTAAGGTTACATGATTCTGGTTTAATTAGCATTCATGATTGTCATAAGGTCATTCATCCATCAATAAATTGTGATCATGGTCCATCAGGTGATTGAAGGAATTTTATAGTATATGCAAGCCTTTATAGACTTTGTGCAAAAGAGCCTTTCACTCTGAGTCAATGGAAACTTGCATCTGCACTGAAGTCTTACAAAGCATTTTAGGGACCATGAATATAATTAAATGATGGAATCTTGGTTTTTATATAAATTTTGAATAATTTTTAGTTCATGAAAAATATCCAATTACAAAATTTTTCATGTTATAAACATAATTATTTCTACTTAAGCAAATATTTTTTAGCATTTCTGCTCAACACAAAATTAAAGAAAAAAAAACACAATATTCTTTCCTCAGAAGCCAACACAGCAAGTTGGAGTAATGGCATGTTTTAACCTATACACACATGTCATATACACATTTTCTGCGGAACTGCTTGAAACAATGGGTACAATCTTGCCTTTATATTATGAGTTGTATCAATATATATATACAATAAATAATACTCAATTTAATTATGTCACATAATTTTCAAGCAAGAATTGATCATATTTACACCTGAGACTAAACGAGACAGCATATCCCTTAAGTCTTAACCCTTACAATGCTGTCGGCACTTTTGACTGCATCTCTAATATTTTACTGCTAATATTCACATTATAATAAACACTTGCATTAATTAGCCAAGATGAGAGAGTTATGGTACACATTCGTGCAGTCTGACTTTCATCTGAGCTGTTTGCAAATTCAGTAAATAAATTTTCAGCAAGTATCCCCATAAACAATAAATGGTACAGTCCAAAATATGAAAAGGACAAGTCCAATTAAGAAATTTAGTTAGCATGGTAAGGGTCCAAAATACTACTTAGTTATGGCAAATTTTCTCGTTATAATATACACTTGCATTAATTAGCAAAGATGAGAGAGTTACGATGCATGATAGAAGAAACGTGCTGGAAACCAGAGCTTCAGAAATCAAAGTCATCATTAGAAAGAGCACTCTTGTCACTGTCACTTTTGCCACCTTCTATCACTTCGACCACCTCTTCAACTACTTCATTCTCCGAGTCAGAATTAACTCTTGGCGGTGCTTCAAATGACGACGACATTTCACCGCATGTAGTTGCGTCATCAATCTGTCTTGTCGGACTTTTTGATCTGTCGTCACCCAATGAGAAAGGTCCTGTTGATTTTAAGTCATTTACGTTTTTTGAGTCACCTGAGTTGGCTGCAATGGTTTTGTCTCTTTCAGGCAATGCATAAAGATCACCAGCCCTTGGGACAGCTGGATTTATTGACAACCCGGCCAGTGGGAAACAGTCATCCAGAAGATTTGTTTTCTTCTCAACATCTTCTTCATGCTTTTGTTTGACTTCCTCCTGAATTCTAAGAGAAGCAGCTTTTTCAGCAAGGAATTTTTCTTGCTGTTCCTGAGTATGTCTTTCTTTTTCCTGGTCCAGTTTTTTCTTCTGTTCCCTGAACTTCTGTAATTTGGATTCAAGTTCTTCATCTATTCGCATTTGTTCCTCTACAGTTCGAATTCTGTCTGAATGTATGTTTGGAATAAGGCTTTCTTGTTGATTACGGTTCAGCATTTCTATAAGGTCCTGAAATGTGAAGTATACAAAATACAATCAAACATTCCAGTATTGAAAAAACATCCAATTGTTATCTACAAACACAGTTATCAGAATTTACAGGCCTGGTCTATTTTTTCCCCCCGAGGCCATAACCAATGTAATTCATCGAGACATGAACAATACTCTAGACAATGACTTCTCTTCATATTCTGGTATTAAACTTGTACTGCAGAGTTCAGACGAGGGAGAAAATTAACGAGAAACAGAGATGGAAACTCAAAGCAGGTATCCTATTGCTCCAGAACAATGCACCTGCAAACATCTCACCAGTTACAGTAGCTGTAGCAAATGAGTATGGCTTTGATATTCTGCCTCATTAACTGTAATTTTCTCTGATTTAGCACCCTCTGATTTGTACCTATTTCCAAAAATTTAAGTATTAGCACCCTAACTTGCCACTGGATGGTAATATTTCTATGAAACTTTGACACTTTGAAGACATTCAAAAATGAATATTTCACCAAGAGTTACTTTCAACTTTTATCTACTTTGGGGGAGATAATCTGTATTTAAGTTAGCAATGAAGCCTATAGGAAGGGAAGATAACTCATGACAGCAAATTTATCAAGGAGAGGTAATATTCTGTCATATGTCATAACATGTAAATTTGCCCCTACGATTTCCATTGTTTGACATTTTAAAAGCTTATATTGTGAAGTTATGTGCATGGCTTTGATGGAATTGATGGCTATTAAGGTTCTAAGACAGGGCTGGCATTTTTTACAGTAATATAATGTCATTTGGGCTTTTGAGACATTTCTGGACAGTCAAGATGAACAAGTCTTTGATGAAGGCATCATTGGAAAAGATGCCTTGAATTAAAAGGTGATTACCATATGTTGAAATTTAAGGTATTCAAATTTCCCATTCTGTTTTGTTTATGATGTTAGGCCAGAAACTTTTTGATTTGCCCTTAGATGGTACTTATCGATGAAAGAAAAGGAAGAAAGTATAAAAGATTTATTTTTTTATAAGCCAGTTGTGTACATTAGTATAACAGACATTGAATACTAAACAATACTATGTAATCCATGAATAACAAATATCAAGATTTTATTTAAGTAAATTTCATTTAAATAATTAACTGACGTCCTCTCATACATTACGCTTTTTTTTATTCAATTTACTGGCGGCAAAAATTGATGTTATCTTTAGTCACATTGACCCTTTCCACTAAATTAGATACATATTTATTTCAGTCTCTTAAATCTACATGAAAATTAACATATGAAATTAAAAATACATTGATATGTAACCCCTTTACATCATGATTCATGAATATTCAAAGACTTGATGAATATTAGTTTTACTTATTAACCTTAAATGGTAAATAAGACAATGGATTTTTCATAACCATGTAGAATTTGTAGAATCTGAGTACTGTAGAGTACTGTATGAGCAAACAGAGAAGGCCTTAGGTCTGCTCTGTTCGCCAATCCATCAAAATGAATCTTTATGAGATAATGGGTTAAGAACAGAGGTAAGGGAAGGTAACTCATAAACAAAGATTTGAACTAGGTTACACACACAAGCACACACACCATTTTGTAAATATTGTTAATCCAACTTTGAGAGAAATTAGCCCACCGGGCCAAACAGTCTTGGAGCTACCCTTATATGCTGAGTGCCAAGCAAGGGTGCTATACCAATACCATCAACTTTGGTATGCCGCTGCTGGGGATCATACCAACAACCTCCTGCTCCCAAGGCCGATTAAGTGTGACCTTGACCCATTACCTTGTTGCAGAGATAAATTCTGTACAGTGAAAATCCATTAAAACACACTTCATTAAAATGCACTCCATTATAAAGCATTCCCTTTCAACGCAAAAGTCGGAACAATGCAGTTTAGTAATGGACTCCTAAAATTTATTTCATGGTTTGTTTTGTTTACTTGAGATAACAATCAAAAAATTTAAAAATAAATTAATGTGCTCCAATATAGTAATGTAACTAGACATGGACCCCAATATAGCATTATAATGGAGCTGCAATGTATCTAGACTTGGACCCCAATATAGCATTATAATGGAGCTGCAATGTATCTAGACTTGGACCCCAATATAGCATTATAATAGAGCCACACTGTATCTAGACATGGACCCCAATATAGCATTATAATGGAGCTGCATTGTATCTTAGCTTGGACCCCAATATAGCATTATAATGGAGCTGCACTGTATCTAGACATGGACCTCAATATAGCATTATAATGGAGCTGCACTGTATCTAGACATGGACCCCAATATAGCATTATAATGGAGCCACACTGTATCTACCCAATATAGCATTATAATGGAGCTGCATTGTATCTTAGCTTGGACCCCAATATAGCATTATAATGGAGCTGCACTGTATCTAGACATGGACCCCAAATATAGCATTATAATGGAGCTGCACTGATTCTAGACATGAACCCCAAATATAGTGTCATAATTGATTTGTACTGTATGAATAAAACAAAAGCTTTATTCAAGTCCCCAGAACCAATATCATTTAACTGGACAAGAAAATAAATCGTAAACAAGACCCAATAGTACAAAGACAAATCAGACAATATTCTTATCAATAATGTATAACAGTGACAGTTAATAACCATACAATAACCCAGTATTTACCGGTGTCACTTGGTCAATTACCTGAGATGGGTGTTGTGGACTGGTCAGTGACCTTGGAGAGAAGAGTCCAGATGCTGTAGTTGACCCACCAGCGCGTGTGTTAGCCAGGTAGTCAACAACAATGTTAGTAGAGGCCTGAGCGTGTAGCAAGGGTTCTCTAGCGTCTCTATCAAGCTGAAGATAGTGCACGCAATTGTTAGACGCAATCTCATTAAAACCGCTCACTACGTAGGATCTGATGACATCACATTAAAGTTCGACTCATATTGAATTTTGATTAGCCAATCAAATTGTTAGCACCAAAATGCTAGCGTATAACTTGCAAGTTAATGGCAGTGAACAGAAAGTTTGATTTTGTAAATATCACCAACGTATTTTAATTTTTAAATTCAAATTTTTTTGAAACGCGCATTCTGATTGGATAATTTTGAAATAATTTTCTTATTAATATTCATGATGCAAAGATCCACCTGAAACAACCTTTCATATAGTGTTGTCAGATCTTTGTTGCGCAGAGCATCAGAGCAAAAATGAAGAGTTGATTTTAATGAGATTGTTGTTAGACGCAATTGTTAGATGCCAAGGATGTGTTAGAGAGTGTCTACAAGGGTGTTACACAGGGGTGTAAAATTTCTCACATTGTCACTCCAGTCACTTTGCCTGGCCCTTCCAAAATTTGAGATATAGTGAAATAAAAAAATTTACACAGAAATGTTCTGATTTTCTGATTTTTCACTTGACCTGCACTAATCTTTTACTGGCCAGGCTGAGTGGTGAGTAGAATTTTACACCTGTGGGTGTAAATAGAGCAACAGATGCATGTACGTAAAAAAATGTTAAATTTTGATCATGAATGAATTTCAACTGCATTATCAAAAATAATTAGTTTATAAAGCAATTAAGGTAATACCATTTTTTTTTTGCAAATCTAACTGTTTTTAGTGTTTAGACAATGAACATTCCTTTAATTCTGGACCCTATATACCCCTAAATAAGTATTTACTCAATAATCTAAATACATACATTTAAAGCCACATAAAATGCATCCCTGAGATGCTTAAAGCAAAGTTTTGCATGACAGTAAATATTGCAGTTTTTTTTTTGTGTGTGTCATATTAAAAGACCCCTGTCTACACCCCTTAATAAACAAGAGGGACATTCTTCGTTAGAGTTAGGCAGTATGATGAAAGTACTTGTAGTTCATTGGGTAAATATTTGTATCTGTGGTATTTTTGTACTTGTATTTATTATTAACACTGTATGTTATAAACACACTCCATTTTCACACAAAATGTTTTGATAACATTCATTTGTTCAGCTCTATTTAAACTTGTTTCGTCCTACGTTGATTGAGAAATAAATCTAATCTTTCTTGACTTGTCACTGTGGTCCAGGATACATGATTGCAGATCTGAAGGTTGTGGGCTGGAACCCTGGTGGAGGGGCAGGAATCCTACATGACCTTCCCAGGCACAAAGTACTGGTCCAACCCAGGAAACATATGCGACAATGCCAGAGAACAGGCCCTGCATATTAATAGGAAAAAGAAGAGGACAGTTCCTGAGTTGTACCAGGTTCTTTACGCCCGGAGAAAATTTTGAAAAATTCTCGCCCTCAAATGGGGATCAAAACTGGAATCTTCAATTCCATAGACATAAACTCTACATTTGGTTCAAAAGTATCCTCATTATTATGTGTGCTTGAAATTACATTATTTATCCTAGTTTTCAACAATGCTTGTAAAACTTGTTCAAATTTTGCAAAACACATTTAATCTGATTTGTCAATATATGACATGCACAGAACAAATAAAGTAACTTTCCTGTAATAAGAAAAAACAGTTCTTTGTGTTGCTTTGCATTATTTCTAGGGAATTCTGTATTGACAAATAATTTGTCAAACCATACTATATGATTATAACAGTTGAGTCTCTTAGGTTAATTATTTTTAATTACTTTATTTAGATGGCACTTAAGATATTTGCCCAATGAACTATTTTATAGCTTCGTTGGTTATATAATTCTAAGTAATATGTTAGATGAAATAAAAAATGGTTCTGTTGAATGAATGAAAAGTATACAGCAAAATGTCAATTTGTGACATAGAGAAAGCTTTTACGGTAATTGTTCTGATGAAGTCATGCAGTCTTTTGACATCTAAATGTACTTTGCATATAAATTTACTGAAAACAAAAGCACAGCCAAAAGCTATTATTGTTTTCACACAATTATATATATATCTAGGTGTAAATATAGGTCACCTGACTTCTGAAAGTAGTCCAAGAATGTGATTGGTTAACAGAAAGGTCACCTGACCTCTGAAAGTAGTCAAGAATGTGATTGGTTAATGGAAAGGTCACCTGACCTCTGAAAGTAGTCCAAGAATGTGATTGGTTAATAGAAAGGTCACCTGACCTCTGAAAGCAGTCCAATAATGTGATTGGTTAACAGAAAAGTCACCTGACAACTGAAAGTAGTTCAAGAAAGTGAATTGTTAATGGAAAAGTATTACAGAATCTATAAAAGAAGTTCCAGATGGAAAGTTCACACATCATAACCATAAACCAACATGCATTGTGTTAAGATGGATCTTTAGCAAGCCTGAAGATGTTATAAGCAAGGAGGCGTTAAATTATCACCAGGCAATAAGCATCCAAATCAGGAAAGTGCAGTTAAAATGCAACAAACAGACTGGACCTGGTTAAGAAATTGGCAAAGTATAGACAAGCAACTAGGAGAAAAGCAAAATATAGACTAGAAAGCAGAAAATGTACAAAAATTGGAACTTGAAAAAAAAATGAATTTAAAAAAAGAACTGAATAGAAGTCGAACAATTTATAATTACTCGGTATCTTTTCTTTAAAAAATAAAAATATGGCAAATGAACTTGGCACTGTTTACGTTTTACTACTAAAATGTGAAAATTACGCTAAAAAAAAATCACAAAATGAATTTAAACATTTGGCATGTGTTTGTTTTTTCTTAATTTTGTCATAACACAACTATAGGCTATTTTAGTTTTAACCTATTTATCTTATGCCAATATTATAAGGAAACAAGTTCTTACAGGTAATGCTAATGCCTCTGAATGGTTCCTGGTTTGAACCAGTACTTAATTTGTGTCTTGGAGAGTCATGAAAAATATTTGCCCCACACAGCAAACGTATGATCTTTGCTTAAATATTTGACCTTAATTTTGGGGCTAAAGTTTAAAACAAATCAGGACTAATCTGTGAGCAGTAGCTACCTAATGAAACTAAAATCTATTTGAAATAAAACTAAAACACGTCTAATGACAACATTTGCATAAGTTGTGTATGCAAGAGCTATTTAAAAGTCCTAGTGTTTGTTACAATTCAGAAAACTGTCTTGGGCATGAATGACTCAAGCTAATGTATTTAAAACAATTTGGAGCTATAAAATGAACAGGCTTAGTATTTTCAGCATTTAAGTTAATTTGGAGCTATAAAATACAAAAAAAACTGAATTTCTCCAGCATTTCGGATAATTTGAAGCTATAAATTACAAAATCTAAATGAAGCAACAGTTAAAAAAAACTGATGCATATTATCTGCATGCAATGTTTAGTTGTTTACCAAGCCAAAAAATATCTCCTTCCTTTTAGCTCTAATGCCCCAAGTACATAAGTTAATGTGCGGCGTTATCATTTTAACTGTTATTCTGCATTAAAAAGCCCTTTCACCAATAAAACAACTGATTCCAATTTTCTACAAAACCTAGCTAATTTCCGAAACAAATTCTAAGAAATCTAAATATTAGACTTGCAGAAACACAAGATAATTTCTATGCATTTTTAGTTGCCTAAAATATATCAAATTCACAAGAAATCCCTTTAACCGCAGAATTAAAAGCAAGCTGGGTTAGATAAGGGTGCTTGGAGGGCGGGGTTTTGTTTAGGCCTCTACCTCACGACTACTGCATCTGGACTTTTCAAATGAGCCCCTGGGTGTGGCCCGCATGTTGTGTCCCAACTTCATCTCTTTCTGAAAAGAGAAAAAATAAAAATGTCTGTGATTTCTCTCAAGTTTAAACATGAATATTACAATGGTGACTGCAAAGAAATTAGTTTAAAATGACTCCATATGGTAAAATCTCTTTCCCTGAAAAAAATTTTGGCTGTGGTCCAGTGGTAACATGTCCAACTGCAGATCCGAAGGTTGTGGGTTTGAACCCTGTTTGAGGCAAGGATTTTTCATGGCCTTCCAAGGTGCCAAGTACTGGTCCAATCCAGGAACTGTTGAAAGGGATTAGTATTGGTTTTAAGAATTTGTTTCCCACCTGACATAAAATAAATAGGTTTAAACTAATTAATATCTGCATGTTTTTGGTGACATATACAAATTTATCATATAAATACAGTGCTACATGGTTTATCATTGAGAATTAAAAGACAAAAGATTCATTATGGTGATGTTTCAATTAAACAAGAGTGTCCTTTGGAACACAGGTATCACCTGCTGAAGCATGACGGAAAAAGTGTGACGGCCAGACAGGCAGACAGACAACAAAAAAGTGATCCCTATGTGTCACCTCTGCTTACAGCAGGTGACAAACAAATAAAACTAGAACTATGACAAAGATATAATAATACCCCCATATTTCATCTTGTCTTTATGTAACGTGCGAGAATAGGCCCAGACATGACAGGAACGACGCGACAACCACGATTCAAAATAGCCCCCACCTCTGTGATGCAGGGGGTTACTAATCAAATGATGCGAATACCTATAAACGTTAAGGACATCCCTGTACAGGGTCATGCATAAATCACCAATCTTTCATGTCTGTATCTCAGACTAAGACTCAGTATTCTAAACTTTAAAATTGCTAATGTTGTCGGAGTGAAATTCAAAACTACTACAGAATGTGTGTACATGTGTGGCAAGGAATTTATTTCTATTCATTGCTATATAGTATGGCCATAGCACGTGGAGCACGTGACAGCCTTTTAACCCTTTCCCTCATATAGACTCATTTTGACGCACTCAATAGGTACCACATAAAGCCTGATCTGCAGAAAGTCAAGCTCAAACCTTATCAAATTTAATTGTAAAATCCTCATTACCAGACCACTGAGGAGCAGCGAACAGCATAAAACCTGATCAGCCTGCGAGTTACTCGCAGGCTGATCTGGTTTTATGCTGTTCGCATAGGTCTTTTCATGGTTTCCTCTATGAGGGAAAGGGTTAAGCTGTCGCAAGTAGTATCTTTACCTCAATTTGGAGAAAAAATTGCTGTAAGGAATTTATACTTACATTAATTTTAATATAGTGCATAAGCAAAGCAGAATTTAATTGCGCCATACACATAGGCTAGGACTAGTTGGCCTGGTGTCAGGATAATGTGACTGGGTGTGGTATCATGCCACATGTCTACGGCGTGATACTGCAGTGCGGCAGCACTATATCTGTCTCAAGTGGGCAAAAATCCCCAAACAACAGAAAGAAATACTGTCAATGGGACCTTAAACCAGGACAAAGAAAAAATAGACCTCTCAAATTTTCGTCAGCGCAATTTTGAAATTTAGAAGAAATAATATGCAATTTCCTCTGCCTTCAGAGTTCCTACTTAATCTTATTTCTATATAATTACATAAAGAGTACAGACATTACTTTACATCTTGTAAATATTCTTGCCATAAAAAAGGTATACGTCACATATGTCATATATTGGAGAAAGAAAACTTTTTCAAATTGGATGAGATTTCAAATAATGATAGTGGCTTGTTCACATGTACAGATGATCAAAAGAAATAAAGAGAAGTTTTTCTATTCTCCCTCTGAATGTCATGAAGTCTTCAAATTGTTTCCTGACAAATAAACTCGGCAGTGTAGGTCATATTGCATGGTAAAATGCTATTTTTTTAATGCCTACTTCAGGGAAATTGAATAATATGGTATCCCCAGAGCAGGTGCTTGTGGTACCATATGACATGTTCTGCAACATGGCATCTTGACTAGTTCTGGTGGGTTTTAAATGTGAAGTTAGCACATGTGCAAAGAGTGATCATGATCAATCATGTGATGGCAAATGAAAATAGAATTTCTAAATAGAAGTTTAATAATTCAAAATATAGGTTCTGGTTCAATACCTGTGAGGAAGAAATCTCCCATTTTTCTGCAATCATGGAATGTTGCACTGGGAGACTATATGCCTGTAGACAGCTATTGCTTAATGTAAAACACACACATACAGATATATTAAAAATCAAATTCTTAGTCAACAAGTAACTGGTGTTGCACGCAACACATGAGCCCCCTACTGGTAAGTTGCGTAATTTTTCCATTACCATAGCAACCAGAATAATGGTCCGAGAAAAAAAACAAAGAGACGTGCAGAATCTCCATACTGCCATCTATTCATATACCAAGTTTCATAATATTATTTTTAACATTTTTTAAGTTATTGCAGGATCCAGATATCCGGACATCCGGACGGACGGACGGACAGACTGAGGGCAAACCTATAGTCCCCTCCGGTGTAAACACCAGTAGGGGACAAATAATCATTTGTGAGCAAGCTCCTTTAAGAGAACTTGAGTTACAATCTTTCAAGTCTAATACATCCAAGACATACCTTTCATAAGAGCTCTGTTTTTACATAATGATAGAAATTCAAAGCATACTTCAAAATGAGGGTTTGATGGAAAACTATGGTAACTATAAACAAAAAAGAAGCAGCTGCGATAGTTTTGCATCAACCTCTCAACATGTAATTTTGAACTGGGACAGAAACGATTTTCAGATTTGTGCGAGAAAATATTTTAGCAATTTCCATAAAACTGATATCTGAGAGATATACCCTAGTTTATTCCAATCTAGAAAAAAGAAATCCCTGCTATGAAGTCCTCACATCAACTTTTTTTTTTTTTTTTTTTAATAATGGCCGATTGATGTCTGAAACATATTCAGATAAGAAAATCATTTACATCAGACTTCTTGTGAATTCAGAAAATGTACAAAAAAAAAAAGAGGGGCAATTTAACCCTTTCCTTCATATAGACTCATTTTGACGCATCAATAGGTACCACATAAAGCCTGATCTGCAGAAAACCACAGTTAAACCTTACCAAATTTAATTATAAAGTCCTCATTTCTAGACCACTGAGGAGCTGATCAGGTTTTATGCTGTTCGCATAGGTCTTTTCATGGTGTCCTCTATGAGGGAAAGGGTTAATAGATACCACAGGACTAGAAGTATATACAATATTGATAAATATTGAGGACTTTCATTACAGTATAGAGGGAATGTGTCAACACTGGCCTGAAGGACATACGTAAAAACGCTCAAAGGATCATGGGTAAATCATAGCTGCACCACTTTTAAGATCTCCTGCATTGGAGATAACACTAAAATGAATAAGTGACATAAAATGTTTTAACACGCTTAATAATTAAGTATTGTTAATTTCTTACGTCAGTGGATATGTTTTTATGCATGTATAATTATGATATTTGGACAGAAAATTACACAAACACAACAACATTTTCCAAAAATTCATGTGGACGTAAAAGGGATAGTAAACATTAGTCAATCTACAATAGAAGTATTGAAATTACAATTAATGTGTTGACAATAGTAAAAACACATTTAGTAATATCGAGGCATGCTCATGTTACTTTGATCATATTCATTAAATGCTTTTACTACATGGGTCTTTTTGTCCGGAAGCACAAGTCTCAGTTTTTGGGTGACTCCTATGGTCTAGTATAGATCAAGAGTAGCGCAAGCTTGTGATGTCACAGTGTCTATTTATAGATTGGTATAGAGGTGGCAAGAAGATGCCATAGTTCAGGATTTTTTCTCACCATTTAGAGAACATGACCCGACCCCCAGAATTGGGAATTTTTCATGTCGTTTTAGACAAAATTGGGAAAAACTCACACTGTATTATATATATATCAAATAAACAAAAAAAATCAAATACTTGGTTCATTCAACTCTTGTATCATTCGGACTCGCTACTTTCAACCCCAAACACATAGTAAAAATATGGCATAAAAATGGTGATAATTTATTTATTTATTTATTTTGTTCCTTGAATTGGGTATTTTCACCTTGAAATTTGGGGAAAGAAAAACATACCTTTTGTGATTGGGAACACTGGTCATAAAAATGGGCCAAAAAAACCCCAAACCCTGTAGTTGTTGTATCGAGTGATTGCTTTCACCAACAAATATAATGTAATTCTGGATATGAAACGACTTCAAAAAAAAAAAGGTTTTGAAAGAAATCCAATTCTAGAAACATGCACTATTTTTGCTACAGAGAGAAAAAGACTCTCTGAAATTATCTGAATTGATACATTTCAGTATAATGGGTAACCATTTTTCTCTCAATGTTTTTGCAACTGGAGAAACTATATTTGAACGTAATTTCTGTGCGTGTGAATTTTTAGGTTCTTGGGAAACACGAAATCTATGATTTTATCAAGCTTAAGGAGATACTGGGATTGAATTGAAATTTCAAATTATTTTTATTGTTATGTGTGAAGACGTATATAGCTAATGCAACTATTGGAAACCCACAAGTGCTCATTCTATTACTCCATACATCGCCTGTGGGATTATAAGTTAGCATTTGTTCATTATCGATTTTTTGAAAAGCCGCATCACTATTCGCAGTCCCTTAAGGTCATGGGGATATTTGGACCAATAGAAAATCTTGTACTTACAGCT
The DNA here is from genome assembly GCA_021229015.1 of Solen grandis. Lineage (NCBI taxonomy): Eukaryota > Metazoa > Mollusca > Bivalvia > Adapedonta > Solenidae > Solen > Solen grandis. The sequence continues at coordinate 22,166,448 of CM037790.1, read as the reverse complement.
CTTAGACAAACCTTTACCGACTTACAGATTTAAGATCTCCAACTGAAGAGTACTCATTTGTGTTATCAGCATTTTGACTGGTCGACATACCTCTTATGAATATCCTTATAAGGATTAAGTGTTAGTCAAGTATCCCAGACTGACAGATGAAATAGGCAACTGTGGGTATCCGACGCTGAGTTATCTGGGATTCAAAGCATAGCAACTAATGTGTATTGTAATTGATCCATATGCAATATTTTTTATTAAGGTAATCCATACATTATAAAATTATAATCATGGTCATTCAAATGCTTAAAAAGACTTCAGTGCAGATGCAAGCATCCAATGACTTGGAGTAATAGGCAATTTCGATCAAAGTCTATAAAAGGCTAGCATTTACTATAAAATTCACCTACCATGATCATAATTTAATGATGGATGGATTACCTTAAATTCATTTCATGATGTAACAGGTTAAGATGAGGCTCCCTTAAACACACATGCACTTTAAAATTCCACAAAATAAAGCCCTATTCTGATCAACCTTCTAAAAACAGTCATTAATCAAACGATGGTTATGGAACTGTTCTTCGTCATTTACGGCTTTTTGCCCATTAATTCAAACCAGTCTGGCACCTTGTTTCGAACAAAAAATATTCTGGCTCAGTCATAAAAACGGACAGAAATCTGCTAGAAACAAACATGCACGAGTAGCCACTTTTTGTGCTAGAGTTAGTCATAAAAACAGACAGAAATCTTCTAGAAATTAACCAACATGCAAGATTACTGGCTTCCTGTACAGTAGCAAAATATCAGAGAGAAAAGGAGAGTTAAAAAATTTAATTAAAATTCATGAACACACAAGAAAGGAATAAGAACTTTCACTGATGGTGATTTATACCCCTGCATACTGGTTTGAAATGGAAGAAGGGCAACAATTCTAACAAATTCAATCCTTAACACAGTTATCTGCCCTTGTTTGCTGTTCTTTTATTTCAAGTGTGAAGGCATGATCAACAACAGTTTCTGAACTAGTGTAAAATGCAATCTCAATAAAACCATATCCTAACTCGGATGCCTGATGACATCGCATTAAAGGTCAAATCAAATTGACCTTCGACTAGCCAATCAAATTACCAGCTTCAAAATACTTGGGTATAACTTTGTGAATATTCAAAAGATAATGGTAGCCAATGGAAATATTAATTCTGTATATATCACCAAGGTTTTTCCGATTTCAAATTCAAATTGTTTTGAAACGCACATTTCTGAAGAGATTATTTCGATATCATTTTCTTACCAATATTCATAAAGGTCGACTTGAGACAACCTTTCACCGGATGTTGTCATATCTTTAAAGTGTAGAGTATTGGAGCTAAAATGAAGAGCTGATTTAATGAGATTGATGTAGAACGGGTTGTGACGTGACAGAACATGACAGGTGTGATTCCCATATAGCCCCCACTTCAAAAAGTGAAGCATCCTCAAAAAACTTACGTTCACTAATAAATATGCTTTGCTTCTTGATCACGATATTTGGCTCGCAAAACTTTGTACTCATGACTTATTAAGTAGGCATTTAATTGGACCCGTGGCAGAGATAGTACAGTGATAGCAGGCATCATTTGACCAACGAAACAGTTCAGGATTTTGAAAGTAAGCTTCATTTAACCATGTAGAGGTGACGTCATGCTCTTCTTCCAAGTGTACCGGTTTATCTTGCCGAAAAAATGAGTCAGCTTTTGCTTTAGTATTCAAAATACTATGCATGATTTCATTGGTCAGCAAGTAGCTCATTAATATTTTTCCCACTGAAAACCTCACGGTATATAAAGGAATGATAACGGAATTATATATTGTGGGTTTTCAACGATGAAAGTGAAGTTGACAGGTGTGAAAATGACTGAATGCTGGGTATTCAGAATAAGAACTCTTCCGATCAAGGGTACAACTTATGTACATGAAGAATAAGATTTTTTTTTTTGTCTCAACAACTTTTTTAACCCTTTCCCTCATAGAGGAAACCATGAAAAGACCTTTGCGAACAGCATAAAACCAGATCAGCCTGCGAGTAACTCGCAGGCTGATCAGGTTTTATGCTGTTCGCTGCTCCTCAGTGGTCTGGAAATGAGGATTTTGTAATTAAATTTGGTAAGGTTTAACTGTGGTTTTCTGCAGATCAGGCTTTATGTGGTACCTACTGAGTGCGTCAAAATGAGTCTATATGAGGGAAAGGGTTAAACCTTTTACCACATGAATATTCAAATTTACAACTGGACGGTTATAAATTCACAGAACTGTGTATGGATTTTTCTTTGCTGTACAGTCTCAGTAGACTCTAAGCTACAATATTGTATGAGCAAAGAGAATAAACTCTGGAATAAACTGTCTGTCTGCGCTGTAACACTTCCATATGAGGTAGTAAAATTTTACAAATCTTATATTTTCTGAAAAACCAATTCTAAAACCAAACAGAGAAGTTAAGGTAATCCATCCATATTAATTATAATCACAGTCCTTCAAGTGCTTAAAAAGACTTCAGCGCAGATGCAAGCAAGCTTGGAGTTATAATTTATTTTGTTCAAAGTCTATAAAGGCTTAAATTTATCATAAAATTCCCAGGGTCACTTGATGGACCAAGATCGCAATTAAATGATGGATGGATTACCTTAACCGTCAATGAATGATCATGTTAATATATCTATTTCTTAAAAAATAAAAAAAATATAACCTGTAGGTATAGTGAAGAATTTATTTGCTTGCATGAAAGGGCCCTAATTCTGTCACAGGAAAACAGTTTCATTAGACAAGTAGACATTTTGTGATTTATGTAAAACTGAAGAAGGCGCCAATTGTTTTTCTTTTGTTCTGTTCTTGGCAATTTCTTATCTGTGAATGGATCATTGATTACCCAGTCTACGTCTGTGAAAGTCTTTACTTCCACCAAAATAATGGTACAACTGTAAACACTGAATGATTCAGCTCTTCCCCTGCTTGGATGTACAGTTTTCTCTTCTGTATGTATCAACATTAACTGCTAAGTAATACAATCAAGAGTTATATCCCTTTGTTCATGGTCAATTCGATTATTCCCCTTTGGTCTTCATTACATTCTGTTTGTTCTATTTATAATCAAGCTGTTTAATTTGACGGTGTTGTTTTAATTTTAACCTTTCATTCCAAGGCAATGCCGTTTTTTACATTTTGCAGGGTCAAGTGAAATCAACTCAACATAACCTAATTATATACACTCTCAGTCCTTAATACTGTTGGCTAAAATAATTTAATTTTATACGAGGGTTGTCCAAAAAGTTTGTGGACAAATGTTTTGTTCAGTAAAATAGCATCATAATAACCATGTTTTGTTCCAATGCATTTTTATTCAACACATTTTTTTGTTCCAATACATTTTTGTTCCAACACATTTTTGTTCAATATACTTTATATTTATTAGATACAATCTCTGGCCAAAATTTCAGTGGAATATTTCTAAACAGCAAATACCAAAGACTTGGTATTTGCGTGTATATCTGGCGTGTGTGATGCAGTTCTGAAAAGTATCGAAAATTGTGTAAATGGACAAGGCATGCACCAAATGCAGGGTTTCTCATCGTTGGACAAAAATAAAAAAAAATGAAATCCGAAGTGTTGCAGACTCTCATAACTTTTCATCGTTATTTAACATTGTCATTGCAGCATCATTTCAACTGTATCGCACATCTGATAGTGTGATTTTTCTCTCAATATTTTGTGTTATGATCACTTTAAACATTGTAATTACGAAGGTATATTTCCATAATGAATATATGACTTGTTTTTGTTCTAGTGTAGGTGTACACAAACTTTTGGACACCCCTCAGTATACTAGAAACCGTATAAATACGAACAAATGGATATGAGTGGTGACACTTTTAATATGAAAATTAAACGAAACTTACCTCCATAGATTGACAGAAGAAGTATGACTGATATCTTAGCACTAATTAAATACTAGCAAACATGACAATATGGAGTTAGTTTAAATTCCTTGTTTTTGGTTAAAAGAACAAACAAACAAAATTGTAACTCTGTCAGATAATGCAAATTCACCTGGTTTTGGATCTTTCCATTACATGCAAGATAAACAGAAATACAGTACAACGCAGCTATATCGCGGTTCTTGGGGTCCAAGCCAAAATACTCATTCTATTGGACTGCGAAGTAGGTTTGAGAATGCTAAATGTGTCTTTGTGATAGTCGTAAATTCTTGAAAAAACCCTAATATAAAGCAATAGAACAATATTTTATTTATATATAATTGTTTTACATTATTCCATAATCATTGATTCTGGGTTTTCTTCTTTTTTTTGTACTGTAATTGCCGAGGATTCAGATTCAGAGAGTAGTGTGTACGGTATGGTGATGTGAAGTGGTTACGTAACTCTTCAGCATATATCATTATAATAAATTATACGCCATCCATTGTTTATCAAAACAATGTCGGTGTGAAAATTGCCATTCCACTACAATTTATCGCTATTTGAAATGAAGCTGAGGTGAACTTATTATGATGTATTGATATGAGGAGCCTTGTCAATGTTTAAATGAAACAAATTACCAGGTAACGCTGATCTAATTATCATTTATTGTTTACTTTCAGTGAAAAAAGTTGGCTATTTTCCGGGACTTTTTAATCCATGGTAAGCATATTAAACAAAAATACCATTATTAAGGTTTATGCAGTGGATTTTAGACAATGTTTGTGGATTTTATCGAGTATCTGCTTGGTATTGAATGTCCATACCAATTAAATGCTGATTACTGTTGTTGGATAATTATACCGACAAACCTGCATTGTTGCTGAGCATTAACACTCGATTGCGTAATCATCAACTGCCCCGAAACACAATAGCTTACCACCTGGGGTGTTTAATTGTTATCACTTCCGCGTGTCAGTGCACTAGCATGTTAAATACTGACCACAAACTTTTTTAAATACATATAGATATAGAAGGAGATAGATTAGTTTCGTGGTAAGCCGATGCAAATGACGCGATATATTTTTGGGGTCCATAGATCAACCGCGATATATTGGTCAACGCGAAATAGCAGTCTGCGATATAGCGGCGTTGTACTGTAGTCATTTTTTATTTATTGTTTGCTATTTAATATATTGTTATTTTGTTGTATTAACATGTTGTTAATATTATTTCATTTATCTGGACCAAAAACATTGGTTTATTCCAAATTATGTTCAAAAAGATTGGTTTATTCCAAATTATATTCCAAATTATTTCAAAAAGATTTGAGAATAAATTTTAAGGTTTTATCATTTTAAACTTTCTTTATTTAAAATGGAATATGAATGCGACCAAACAAGTGCAACGCATGTGAATGCCAACGTTCGCCTGTTAATGTCTTAAGTAGAAAACAATAAATGAAAAAAAAAAGAAAAAAAACTGCCATTTGTTAAAGTTTTTAACTTTATTTTCAAAAGGGGAGATAAGTTTGGTCAAAAAGGACCTTAGAGTTATGGCCCCTAATGGGAATGTGATAATGGTCAAGTATGTAAAGTTTAATGAAAGAAGCTTTATAAATTTTGAAGTCAATGCCAAGATTAAAATTTTTCATGACTATGATGTCAACAATGATGATGGCACCAGCATAACAACAGTTACTTCCCCTTTTTTTCTTTGAGCTTATACAGGGTTAAAATTTTAAGAGAAATGTCTTAAATATATTTTCCACCATGTTCCGTAATGCGATTTTCCATGTCACGCCACTGTAAGTGCCTCATCTAGAGAATGAATCCCCACTTATCTACGTAAATTTGGGGGTTGAGCAGTCAATAATTATTAGATCATTCACAGAGTATGGGCCAATTTGGGTGGCAAATTGGCAGGCACTTAGTATAATCGGACAGTTTCTATGTCAAATTCTGACAAGGAAAAAACACAGAGAGCTGTAGCAGTCCAATTTGTTTCGCACCATCTTAATCAATAAACACAACATAGACCAGCGTATTGGACTATAGGCTGTATCTAACTGACCACTGAAATGTTGTTCTTCTACAAGCTATTACCCTGTAGAGCGATTCAACAAACTGACATTTCGAAACTTTTGACAATCATTTGATGTGAAGCTTATGTCAGTATAGTTCCTTGAACTTTGATTGGCATCAAGCCACTTGTTTACGAAGACGATATCTGTTTGTTTTGAGTGGATATGGAATATAACTCATTGAGAAATGACACAATTTTAAATTTTTATGAGCGAGTCAAAATGTGAAAGTTGTATCACTTTAGGATGAGATACATTTCGTATTCATTAAAAACAAACTTTTTTTTTTACCTTATGCAAACTGCAGCTACAATCCCTTTGTAGGGAAAAAAAGTTGTTCCGGCAGATCCATATCACTCACACTGTGGGATATGGATTTCTTCTCAAGCTTTAGTTTAAATTTATTTATTTCATGTCAGTTGGGAAACAAGTTTGCACAACTCTTATTGCTCCCTCTCGGTGGTTCCTTGATTGGACCAGTACTTTGCACCTGGAAAGTTCATGTAAGATTCTTGCCACCAATGGGTTCAAACCCACTACCTTCTGTACATAATTGAGTATGTTACCAGTGTACCACAGCGTCCTATGCAAAGAAGATGGGGGTCATTATATTGGAGTAAACCGCAGGATGAGCATCGTTTTCTTGTTTATGATGATTTGTTTGTTCCCTCCCATCAATTTCTGTATTTTGTAACAAAACTAGCTGTTTGTAATCTCCTGTACAGTTGTTGGCCAAAGTGCATTATGGTAGGCATACATTACTCTGGAAAATTGTATTTTCGTTAAAATGCAAACACCTCAAGATGTTCCTGAGAGGAATGCTCTGTATACATGTAAAAAATATCTGTAGGCGTTATGAAAAATAACAGCAGAGATGCTGTTGGTGGGATGTGCCATCAAAAAAAATAAAAAACTAAAAAACGCTATCTTCAAGGAACATAAAAGGAGCTATGTAATAAAATAAAACTATTTTTATAACCTCCATTTTGTACGAGCCTGCAGTGATCTTCACTTCTGAGGCAGACGAAGAATTAACTGCCACCTAGTGACGAAATTGTATCAAAGAAACACAAGTTCTCAGTCGTGAAAAACACTGGCAAAATTGTCTAGGACATAAAACCTCTTAGGGTGTTAAAAAGTAATGCATGAATAATTGGATATAAGTCCAACCAATTTTAACACTAAAATTAAAATGAAAGGTAGACATTACAGATGGTTAATACCGTTCAGACATGTAATGACGGTTAATTTTATAAAATGCGAGAGAAAATCTCAGAACTATAGAAGTATCTTTCATGGAAAGTATGAGTTAGCCAAGGGTACCCTAAACCTCAGAATTTAGACCACCTTGCTATTTAGACCACCTTGCTACTAAGACCACCTTGCTATTAAAACCACCTCACTATTAAGATCACCTTGCTATTAAGACCACCTTGCTATTAAGACCACCTTGCTATTAAAACCACCTTGCTATTAAAACCACCTTGCTATTAAGACCACCTTGCTATTAAGACTACCTCACTATTAAGACCACCTCACTATTAAGACAACCTTGCTATTAAGACCACCTTGCTATTAAGATCACCTCACTATTAAGACTACCTCACTATTAAGACCACCTCGCTATTAAGATCACCTCACTATTAAGACTACCTCACTATCAAGATCACCTCGCTATTAAGATCACCTCACTATTAAGACAACCTTGCTATTAAGACCACCTTGCTATTAAGACAACCTCACTATTAAGATCACCTCACTATTAAGACCACCTCGCTATTAAGACTACCTCACTATTAAGACAACCTTGCTATTAAGATCACCTCACTATTAAGACCACCTTGCTATTAAGACCACCTTGCTATTAAGACTACCTCACTATTAAGACCACCTCACTATTAAGACCACCTCGCTATTAAGACCACCTTGCTATTTGAAGATCACCTCGCTATTAAGATCACCTTGCTATTAAGAACAACTCACTATTAAGACCACCTTGCTATTAAAACCACTTTTTACTCGAGCCATTGGAGTTAATAGAGAGGTTTTACTGAATATTGGAAGGCAGATCTTTTTTTAATTGTGAATTATTCAAGCAAAAAATAAATTTGATGTAATATGAAGAAAATGTGGAAATGATAAAAAAATGTTTTAAAATATAAGTTCAAATTCAGTACTCAGTATAGTGGTAAGTACAAGTGCATCTCAAATAATTTGGAAATTTAAGGAAAACTAAAGATGATAAATACCCATATTATAATATGAAAATGTACACCTGAAAAAAGTTAAGCATCCCCATTTTTTTATAGCTGTTTTACTATGAATCTTTCTCAAGAAATCATCCATGAATGTGGAGGGTTCATGTGGAATTGATCAATTAAGTAATCCATCCTTCACTAAATTGTGATCATGGTCCATTAATGATCATGGGAATTTATAATGAATGCAAGCCTTCATGAACTTGAACCTATAACTCCAAGTCAATGGATGCTTGCTTCTGCACTGAAATTGTTTAAGCATTTGAAGGACCATGATTATATGGTAATGATGGATGAATTACCTTAAGGTAAAACTGCTCTTGTGACTCAATTTGATAACATTTTATGAGAAATATCTTAACCCTTTCCCTCATAGAGAAAATCATGAAAAGACCTATGCGAACAGCATAAAACCAGATCAGCCTGCGAGTGACTCGTAGGCTGATCAAGTTTTATGCTGTTCGCTGCTCCTCAGTGGTCTGGAAATGAGGATTTTGTAATTAAATTTGGTAAACGTAACAAAAAAAAGTACAAATGGAACCTGCATCTCTGTACTCATACTGACATCTGTATTAATTAGGTGAAAATAAAAGAAATTCCTATGACTTTGTTTTTTTATTAATTTTAGTGTAACTTTGAAGCATGTTTATTTTTCACAAATAAAGTCATGATTTTTGTGTTAACTGAACTTAACACTATTAAACTCACTTTAATCTGGTGAAAATTAAATAAAATAAAAAAAAAAAAAAAAAAAAAAAAAATGGATGGAATTTGTATATCAGTATACTAGCATCACACAAGACAGCTGAGTTTAAATTCTGAATAAATCAACTCTAAGAATCGATAGAAAAAACATTTTCTTCAGTTCCATAATTTTTATGATATCAGTTTTGATTAAATACACTTAGTCTAATTTGCTTGAAAACATCCCAGTCCAGCTAAAGTGAAAATCAATGCAAAGATATCTTTCCCATATCTTTCCCATCCCCAGGAAGACAAAACCTCAAGTATTCCGCCATGTCTATATGTATATATAATTACATATAAAAGCAGCCATGTTTTATTCATGCACTAATTTCAACCCCCATCTGGAATAATTGAACAACAATGGAGACATTAAAATTCACTGTCTTTGAGGATAGGAAAAATATTGCTATAGCGATAAAGATCATTTCAGAGAAGATCCATTTTTAATAGGAAAAATGGTTTCTATCATACTTCCATACCTAAATGTACAATGTGAATTCTTAAGATATGTCTATTAAAAACTTAAATTATCGCTTAAGGTGAATAAAATCTCTTGAATAACAGCTTTGTCAAACACACACTCTCATACGTCTTCAAGGGGGAGAAAACTCTGCAGCTTGACCAGGCCTTGACCTGTGATCTCAAAAATACTGACGAAAAATCTCAAAATCTCAAATATGAGTATCATACTCAAATCCCTATTGAAACTAATGGACATCGTTGGAGTCTGAGTTTGAAAATTCTACTTAAGTACCATTTTTATTTTCAAGAGCACTCAGGGCCAAGTCTAGAACCTAGAACATTTCACTGACAAAGTGAATGCTCTATTGATTGATCTACTCTTCCAGTTTCAAATTCTCCTTTAACACTCTCACCTTTTTACAAATGTTTTTATTTTACTTATAGACATAATATCAATTGCAGTTTTTTGTTTTCTGTAAATCTGTGACCTTGACCTCAGGTATCACAAACATGACCAGAAGTGACCTTTTTTTCAGTACCACTAGCTGTACTTTAAGATAATATTTAACAATGGGAATTTGGGATCCGACTTGACAGAATTGGACAGGTCAGACAGGTCAATTATCAAAATTTGAAAACTTGTTTTCCATTTCAGGAAATATCAGGGGGGAAAAAGGAATAAAGTTAAATTTGATCAGACTGCAATTTTGTGATATGTTATAGAATCGCTTCCATTAAACATTCTAATGTGTCTATGAATAAAGCGCGGGTTGTGACATGGAGAACTTAAGCGTTTCTAAGATAAGTCTGAACGCAAACAATTCAAGACAGTTGTATCTGATTTCGGAGAGAAACTGATGTAAACTGTCTGTATCAGATTCCCAGCAGCTACATACAAAACTACCGTATCTGATACGTAATTACAGATATACGATACGGTTCTCTGGCACCTGAACAGTGGTTTGCATTGACTGTCTTCAGGCCCATTTAACCTTTTCCACAAGGGTATGTTGTTTCATACAATATAAGTCAAACAAGTGTTTTGTACAGCTATGCAGACTGATAACAATTATTTCTCTTAACATTTTTAAAAGCATTAACTGATTATCTCAAATGGCAAACTTTGTCTAAGTGTGACATTTTGGGATTCAAAAGTCCTGGGTTTGAAGCTTAATGGGTGCAAGAATCTTCCATGAATACCAAGTACTGGGTCAAATTCCACCAATAAATCTTAGCACTAAATAAAACTTAAATATTTAAGGTCAAATTTTATTAGCATTGTTTTTCTAAGAAAACTACCCAAATATTTCATTTCTTAACAGCTTTTGTTAGTCGTTAAGGTAATGATTCATTTTAGCAAATAGTCAAGTACTTAAAAATTTCATAAAATATTAATGGTGGAATGTGTGTCTACCTATTTTACTGCTAAGTATTGTTGGTGGAATTTGAGCCTGGTCTAAGAGGGACTTGTATAAGTTGCAAGAATTTGTTTCCCAATTAATGAAAATAAAACAAACAAAAAATCAAATATCTGAAGATAAAGGTAAGTGGCAAACAGCATAGGTGTTAGGTATGATGCCCCAAGGCGGTAAGAACCTGTCGTGACCATCCAAGACACAAAGTACTGGTCCAACCCTTGGGACTGTTAAGATTTGTATGCGTTGCAAGAACTTGCCTCCCAATCAATGAAAATGGAAATTAAATAATGATTAATATCTGAAGGAACAGGTGAAAAGTAAACCGTAGTAAACCTGGTAAGAACGCAGGCTGATCTGATTTTATGATGGTTGCTACGGTGATTTTCCCCGATGATTAGTCACTTTGATTAGAACACCAATCATGACCTCAGTGTACGTGGTTTTCCGTTTCACTTGTTTATATTTTATTTTTTACATATTGCCAGAGGAATTCAAGGTTGACAAAATCCATCCGGTTAAATATTGTCATGAAAAATGATTGTTATTTCTCTGTGGAAAATTCTCGGAGAAAATGCAAAAGGCAAACTAAACCTTTTCGTATAAACAAATCAGATAAAGACTGCCATGCAATGATATTTGTTATCCTCTTCATCTGCAGACGTTTTCATAAATACGAATTACATCAAACATGCAATCAGCAGACGGCAGAAAACATTTTTCAGGCAAATGAAATAGCATCATTTTGAAATACAACAGTCATAGAGTTGAATACAGTAAACATCCATGTTTAGCATGTTTATTTGACTTCTATTTTCAGAAATGATCTGCATAAAACATGAGAATTCAGTTTTTCGTATTTTTTCTAAATATTACTCCACCCACTTGAGAAGCCATAAGCAATTAGTGTTTGTGTATTTTTCATACACTGAATTAAAATTAAACCTCTTTTTCATATTTATACTTGCCTGTAAATTGTTGTATGCTTGTGATTTCTATCATATAAGTGCAAAATAAATGCCTATGAAAACATTGTTTACATATTCATATGTTCCTTTTATTTCGTTCAACAGGAAGTAAAATACCGAATAATTGGGCGTTTGCGTTGGTGTAACTAGGACCACCCATAAATATACGTTCAGTTTATTGTCAATTTTGTGAATAATGATCGCTGTGTTACATCTGACTTGTGGATGCAGTTCAGTAGTAATTTTGTTACCTGTGGTTCAATATGGAACCCACACAATGCACCCATGGTAAACAAGATGGCTGGCTCTAATCACAGATCTCTGAGGATAAAACAGGGAAACAGACTTTTTTTAAAGATCTTAAAGCTCATACACGGACTGCACACTATACAAGTGTCTGCATGAGTGCATGGGAGTTTGCGGTAGAAACCGAAAACTTTAAAAACAGTACTGATACTAAACCGATACTTTATAATCTAAACGTACAGACGTATAAACAAAGGGTAATTATATGCAGTAGACTGCCCAATACTATTAGCTTCATCTTCTACATGTGAGATGCAGATATTGAACTTTTGCATGCATAATTTATATACGTATTTAATATCATACTTACTTTTTTCAAAACATTAAATGATTGCATGCAAGTCCTGAAGTTCTCTTCTTTAACACAAAGTAGGTACTAGTAATATTTTTAATCAAAAGTTTTAAAATAACAATCTTTAGACATTGGCATATAATCAACGATGATGCAAGAACTATTTTAGCTGCTTCTGCATCCCAAAACTGCTGCATGCAGTGAGTCAGCACTGTGCGTCTCATGCACAAACCTTTTTTTTTAACTTAAATTTCTTAGTGAAACAATAAACCATGTCAAAGAACAAATAAAAAAAAAAAAAAAAAAGTATACTTGCTCTTGCATTGGGAACCTCTTCAATTTAAAGCCTCAAACACAAACTAGTATAACGCATTAGTTTAAGAAAGCCGTTAAGTGAAATCAAACTACCAAGAGAGCTGTATAAGGAACACTTGTGATGCACACTGGTTGTATCTTAGCCGTTAAGTGTCTTGAATCTTCATCGCATCGCTAGTCCAAACACACAAATTGATCCATAAACTTTTCATTACATTTTCCTAACGCATCTACCTCAACACGAGTCTGGGTGAAAGACGCAGATTTAATCACAAACTGTCAGTGTCAGTGGATATTTCAAAGTGAATCAATCTTCAATCAATTTCGCCAGTATTTTTTTTTCCTTTCGACGATAAAATATAACGCTGGCCCCTCCAGTCAAACTGCTGGCCGACTTGAATCATCAGGTACATTCTTCTAAAAAAGAACAATATTGTACAAAGAATCGGTGTAAAAACCTACAAGTCCGGTGCTAGACTTGACTTTTATTAGATCGTTGATGGAACTGAGTGCCAAGAATAAAGCAGACTATATATTGGACTTGAAATTTGTTCAGCTTAAGGAATAGCTAAAGCAATCAAACCTAAAGTTTTTCTTACGTATCAGACAGGAATTTCCTGTATATTTACCAGTGCTGGACCAATTTATATTTGTTTCCCTATCCTGTGTTACAACACTCTGAATCAATGAAGAAAGAATCAATCAGCTAATCAAATCATTGTAAATCACTACACATCTACAAAGAAATAGTTTTCAAACAAATTTAAACAACTATACATGGAAATTCTGAAGTTTTCTTATTGCTAAACATGAGTGTTCCTTAATTAACCCTTACAATACTGAGGGCACTTGTAACTGCCTTTGTGAGCAAATGAAAGCAAGATCAGCCTGAACATCTGTGAAATCTGATCATGGTCTGCACTGTTCATTATTCAGTCAATAAATTTTCAGCAAGCTCCCCCATAAACAACAAATGGTACATCTCAAATGAAGAAAGGACAAGTCCAATTAAGAAATTTATCAAGTCGAACAATGTAACAGTTCAATATTCAATCAACAGCTGCTAAATGCAGCATGGTCTTCAATTACCGGTAATGCTCTACAGATTAATTAGAAGAAAAAAAAAAATAGGACTTGTAATGAATCCAAAAAATACATTAAGAATTTGTTCTTTTGGGAGGATTATGTACGTTCTATGAATTCTCATAAAATCAAAACAGACAAATCAAGCTCAGCCTAACCACTTCCCATCACAGATAATTCTCCCATTAGACTTCGAACAAAAGCAATGAATACTTTTGATACTGAAGCTTCAGCTGCCATTAAGCCAAATAGTAACCAGCGGTGCTTTTAATCCGAGTTTAAATCGCTGTAATCTTGCGAGAATGATAATGTAGTGGGCTCGGTTAACAAGTAAAAGAAGATTTCTGGAATGGTTCAGACATCTTTCAATTACTGAAATTACTAAAAATAACTAATGGTAAATATTTCCTTTTTTTTCTTAATTATCCTTAAATCCTCTGATGTTTTCCTGACATATCAGTTTGCAAATGAGCGCAGGCCTCTAATGTCTTGAGAAATGTCTTAACCCTTTCCCTCATATAGACTCATTTTGATGCACTCAATAGGTACCACATAAAGCCTGATCTGCAGAAAACCACAGTTAAACCTTACCAAATTTAATTACAAAATCCTCATTTCCAGACCACTGAGGAGCAGCGAACAGCATAAAACCTGATCAGCCTGCGAGTTACTCGCAGGCTGATCTGGTTTTATGCTGTTCGCATAGGTCTTTTTATGGTGTCCTCTATGAGGGAAAGGGTTAATAGATTCTATTCACTTAGAAGTCACTTTAAATTTGAAGAAAAAACTTGATTTTGTCAAACAGATTGATCTATTTTGTTCATGGTAAAGCAGAAAATAGAAAGATGTTCATTGAAATAAATCACTGATGAAATTGAATTTTCAAAGCTTCTGATTGGCCACAAATTTAGAGTGACTTCTAATTGAATGATAGTGTTGTATTTTTTAATGTACAATATCATGATTTATCACACAAAACATAATTGAAACTGATATCAGAAGGAACACAAGCTGATTCAAAATCCTCTGAAGTCACTGACATCCACACTGTGACGTTTATGCGTTCAAGCATGTTTGAAATACTTAATTACTACTGTGTTCAGTAAAAAATTGAATTTTTCCATTAGCGAGGCAACACATTTTCCGATTTGGACAAGATATCTGAGTACAAGGGAAATACAATGACAAATTAATGACACAGAGGCAAAAATAATTTCATTCCTCAAAGTCATAAATTAACAAAACACTGTAAAGTGTCTAGAAACAGGGCATATAGGGCAAGTCTCGAGATACCAAAATAATCCATACTGTCACAGCTTTCAAGTTAAACTTTTTTTTCTTTTTTTTTTTTTATGTTGATCTGGAAACAAGTTCTTACACCATGCTCCTCCTCAGGTTCCTAGGTGGGACCAGTACTTTGCGCCTGGAAAGGTCATGGCAAATCCTTGCCCTCAACAGGTTTCGAACCCACAACCTTTGGATCCACAATCCGGTATATTACTACTGGACCCATCCTGAATGAATGTTTAGGTGTTGGATGTTGAACGTCAAAAATAACAACATATAATATTCGTACATGATAATTATGTAACTCCTTGAGAACGTAAATCCATCAAGAGTTGCAAACATGCCTCCTGAAAATGTCAATCAAAGCTTATAGAAACCAATAACCTCCCAAAATGGCACCTCAGAGCAAATGCTTCCCCTTAGTAGCAACAGTCTATATTTCTCCTCAAATTAAGTCTGTTGATACCTCTGTACAGCAACACCTCTGTACAGCAACACCTCTGTACAGCAACACCTCTCAGCAGCAACACTTTTCTGTGACTTCGTCAGAAGAAGCTGTTAAGAAATTCCAATGTATTACCTATGTTTTTGAAGAAATTATTCAATTTCCTATAGACGTTAACATAATTGTTGCATGTAAACGTAATAATAATCTCTGTTTATAACTACCTTCACTTTTGTCCTGTGTAAAGTTAGACAAATATAAAAATCAAGTTAAATCTTTCCCACATGAGAGCAATCAGTCAGCAAAGACCCTACTGTAAGAACATTATTATTCGATGATTTTGTGGAGGAGTTTACCCTCACAATCATTTAACCCTTTCCCTCATAGAGGACACCATGAAAAGACCTATGCAACAGCATAAAAACAGATCAGCCTGCGAGTAACTCGCAGGCTGATCAGGTTTTTTTGCTGTTCGCTGCTCCTAAGTGGTCTGGAAATGAGGATTTTGTAATTAAATTTGGTAAGGTTTGAGTTTGGCTTTCTGCAGATCAGGCTTTATGTGGTACCTACTGAGTGCGTCAAAATAAGTCTATATGAGGGAAAGGGTTAATAGATCTCAAGTTTTCTTGAACATGCATCCATGAATAAATTCCTTTAGTACATAATCAACGAAATTTAAAGTAAGCAAACTATAATGATTTTACAGTATGCAACCAGTATTTGCTGGCTGATTTAGAATTAATACAGTTTGCTTCTCCTCATAACTTTTGAGGTGAAGAAGAAAACACTTTATAACCTTTCCAGAGTGAGATCTTAACCCTTTCCCTCATAGAGCAAACCATGAAAAGACCTATGCGAACAGCATAAACCAGATCAGCCTGCGAGTAACTCGCAGGATGATCAGGTTTTATGCTGTTCGCTGCTCCTCAGTGGTTGGAAATGAGGATTTTATAATTAAATTTGGTAAGGTTTAACTGTGGTTTTCTGCAGATCAGGCTTTATGTGGTACCTATTGAGTGCGTCAAAATGCGTCTATATGAGGGAAAGGGTTAATTTCAATCTAGATGATATGTGTGATGTAATATCGCATAATTACAATCAGGAGGTACTAACAGTTTTCCGCAACCAGCATCTAAGAACATGCCACAACATCCATCAATTCAGTTAATAGCATGGCGATTCCCAGCTCCATAGGGTGTGGTAATTTAAACCAAAGAAGACATTGTCTGAATGTGTCAAGACTGACTTGAAAATGTGAAATCTGGCCAGCATAGATCCGTTGAACAGAGATGCATGGCAACAGGGTGTAAAGGTACTATAGCTGCCTGCTGCCTACCCCAGTACTTCGGACACCCGCAGCAGACGAAATATATAAACAGGGTTAACCCTTACCATGCTAAATTTTTAAATTGGACTTGTCCTTTCTTCTTTTTGGAACATACCATTAGTGACTTATGGGGATGCTTGCTGAAAATTTATTGACTGAATAGTGAACAGAGCAGACCATGATCAGACTGCAAGGATGTGGTAGTCAAAAGCAGTCACAAGTACCCACAACATTGTAAGGGTTAATTAGTCAAGTCAATTTAAATAGAAAAGTGTTACCTTTATGGTTGAAGAAAAAGTCCATGAACTAAGGATCACAACGCGTGCTTGTGAAAGATATCGACATGACATGACAGACTACCAGAGTAGCAAGATCGTAGGTGGTAGAGCACAGACCAATCAGTATAGATTCCCATGAATAAAACATCGCCGTAGGAATTCATTAAGAAAAATCTGCTCAGTAGCAAAGTATTAGAGATGCCATATTTGTCATACACATTGGTTTTTATGGAATTCTGTCAAAGGACAGGGATGCAAATCATTTTACATATTTAGAATAAATTTGGTTTTAGGAAGCATCCATCTTTATACAGGATGACAGGTTCTTGTGAAGATTTATTTTACATATTTTGGGAACAGAGTGAGTGTCTTCCATCAATCATCTGTTTTTTTTTATAAGACAACAGTTGCTGATTCTTTGGCAAACCATAATCAGATACCCACACCTGATCCCAAACCATCGTCAGATACCCACACCTGATCCCAAACCATCGTCAGATACCCACAGCTGATCCCAAACCATCGTCAGATACCCACACCTGATCCCAAACCATCGTCAGATACCCACACCTGATCCATCCATATCTTGTACTGGCCGTGGGATTTTATGCCTGACTTTTGTCATTTTAATGTGTGTCAAATCACCTCATGAATATTCATGTACATATTCATGACTTGATGAATATTCAAAATTAATTATTGTCTATTGAAAGCCAGAAGGGTGCATAAGCATATATAGAAAGAAAGCTGATAAGCCCTTCTGGCTTTCATTGGACGATACATGAAACCATGGAATATCCTTTGCTGTGCAAACTGTGTAGATGCTGACCCAAGAGTGACCTTGACCTGGATCTTTCTGTTTGCCAGGAGGTCACACCCAAAGAAACCAAGGGGTCAAAATGTATTTGCTCAGAAATCAGTGCAGGAAAGACGGACAGCCATGAATATCCTAAGAGACATGACGCAAGTTATGACATAATTATATTCATATTCATAATTTGACGACACTGACGCACCACTCTGATCATGCAAGCAATGGTGGCATATTATGTATGCTGCCCACACAGCATTTTCCACTTTCTGAGCAAAACACAACGAAAGTTTCTTACGTAAGATGGCTGAAAACTGATTATGAATAATGTATGTAGTGAATGACTCCATTGAGTCTGCGATGAATAAATTTATACAGAAGACTTCCATGAAAGTCATAATCATGTTTCATTTCTCGTAAATCTCAGCAATGTTGGCAGTACAGATATATCAAATAGGAAATGTTTTATAAAAAAACTGGCAAGAAATGTTTTGGCAGTGATCAGCATGAAAATCATCAGACTCCCAGTCATAAATGCTTGTTTTGTGATCTTACTGTGCAATATATCAGCATATTCTGCTCCCAAATATAAGAAGTGCATTTCTCAGATAAAATGTTGCAATGTTATAGTCATATGTATGTTTTCTTTGAGGTCCATGCAACAATTTAAATGAAAACACTATCTTAAGATGATGTTAACAAAGGCAAAATTTATCTTCCATTAACCCTTTCCCTCATATATACTCATTTTGACGCCCTCAATAGGTATCACATAAAGCCTGATCTGCAGAAAACCACAGTTAAACCTTACCAAATTTAATTACAAAATCCTCATTTCCAGACCACTGAGGAGTAGCGAACAGCATAAAACCTGATCAGCCTGCGAGTTACTCGCAGGCTGATCTGGTTTTATGCTGTTCGCATAGGTCTTTTCTTGGTGTCCTCTATGAGGGAAAGGGTTAAAACAAAAATCATTCTGCAAGATTAAGCAGATGACAAGTGCATTTATCTGCGGCATAGACACAAATTTTGCTACATTTTGCTACCTTTAAACAGAATTGAAAAACAAGTTGTTTTTGGGCCATATAATGAGCAAAATAGGATATATCCATACCAAACTGAATATAAAAACCTTGTCGGCCATATTTGTTTACCAGCGCCTTTTCTTTCCTCAAAGCTATCTTTTTGCAACATCTAGTTGCATAGAAATCAATGGAAAACTATAGTGCAATGTTTTAAAACGTTTGTATATATGCAACTCATCCGTTGAAGTTTGTTAACACAAAAGTACAGAAGAGGCTAAATAAATAAACTGAAGGCAAGTTTCACATGCATTTACATATCAACATTTTGGACACCTTTTCACTGGTATAGCGGTTACAAATATCAACTCTGAAGCAGTCTCTCCTGACATCAATATCTAAGGCTGTTACTATCTTTTAAGGTTATCAAAACTTTTTCTGAAAACTTGCCATGTTCACTAGACTCAATGGTTCTTTCCAATAAAAGGTGAACAAGTTTTACTGAAAAGTTACTTTAATAAAGTTTCAAGGTTAACACATAAATTGCATATAAATTTTGACAAAATTTCATCCAGTATGCAAATATGTACAGTAATTTTACACAACAAAACAGAGAGTGAAGTTAGAATTTGCACATTTTAACTCCATTACAAGAGAAAATTTCGTGGAAACATGCCTCAGAATAATTAGCTTTTGATATAAAAGAGACTTCTCTTCTTTCCAGCTCGTTATCTGTAATTTTGCTGAGAGAATTAAAATTTCAAAATGTAAATTAAATGGCAGATTTATTTAAATGCTAGTTATCTACAGAAAATTTGTTGTGTTTTATAGCTGAATATGAAGTAATTCAGGGACTTAATTAGAACTCTGATCAGAATACGCGCAGTTTGTTAATTACTGTGAATCTAAACCATGACAAATTGCTGACACATTTACATACAACACAGCAGGATTGGTATCAGCGACCGGGGAGGTAGGGATTCCAGCAATTTACCAAGCATTATGTGATTGGTATCAGCGACCGGGGAGGTAAGGTTTACTGCAATTTACCAAGCATTATGTGATTGGTATCAGCGACCGGGGAGGTAGGGATTACTGCAATTTACCAAACATTATGTGATTGTATCAGTGGTCTGGGAGGTAGGGATTCCAGCAATTTACCAAGCATTATGTGATTGGTATCAGCGACCGGGGAGGTAGGGATTACTGCAATTTACCAAGCATTATGTGATTGGTATCAGCGACCGGGGAGGTAGGGATTACTGCAATTTACCAAGCATTATGTGATTGTATCAGTGGTCTGGGAGGTAAGGTTTACTGCAATTTACCAAGAATTATGTGATTGGTATCAGCGACCTGGGAGGTAAGGATTCCAGCAATTTACCAAGCATTATGTGATTGTATCAGTGGTCTGGGAGGTAAGGTTTACTGCAATTTACCAAACATTATGTGATTGGGATCTGTGATGGAGGAGGTAGGGGCTACTGCAATTTACCAAGCATTATGTGATTGGTATCAAGGGCCTGGGAGATAGGGACTACTGCAATTTACCAAGCATTATGTGATTGGTATCAGTGACGGGGGAGGTAGGGACTACTGCAATTTACCAAGCATTATGTGATTGGTATCAGTGACAGGGGAGATAGGGACTACTGCAATTTACCAAGCATTACGTGATTGGTATCTGTGATGGGGGAGGTAGGGGCTACTGCAACTCAGCAAACGTTATGTAATTGGTATCAGTGACCTGGGAGGTAGGGATTATTGCAATTTACCAAGCATTATGTGATTGGTATCTGTGATGGGGGAGGTAGGGATTACTGCAATTAAGGAAGATTGGTATCAGTGACTTTGGAGGTAGGGACTACTGCATAACTATTGTGTGTATCATTTAAATTATATAACCATTTGAATGTTAATAAAGTATTACAATAATCAGGTCCATTTATAACAATTATACATACAGTAAAACCTCGCTATTAAGACCATCATTAGTTCAAGAAAAAAGTGGTCTTACTAGCAAGGTGGTCTTAATGATGCATTTTACTGGTATAGTCAAGACATAACACTAATTGGTTCCAAAACTGAGTGGTTTTAAAACCAAGGTGGTCTTATTTCTGAGGTGGTCTTTGAGCAAGGTTTTACTGTATATCCAATATAAGGCTCTGACATGTTTGGCATGGCTTCATCAAATCTAAACTTTATCTCTAGGACACCCCTTTACATGATGTAGCGACAGCCGTCCCTATGTTGAAGCACTTCATTTTCGTAACAAAAGCATTGTAATGTTTCCTCTCTATCTAAAAAAATACTTCACTTTCGTAACAAATGCATTTTGATGTTTTCACTATCTCATCCCTTTAAATATTCAACATTGTGGTAGGATATCTTTAAGACTATGCACTTAACACATGAACGATGAGAAAGCATCGCGAAACATTTTTGAGGATGTTTAATGGAATTGTTTTATTTTTTTTTATTTCACATGTTTGCAACATCAGTTGTAGAGTACCTTCTTCAAGCAGTTCAATAGATTCTCTAAAACAGAATTCAACAAATGAAATAATCAATTCTTCGACTGCCGTAAAGGAAACATTTCAACTCTGCCTGAGATATTCCTGTAAAGTACATTGAAATATTATAACAGAATGAATACAATGGAGGTTAGAGTATCAACGTGAAACAAACAGGATGCCATGTAATCTAATATTTAGTTTATTTCTCCACTTAAAATATTTCTTCCCCAAAGCAACAGAATAATTGAGTAGCGCGCCATTAAAATGAAATACATCAGAATGATTTACTGTGCAGCAACGTCACAGCGTCTGTGGAAGTTCGCATGCGGTTAATGGAGAGGGAATGTTGCTAATTGATTTAGATAGGTTTCACAAGATCGGCCATGCCTTCTAGTTTGTCGTTTACTACTCAATTCATTTCATTTGATCATGTTGTTTCTCTAAGAATAAATCTGTTTATGTTCAAAGCAAATGAATTAAATGTACCTCATTCCATGAACTAGTTCCTGTTTGTTATTACATTTCTGTATAATGTCGTTAAATGTACCAAAACCATTAATGACATCGGCCCATTTCGAAGTTCAATCTCAGTTTAATGGTGATTCTCAAGAAAACATTACTGTATATTAAAGCTTATTGTTTTATGCTAATGACATATTCAGTTCTTTTCATCTTTCACTTATTTGCTCTCCAGCGGAAAATGAAGTTACTGTGAGCGAATAGAAATAAAATCAAATTGATTATTTCCCCTTGAGCCAATTGTTGCTTTATTGGTTTCCCTAGAAAGATTCATTTATTCAATTTGTGAAGAAAATGTTTATTTGTTGTTTGACTATTTTTGGAAATATTTATGCAGCTGCAGTGCCAAATAGACTATGTTATTTATTTCAAGATGAAGAAACGATGTTTTCATGAAAAGTTACAGCAGATCTGGTAAAAAGAATTAAGCCAGCATTTGATGAATTCGAAGTAAACACAAAACTTGGAATTGAAATTAAACATATAATTTGTAATTATTTTTTCTGTCTTGCTAATGAATTATACTCTGAATTAAGATAAATTTTGACTATTACCTGACTAAAATATCTAAGCACTGACTACCATTGTTGTCTGAATTTTAACAAATCAACTTGCATTTATATTAACAAGAGGGCCATGATGGCCCTGAATCGCTCACCTGAGTACCATTGCTTCAACTGATGTCAAGGTTTTTAAACAGACAAGGATTCTGATATAACTTAATCTAAAACATTTTACCCCTGACAATACTACACACCAAATATCTAAGCAATGGGCCATATGGTTTCAGAGAAGACTTGGACGCAGGGTTATTTATCACCGTAGGGCCAAGACTTTGAAAATCTTTGTAATGAACCATTAGATGCTACTACATACCAAAAATTTTAGCTCTAGGCCTTATTGATTCATAGAAGAAGATTTTTTAAGATTTTCCTATATAACTCTGTGTAAAACAAGTGACCCCTGGTGGGGGGTCATTTATCACCATAGGGCTATGATTTGTACAATCTTGGTAGTGGCCCATAAGATGATGCTACATACCAAATATCTAAGCTCTAGGCCTTATGCATTCATGGAAGAAGATTTTTTAAGATTTTCCTATATAACTCTATGTAAAACAAGTGACCCCTGGTGCGGGGTCATTTATCACCATAGGGCTATGATTTGTACAATCTTGGTAGTGGCCCATAAGATGATGCTACATACCAAAAATCAAAAGGCTAGGCCTTGTGGTTTCGGAAAAATTTTTTCAAGTTTTTCCTTTATTAGCCTATGTGAAAAAGTGACCCCTGGGGCGGGGCCAATTTTGACCCTAGGGTCATAATTTGTACAATCCTGGTAGAGAGTCATAAGATCATGCTACATACCAAAAATCAAAAGGCTAGGCCTTGTGGTTTCAGAGAAGAAGATTTTTTAAATTTTCATTTTTAAAATCTATTTTTAGCTCCTGTGACCTAATTATGCGATGGACCAGAACCATTTATACAACTTTAGTAGAGCTTCATCCAAGGAACATTCCTGCAAAATATTTTTCAAATTGGCCAAGCCGTTTAGGAGGAGATGTTGTTTGAAGCAATTGTTGACGCCGGACGCACGCACGGACGGACGCACGGACGACGGACGACGGACGCCGGACAAAAGGCGATCAGAAAAGCTCACCTTGAGCACGTTGTGCTCATGTGAGCTAAAAATGTCACTTGAACTTTTCTATTATTTTGTATGCCATTCATGTAATCCATGCATCATAAAATTATAATCATGGTCCTTCAAATGCTTCAAAAGAGTTCAGTGTAGCTGCAAGCATCCAATGACTTGAAGTTATGGCTCAAAGTCTATAAAAGCTTGATTTACTATGCACAGTCACTTGATGGACTATGATCACAATTAAATGATGGATGGATTACATTAATGTTTGTTTTCTTTCCATCAAGACTTTACTTATTTATTCTACTTTCTCTACTTTCCATTTTTCAGCTTCCTGTCACCTTAAGTCTATTTATATCAGAAGTAAAGCCAAGCTACTTCTGCGCTTCTTATAACTCTGAAATGTTGCACAAAATAGAAACTAATGTTATATATGGTATCCTTGAGGCACATGCGTTAGAAACGTATGATACTTAATTAGACTGGGACTCTGAAATGGACTGCAGACAAATTTATGTAAGAATTAAAGGCGTGACACTGTAGTGAAATGTACAACTTTCTTTACCTCATGTCAACCCTAATAGCTAAACTAACAGAGACCCACAACTCTGATATAGGTAAAGAGCAAGTCAATAAAAGCTCTCGTTCTAAGTTATGTGTATGATCATGTGACCGCAAGATAACATGAGATGTTAACAAATTGCTTATATCAAGTATAGATATACTGAGTTTTTGTCAATTAAACCAAATAAGTATGTCTCTCATTAGATTGCAGATCTCTTTTATGAATGATACTTTAAGTCATCTGTCTGTTAAGCATCTGCATGGTTCTGCAATGTCTTGGACCACTTAATCTCTACCAAAATAACCAAGGTACCCTAATGAAACATTAGGAAACCTTGGTTATCTCCATGAAAGGCCATGAGGTCCGAAATGTAGCGTCTCAGCAAGAGCTCGTTCAAATCTTGTTAACCTCTTTTTTTTTCAAAAATTGAAAAAAAAATTTAATTCAGACAGTTTCGTATCTCTGTTGAATATAGGTCTTTGCTTAATGTTATGCCTCTATGAGTGATTATTCGGTGTCCAACAAAAATGCTCTTATTTCTCATTTCTGTAAAACAAACCTTTTTTATAATAGAAAATATCCCATTTTACAATACCCTTTGTTGGCTGTAGTTTTAATATATTCATTGACACACTCTTGTAAGATTCCATAAAGAAGCAAGTCTTTCAAAGAAGCAAGTCTTCTTTTTTGTCTATCTGACATGTTTACTGTCAACACTATCTTATTTTGCTAGATTAAAAGAGTAAGAAACATTCCCTATCAACAAAATTGGATCACAAAAAATGAGAAAATTCTCTGGTAGAATAAAAGGTGTTCCAGGAGTTTGAGTGGCAAAACACTTCTGTTGTCAAGAGAACAGAAACACAAATAAATTCGATCTTATTTTTCAACCTAATTTCGAAACAAACAAGTACTCAAAACTTTAACTAATTCCTGTCAGTGATTCTTGGACCAGTACTGTGAGTCTCCGGGCAGGTGTTACAATGAATTTTACGCCACATAGGTTTTGAACTCAAATTATCTCGTTTATCTTGCATTATCTTGTCTATCTCGCATTATCTATTTATCTCACATTTATCTTGTTTATCTTTCATTATTTATCTCACATTTATCTTGTTTACCTCACATTATCTCATTTACCTTGCATTATCTTGTTTATCTTGTATCATCTTGTTTATCTGGCATTATCTCTTTTATCTCACATTTACCTTGTTTATCTCACATTATCACGTTTATCTCACATTATCTCGTTTATCTCGCATTATCTCGTTTATGCTTAGAAGAGACATGCACCATCACAAGGCGACGTGTGTCCATTTCAATAAAATTTGTACAAAAAAAAAAATTGTCATATAATTAAACTCACAAATGTGAAAGTTTTTTTTGTGATTTTTTTCTTAACAAAAAATGATGAGCGCGTGTAATGCAATGAAACGGTCACATTTCTTTATATTTCATAGTGCCAAAAAGATTTTTAAATAGACACTGCAAAGAAAAAAAATGACTACGATCAAGTAGGTTTTCCAGGGGTGGAAAAACTTAAATAAACAATTAAATTCACTTTTTACAAATATTTCAGTAAAACCTGCTTTTGTCAAGGAAGAAACATGAATTCTTAAGCCACAACAAAATAAATGTTTGTACATTTGCCATATTGGTATTGTTAACAAAAACAACGTCAAAAGATGATGCTAAATTTGGCGCCTTTTTTGAGATTTAATTTGTTTGGACAGATAAATCGGCCCCTAACAGCAACCTTTATAATAAATCGAGATTTATACCATTATTGTTTAACCATTGACCACGGTTAAAAGTGCGACTTCAAAAATATCTGTAAGTATTTGTGTAACAGTGATCTTCACAACTGTCAACAAACTGCATTCAACATAGTTTACGTAATCTAATTTAAGTCTCTCAATCAATTTACATTGACAGTTCCTGGGTTTCATTCCTCTGCCATATTTCATCAGGATTATCTGTAACTTGTTTCAGTTGCAGCTCTGGAAGCCGTACTCAAAGCTGACCTTTTCCGAAGCAATTCTAATCAAAATAAAATTTCATCTCAAGAAATGTTTCATTCAAGAATATCACTGAAAGAAAACCTTTAGAGAAAAGAAATAAAAAATTAAAGGAAAGGATGTTGAAATTAGCAGAATGGGACTTAAATGGCCCCCCATCTCATTTAGTGAAATGTGGTTATGATGCAAAAAATCTTGGAAATCCAAAATGTTGGAATTGATACAGAAGTACATTCCATCTATGAATCTTATGTAAAATCATGCATCTGCATGTTTATTTGACACCATTATTTTAAAATTCATTTGCCTATTGCTTGGTTTTGCATCTTATTGCCAATAGTTTGCAAACTGGTCGTTTTGAACACTTTCAGAATGAAACAATAAAGGGCTGCCTTACAGTGGTATTATACTATAAACATGTGGTATGATACCACAACTAATCAAATTATCCTGATTAATTAAACCTCGTACAATCAGTTTGTAACCAGAAACACCATTTTTATGCAATATATTTTTGATTTTCAGTTTTTAATCATCAAAGTGTGATAAAAAATGTTAACATTAATTTTATTTTGACTTAAATAATTTTTTGTTCACAAACTACAAAATCTCATCAAAATATTCCTATCATATAAAAAAGAATGAAAATATAACCATCAATAAAAATAATGAAAAGTTATTTTTGCTAAATAATTTAATCAAATCCAGCTGTTAAGAACTTTTTTTATCCTGATTAAAAGTAAAACACAGATAAAATTTAATTGAAATACAAAAATAAAGAAAAGAAAATACAAGTTCAAAAGAAGGATCAATCAGTGACAATCCAAAATGAATCAAAATATTGAAGTTTTATACTTCAGGTGTTTTTAATGTATATCCCTCTGATGATAATTTTTCTGTACATTTCATAACATTTAACTCAATGAAAGGCTGAAGGCTGAAATGTTAAATTTTAACCCTTTCCCTCATAGAGGACACCATGAAAAGACCTATGCGAACAACATAAAACCAATCAGCCTGCGAGTAACTCGCAGGCTGATCAGGTTTTATGCTGTTCGCTGCTCCTCAGTGGTCTGGAAATGAGGATTTTGTAATTAAATTTGGTAAGGTTTAACTGTGGTTCTCTGCAGATCAGGCTTTATGTGGTACCTACTGAGTGCATCAAAATGAGTCTATATGAGGGAAAGGGTTAATTAAAGTAATAATTTATCAATTTTGAGTTTTTGGAGTTTTTAAAACCTATTTTGTATTGCATAATGTTTTCTATTTTTATATATTCTTACAGTCACCCCACATCACTTCATAACCCCTGTGTATAATTAATTCAGCCTGCATATATACTGCGAAACTTATAAGTACTCCGACTAAAGTTTTGTCTATAGCATTTGTTGTATTCAAAATAACAGATTTTTGTTTTTTATAGCTTTTCACGAAAATTGGTTTCACAGAGTTGATTATGTTTCAAAATTATAAAAGCTGCAGACGAAAGATTAAGCACATTTTAATATTTACTGGTCAAATGTTTTGGAAAATATATCTTCTCTACAAGTTTGAAATCCGAGTACTTACAAGTTTCGTTAAGTATATTTCTACTGGATGATCTGACCATCTGAGTATGATTTTCCTGAAACCTGAAATCCACCATTGAATTAAGAGTTCTTTGCAAGTAACACCGACAAAGTTTCTACTTCAGAATACAAAATCTAAACATTGAGAGCACCGCATGCAGGTGCCAACACTCGCCGGTAAGTTAGTTTTTGTTTTGTTTTGTTTTTTCTTTGTTTTTTGGCGGTTTTTTTAAAAGAAGAGATTAATTTTTTTCTTTAAAAACAAGCTAAAAACAACTCAACTCATTATATTACATTTCATTTTATACCTAAAAAAAAAAGACAAAAAAAAGACTGCTCTACATTCAAAATCTTTTTTTTAAGCAGACAATTTATTCCATTAATTCAAACCAGTAATTATTCAAGAGTATGAAAATTGCATGAGGAGAGTGTTTCCTGATCCCACACCATTAACACTGGAAAACGATATGAAATTGTAACACCGCCCTGCAATAAAAACCATCACCCGGTAAAACAGAAAATGGAGGGTGGAAACGATGGCATTGATGCATTTGTTCATCAGTTATTCGATAAGCCTGAAGCCAATGGAAGAAAATCATCAGAAAGACAACTAATTATATTTGTGCATGCAAGAAGCAATTGCTAAGAGTTGCATTCTCCTCTTTTTTTTTCATTATGTAAACAATTACCGGGTGCCTGTTTTTTTATAGCAATCTAAAGTCAGATCTCTGACAAAGGACAAATGAATTGATTTTAAATAGTCCATGACTACTTTAGCATGATGATGGAGGATTCAATTTTTTTTTGCTATGATATGATGTTCATGAAACAAGTAATATTGGAAGCCATTAGTTGAGATTTCTTCAGTGTTAAAATTACTAAAAAAACGTCCCCCAGTGGCCGAGTGGTTAGAGCGTCCGCCTAAGGTGTGGGAGGTCATGGGTTTGATCCCTGGCCGCGATATACCAAAGTCTTAAAAAATGGTACTGGTATAGCTCCCTTGTTTGACAGTCAGCATATAAGAGAAGTTGCAGGACTGGTTGGCCCGGTGTGGTATCATGCCACATGTCTATGGCGTGATACTGCAGTATGGCAGCACTATATCTGTCTCAAGTAGACATTGTCTCCAGATGACTGAAATACTGTTGGTTGGATGTTAAACCCAACAAACAATTTAACAGAAGCAGTATTAACATCCTACTGTATAGTTTATAAATTTTGATGATCTACAATCTTATGTAAAAAACTAGGACAATTACAAAATAATTTGCTAATATGATTGAATTTCTAAATATAGTATGTACATCTGTCATAACCCTTTCCCTCATATAGACTCATTTTGACGCACTCAATAGGTATCACATAAAGCCTGATAGACTCATTTTGATGCACTCAATAGGTACCACATAAAGCCTGAGCTGCAGAAAACCACAGTTAAACCTTACCAAATTTAATTACAAAATCCTCATTTCCAGACCACTGAGGAGCAGCGAACAGCATAAAACCTGATCAGCCTGCGAGTTACTCACAGGCTGATCTGGTTTTATGCTGTTCGCATAGGTCTTTTCATAGTTTCCTCTATGACGGAAAGGGATAAAATAATTCAAAACATAAAATTTTGATGATTTACAATTTTATAACGCAAAAAAAAAATATGACTAACAAAATAATATTTTAATATAATTGAATTTCTAAATATATTATGTTGTTCAATCATAAAATACCTTTTATATTTTTGTTGTTACATTATAGGGTAAGGCCTTAAAAAACAGGAAGTCAGAGTGAATCTCTACCCTACTTAACTTTTTTGAGACCGTTGCCCTTAAAACACATTTTTTTTTTTTGGCCTTTCTTAGATATATATGTGTAACACAAGACTGGAGATGCCTTTCAGGATTCCTCACTTGAGACAGTTTATGGAATGTTATTTATAGCTGACGGCATTAAAGATTGCTTTATCTATTTTAGAATATTAAAAAGAAGTCTGAAAGCCTTTGATTTTTTTACAGACGTCAGCATATAAAATGAAATCATTTTAATGTGTTCTAAAACGTAGCTTGACATTTAAAGTAGGGCCACTAGATTTAAGTGGGCACTAAATTTATGCATGTTAAAAGGTAATTGTAGGTCAAGGACAAAACAAAGACAGATGGTATCTTTCATGTAAGATTGATATACACTTGACCTTTTAAAGGTCATATTGTATGCCAAGGTCAAATGCCTGCATGTGTGTCCAGACTAGCAGAAAAAGGAGTAAATATTCAGCATTGCAAACCCCATAAACATACAAAGTTCACAAAAATTTGGCCTTGAAAAATTATCCATTATACCAGATACATTTATTTGAATGATGCCTGAATTTTCTTTAAAAAAAAAATATATATATAGTTTTAGTTGATGACCTTTAAAGTTGACATTCTGCTAACTCTGAAGCTATTGATATTACTTGAAGAGGTTAATGCTGATCTTAAAAAAGAGCCATATCCTGGAATAAGATCAGTTCAATTTCAGATACATAATTATAAGGGTAATTTTCTTGCTTATTTATTTTCCATGAGAGAAATTGGAACCCAAGGTTTTTGGGAGATTCATTTACCCAAAATGATTAGCGATTCAAATGGAAGTTTTAGAAGAAATGCATGGAGTTAACGCTGATTAATGCTTCTATAATACTTGCTTTGTCACAAAACCATAGCAACAATAAGAAAACAATGAAAACAGTTCATGCAGCCAATCAAAATTGAGTTAAAATTTTGGTTACTCTCCTCATGAAGATAAGAATGTCAGTCAAATATCAAAGCATTTTTTTAAGTCCTCAATAATTTAAGCCATGATATTTGATATTCCATGCTGTTAATCTATGACAATGCTGTCTCCATTTGTTGAGTTGGAGCATTGAAACAATCCTCGATGTTGTTGAAATTTAAATCATTGTAACATGGTCATATAATAAAAATCATTGTTCAATTAAAAGAAATATAAACTGCCCCTTTCTCACAATATATACCATATTCACATATGGTCACAATATCTTTTTCCTGACAGAAGTAACTGACTTAAAACCATTTTCTATTTTTGGTAACAGTGACCTTGACCTCACTAACATTAAGAACAACCTAAACTTTCCTTTCCACGCACACATTTGGTCAAACAGTTCCATAAGTTACAAAATTAAGTTAATAAACAGAAACAACAACAAAAATCAAAGCGCTGATAGCGCTGAGAGGACAGGGGTTTTACTGAAATAATGTCACATTTCTTTTATTTATCAAAGTAAAGTTAATAAGCGAGGATCAAATTTTCAAGTGATGCCAATGAACCCAATGTTATAATTACATAAACCCGCTTAAACTTTGCTAGAACATGGTCATGAAAGAAAGATGAACCCATAATTTGTCTCAGTGGATTAATTGCTAACAATAAACATATTACTGCTCCTCTAACCTGTCCAATAAGTAATGATAATTACTCATACAAAATCTTTGGGAAAGGAATTTAAATCCAAGACTTGAAATTTATCAAAGCATCAATATGTTTTTAGAGATGAAAATTAATTAAAATATTTGTTAATTTATCTATTTAAATACTTATCTTGATTAATTCTGTGTCTTTTGAAACTGACAAGATGAAATGCTAGATCGTTAATTTTCTTCAATAATTACCAATTACAACATTCTGCATTTGTCTGTCGTCAAAAGTAAATATGGAAATTAAATAGGAAAAGTTCTGAATTAATACAAATTTAAAGTATATTATTGATGAACAATATTTAATTAACAATCTTCTTCTTAATTAACAATGCTTATTTAGAAATATCAGGAAGGGTTTGTGGGATGAGAAATATTCCAATCAAACAAGATTATAATAATATAAAAATACAGAAAGGTATTACAAACGATCTCAAGACAATATGTTGATAACAAAATTTAAAAGTCCAACGTTTCCAGCATACATTAGGTTTCATCAGGGATTATAATAAGAAAGAAATTTTTTGTTATTTTCAAATAAAATTGATTTGCATTTTTTTTTTTAAATATAACATATGATAATACACATATATTAAAATGCACAAGCAATATCTTCGCAAAATATATAAATCATTATTATATATACATATATATGAAATATTTCAACTTCATATAAGTTAAGGTGTATGTGTATATTAATTATATAATATCATAAATTACATGTTTAAATAAAAAATGAAATATATTACTTACATGATGCAGAAAAACAACTCCTTCCGATATCTCAAAAACAATAAAGTACTTGTTAGAATTATCAACCTCTATTCGAGAGGTCCCTAATCAATCCTATTCCCTTTCAGCATGGGACGCGAAATATTAATTCCAGATATGAAACGGTTATAAGAACTGCTCTGTGTTAATCAATAGTAACACAAATACAAATCCATCCTCCATCGCTACAGCGAGAAACCCAATTTGTCAAATATAGGAGAAATTGTGCCAATAATATTTTCTACAAAGATTAGAGCAACATGAAATTCTGACAGAGGACCCCTCTTTGCAAAAGACGCAGCTTCTGGGCATCGTTATAAACGATCGTTTCCAGCGAGCGCACTGTTGCTCTCTCTCTTTCTCTCCATTCCCAAGACCGTAAATTAGGAAGGTCAGCTATTCAAGTGCCGGGGGTCTAAACTAATGATTGTCCTTAGCAGGCATCAAATGACCCTCAGAGGACAAACGTTGATCTGTGGATTGAGGCAGCTTTCTTCTGTACAAGATTGAGTTTGGGCAACTAGAGGGAAATGCATTCATGGAAATTGTAATTGACGAAGTAGCTTGTCTATCCTAATGAACACAAGTAAAACAGATTTTCTCCGTCACATTTTCATCAAGTTGTGCCTAATATTCCATCTTCGTTTTTTTGTTGTTGTTGTTGTTTTTTTTATATCCTACAGACAGTATTTCAGTCATTTGGTGACTATGTCTACTTGAGACAGACAAAGTGCTGCCATACTGCAGTATAACGCCGTAGACATGTGGCATGATACGATACCCAGTCACATTATCCTGACAACGCGCCAAGCAGTCTTGAAACTGCCCTGTAAATATGCTGAACACTATACAAGGGAGCTACCAGTATCAATTTTATGACTTTGGTATATCGTGGTCAGGGATCAACCTCATGACCTCTATATAAATGAATTTAGGGTTTAAAAGTAATTTCCTCTTAACTTAAACTTAAGAAAATCAATATATTACATCAGAATCCATACAAATGGATATCATAATGTTTGTTAGACCCTGGTAGTGAATATCAACAACAGAAAATATAGAACAGACAGAAAAAAATGAAATTAACAGAAAACGTATAGGAAAATATTTTTTTCTACGTGACAGCAAGTATATTACATACACTATTTTAATGACTTCTAGAAATATCTTTTATATTTTTATCAAAGAAACAGACGCAAAAAAAAAAAAAAAAAAAAAAATGAACAAAGAGTAATCTTAATTTGTTTTTGAAAATTCCAATTTATCTACTTTCCAACACAACGGGAATTGTTTTGTCATTAAAATAAATATATCTCCTTTTGAATGTGCCCTGGGGCTTTGAATTTTCACTCATAAAACTAAGGTTGCAAAACAAAACCCCTACTAATAACACATCCACTTATCGACTTGCTCAAAGTGTTTGAAAATTCTTGAACAAGTTTTATAAGTACAGAGTAATAACTATATTGTGTTTTGAGGGATTGATGCAGAACTACAGTAACTGATTCTTCAATTATATGTAATTAGCTGAGTTAACCCTTTCCCTCATTTTGACGCACTCAATAGGTACCACTTAAAGCCGGATCTGCAGAAATCCACAGTTTACCCTTACCAAATTTATTTATAAAGTCCTCATTTCCAGAGTTACTCGCAGGCTGATCTGGTTTTATGTTGTTCGCATAGGTCTTTTCATGGTTTTCTCTTTGAGGGAAAGGGTTAAGCACCCAGCTGTTGATTTTGGATATTGTATCTTTCAAGATTGAAGATTAATTTTTATTTTGTTCATACAAGGCTTAGATATATTTATGAGGGAGGAACTGGCATATGCCCCCCATCCCCCTTCAAACAATATGTAAATCAGGTGCAGTCATTTAGTCATTTCGTTGAACCCCCCCCCCCCCCCCCCCCCCCCCCCGCTGCCTCTACATGATGTACATGGGGGAATTTTTGCAGTTGGCCAGCAATACCCCCATGTACATGAATTTTGGAAGTTTTCAAAAATTCCCCCCCCCCCCCCTAAAACCTGTATCTGTGCCCGATTTATGATATGTAATAATGACAAAATAGTCTTTGTGGGGGGTGGGGGAGGGTAAACTTTTAAACAGGGTCATACAGTATTCAACATGTGCTCATGCAAACAAAAAAGTTTCTAAAATTTCCATCTAATATTGTACCTCCTTTTCCCTTCAGCATTATTCTAGTCCTGTATTCAATTAATTTTCTTTTTGTCTTCTCAGCAAGTT
>CM037790.1:22082000-22132000 GCA_021229015.1 Solen grandis | reverse complement strand
TACATTGCAAACATAATTAAAGCAAACATAGAATTAAAACAGAGCTCCATTATGGCAACAAGGAAAACATTTCTCCTAAATCATCCAATGTCACCCGTTGCTCAGCCACTGTAAATAAATGCAAATACTAAAGACATTCACTGAATACAAAACCTGTATCTACATCCCTCAAAGGGGCTTGCAAGGAAAACTTTTCAATTTCATTAAAAACCGTGAGGAAAATGAACGAGAAAAAAAAAATGCAGGAAAGACTGTACGCAACCAAGTACAAGATATCTTAGAATGGGCGTCTGAACAAACTAATCATGTTTCTTTCTTGCGATTGGCTTTACATGCGGCGTCGTCTGGGGGTAATAGAGCACAGTCAACATCCTATACATCTATACATTTGGTCAATGATTCGCAATGAAAGATTCTCAACTTTGGCGCCAGTACTATCATGCGTGATGGCCCAGGACATCATTGGTGAGGTCTGGAGTTTTTTTCATCAGATATAAAGTACGATAACAATGGAAAAACAAGATAAAACAATGTAGTGCCCATACATTAGTCTTTAAAACCGTCTTCCGATGTAACATTTAAAGGAAAGTTAAAGACATGGCTAGAGATTTTTTTAAACTTTTGACAAGATAAAGTACCATAATTATGTTGACCTGCCCAAGTTCTGTTCTGAGAGTTGAAGCTGATTACGTAGTCCTGTATGTTGCTATTAGATTCTACACAGTTTGCAAGGCAAAGAAAGATCCATTGTTTCATACATAAACCATTAAAAATCCAACAAGTACAAATTCATCAAATTATTAATCTGCTTATTTGTTTATTTATTGGGTTTTCCATCTAATTGACAATATTTCAGTCATTTAGAGAATATGTCTACTTGAGACAGATATAGTGCTGTCACACTGCAGTATCACGCCGTAGACATGTGGCATGATACCACACCCAGTCACATAATCCTGACAACTAGTCCTGGAACTACCCTTATATGCTGAGCGCCAAGCAAGGGAGCTCTACCAGTACCATTTTTATGATTTTGGTTTGTTGTGGCCGGGGATCAAACTCACGGCCTTTGGTGGGATTTTGATGAAACTTTACAAGACTGATATTGGTACCTAGCCTAGTTGCACATATTGTTGGAACATCATGATTTCCTTGATTTTGGGTGAGTTATGGCCCTTTGTTTTATTTTTCAAGACTGTTTGACATGGTAACAGTAACTGTGACAAAGCGATATCTAGAGGTATTCATCATCTTCAATGAAAATGCTTTTTTATTCATATGTTGTTATTATTATTTTGTACCAAGTCCCCTAGTCCTGACCTCTATTAAATGTACGATGAGATAAGATAAGTGAAAATATCAAGAAAATGTGAAATATTGGAAGATGAATATTTATCTCTGACTGCTAATGTGGCCAAATAACTAACTTTCTTAAGCTGTATCACAGATGTCTTATCTTTCAAACTCTGCACAAAAGATTCCTACCAGCCTTTTGTTATTAAAAAAATAAATAACGCTGAAAATGATCAAGGAAATTATACATCGGAAATTCTAATTATGTGAAAATTGATCACAGTCAAAGTGCTTTCTAACAACAAAATATTTCAGAAGAATCTTGAACAAAAGATTATGACACATTTATTGCACGTCTGCTGCCATGGTAACACAAATTATTCCACTAATCAGCTCTTTTCTCTAACAAATGTTACCTTTGAAGTTAATTTTGTCTATTTTCGTGCCCTGGATTTCTTGAAAAAGTACATGTATGAATGTTATTTAATTAGGAAGGTGATAAGCTAAGATTTTACACCATCGTTAAGCCATCTTTGAGGTAACCTAGATAGCATTAAAGCAGCTTGTACACAGACGATCAGTAGAAATTAAATAAAAAGATTCTATTCTACTCTCCCTCGTTAATGTTGATGAAGATTTTGTTTCCTGACAAAGAAACTTGGAAAATGTAGGTCACAGTGCACAGGAAAATGCTTTTTTCGTAAACACAACTTATGAATATGGTATCCCTGAAGCAGGTGCTTGCTGTACCATGTGACACGTTCTGCAACATGGCGCCTTCACCATGAGTTCAGGATAACGATTTTTTAAGTTCAGCATATGAAGTTAGCGCATGCGCAAAGAGTTATAATGTGATCAGATGGGAAATGAAAAAGAAAATCTAAAAACAGGTTGTATAATTCTGAATATAGTTTCAATATCACATGTGATGGGGAAACTACTCATACTTTAACAATCACAAATGGTTTCATTGGGTGATCATGCGTCTGTAGATAGGTATTGATAGACGTGCGTAATACACATGTATAGTTAATAATAAAATACTTAATGAATAACCTTCTGTTTATTTATCAGGAAACTAATTAAGACTTTACCAACATTAACAATGGAGAGTAGAAAATTACTTTTTTTCTTAATTTTTACTGATCATCTGTGACCAAGCTGCTTTAACCCTTTCCCTCATATAGACTCATTTTGACGCACTCAGTAGGTACCACATAAAGCCTGATCTGCAGAAAACCAGTTAAACCTTACCAAATTTAATTATAAAATCCTCATTACCAGACCACTGAGGAGCAGCGAACAGCATAAAACCTGATCAGCCTGCGAGTTACTCTCAGGCTGATCTGGTTTTATGTTGTTCGCATAGGTCTTTACATGGTTTCCTCTATGAAGGGAAAGGGTTAAAGTAATGGAGACTGTTGAACAGTTATATAATGTAAATAAAGCACCCCTTCAACATTGGCGATGTAAACATCATAGTAACGAATCACTTTAAATGTCTTTCAGTCATACGGAGCCAGTGTAACAGGCTGTAATATATAACAGATGTTTATAATGTATGTTTGTTTGTTTGTTGGGTTTAACGTCCCACCGACAATATTTCAGTCATTTGGAGACTATGTCTACTTGAGATAGATATACTGCTACCACACTGCAGTATCACGCCGTAGACATGTGATATGATACCACACCCAGTCACATTATCCTGACACCAGGCCAACCAGTCCTGCAACTACCCTTATATGCTGAGCGCCAAGCAAGGGAGCTATAACAGTACCATTTTTTACGACTTTGGTATGTCGTGGCTGGGGAACGAACCCACGACCTCCTGCTCCCGAGGTGGACGCTCTAACCGCTCGGCAACCGGGGACAGTTTATAATGTATGGCCTAAAACTCAAGTCTCAAAGTGCATCTAAGAGGAACATTTTG
The DNA here is from genome assembly GCA_021229015.1 of Solen grandis. NCBI lineage: Eukaryota > Metazoa > Mollusca > Bivalvia > Adapedonta > Solenidae > Solen > Solen grandis. Next base: position 22,128,774 of record CM037790.1, on the reverse strand, counting down.
ATTAAAATCAACCATATACTAACCAAAGAAACAATAATTCAGGCAGAATACTTTATCAATATTTTGTGAATATTTCAGCTAGTTGTCATCTTAACAAACAAATGTGCATAATCTTTTTTCCCTAACGTATAGTCATTTTCTATCAATGGAAAACGTTCAAATATTCATTTGATCTTATCTGGTGTCATACATCCATAAACAGGTCAAAAGTTAGGTAAGGCAGCTATGCTTAAAAAGTGTTGGTTAACCCTTTGTTTCATAAAGAATGATTTTTACGCATTGGCAAACAGAGAAGACCCTGATCAGAAAGCTCATCTCCTATAGAAGCTGTCTGATCAGGGTCTCCTACAAGCTGTCTGATCAGGGTTTCCTACGAGCTGTCTGATCATGGTTTCCTACGAGCTGTCTGATCAGGGTTTCCTACAAGCTTTCTGATCAGGGTCTCCTATGAGCTGTCTGATCAGGGTTTCCTACGAGCTGTCTGATCAGGGTCTCCTACGAGCTGTCTGATCAGGGTCTCCTACGAGCTGTCTGATCAGGGTCTCCTACGAGCTGTCTGATCAGGGTCTCCTACGAGCTGTCTGATCAGGGTTTCCTACAAGCTGTCTGATCAGGGTCTCCTACGAGCTGTCTGATCAGGGTCTCCTACGAGCTGTCTGATCAGGGTTTCCTACGAGCTGTCTGATCAGGGTCTCCTACGAGCTGTCTGATCAGTGTCTCCTTTGTTTCTTCATGCAATACTGTATCTCAGTTTCTACACAGTCGGTGTGCCGAAAAAAAGTTTATGATTCCCTATACCATTTTAAGTTCAGTTAATTAATATTCATAAATTCATCAATTTGTACATGAATATTCATGAGGTAAAGGGTTAAGTAACAATTAAGCAAACAATTTCTAAGGACAGTTTAAGGAATACATTAAAATGTTAGGGGTGAGAGTGAAACTAGGCTAAGTGCAGATAACTATGTAAGCACTTAGCCTAGTTTCGCTTCCACCCCTCGATTTATGCAACCTATGGGAAGTGTTGCAATAAAACACACCGACTTCCAATTTACAGTTAAATGGAGGGTTCAGGTGTTCCTTACCCATAAATTGTCCGCCTCTCTTCTGTTGTTTAGAAAAATGAAGTTCAAAACCATTTGTGTCACTCGATTTCTCTTTAAAGAAGAATCTTTCCGTCTCAATTCCAGATGATATACTACTCAGGTTTCATCTTTGTTCTCCTGGGTTCATATTGCGGATAAGATATGTGACATTTTGCCCTGTATTTCTAACTTAATCAATGGATTCAATTTCTGAAATTGTAACAAAACTTTAAGAATTCAAAAACTAGGTGTCACTGAAAGAAACTCAGGACAGTATTCTTTAAAAAAAGTTTTAACTTTATTTCTTTTACATTTAATACGAAACAAATTCTTTTAACTTATATTAACCCTTTCCCTCATAGAGGAAACCATGAAAAGACCTATGCGAACAGCATAAAACCAGATCAGCCTGCGAGTAACTCGCAGGCTGATCAGGTTTTATGCTGTTCGCTGCTCCTCAGTGGTCTGGAAATGAGGATTTTGTAAGTAAATTTGGTAAGGTTTAACTGTGGTTTTCTGCAGATCAGGCTTTATGTGGTACCTATTGAGTGCGTCAAAATGAGTCTATATGAGGGAAAGGGTTAATCACTCTTGATAGGTCTGGTGATGGTGTTTGTGGTCATTATTGTGGGAGGAAACCGGAGAGCCCAGAGAAAACCCCTGTGTTTGGATGGGTCACCACTGTGTCCTCTGACATGTGTGACCAGGAATCGAACCAGGGACGCATTGGTGAGAAGCAAAGCGCATTACCACTATGCTATTCAGGCACCCATAATTATAGTTATGATGTAATTTTTTCTAATTAAGATGTGTTTTTATTCCAAATCTCTTTAATTAAGATGTGTTTTTATTCTAAATTTCACTCTTTATGATATTTTTCTTTATTTTCTCTACAAATTTCTTAAATTAAGATGTAACTTTATTCCAAATTTTTCTGATTAAGATATTTTATCCAGAATTTTTCTAATTAAGACAAAATTTATTTTGATTACAGAATTTTGCTATGAACACATTTTTTTCAGATCTAGATTTGTGTAATTTCCGGCACGACTCATAAAAATAAACACAGAAATCATCGTCTATTATACGCTTTATGTAGTCATTACTAAGAAGCTTCTGTGACTGATTAAGTTGATTTACGGTAATGCCTCGTCTAAATGGTTTGTCTGCAATTCAAGTTAAGCGAGCCAAGTTTTTTATTCAACTAGCTGATTACTCTCTGAAATGGTACAGAGACGGTTTTGTTTAGGCGATTATTTAGAAGGTAGAGACGGTTTTGTTTAACCGATTTATAAGGAAGTACTTGATAAACTAGAACAATCGCTGAAGGTGATCAAAACCCCTGCATTATGCACTGTTTAAACACGGAAGAAGGGCTATGATTTTTTTTACAAGAGTCCTTTACACAGTTATCTGCACTTGTCTGCTGATTGGCAAATTTAAATTACATGTAGATAACGTCTTTAATGTCTTTTATATGGATTAGACATTTGTGCAATTCCATTGGGTTTTTGACAAATGTGAATTGGGTATTCTATATTTTTTCTTCACAACTACCAACATTTTAACTGAGCTTTCAAATAAAAATAATAATTTTTACTACCAAACTATTGCTTTTTTACCAAAATTAAATGTGTAAATACTCAAATATCCTGCTTATCTGTTACTCTGTGATTTGTCTTAAATCATGATAAATCATTATTCCAAATGTGAAGGCGTAATCAACAAGAGTTACCAAACTTCATGTAATGTACAAATAGGACGGGATGGGACGGAGAAGGACGTGACAGGACATGATATGGTAGAATATGATGAACTTCACAAGGTGAATCACACATATAATTTCTGCAAACTAGCAGTATACAAAATAGACAAATTCTTTTTTAGGAACTTTTTCAAACTGATATTTTCCTCAACTCAAAAAGTTTTTCTTTTAATTTTAAAGAAACTGAGGACTGTTTTCTGTAGAAACATGCAAAGAATGACATTCATGCAAAATTTCTATTCCTTTTGTCATGAACCAAAGAAGTTCAAGAATTTTAAATATGTCAAGAAAGGCATGCCTGATCATTTTTTTAAAAAATACTTCAGTTTGATTTCTGATTTAGTCTCAGATTTTGCCATTACCTCATGAATATGCATTTGTAATTTATGACTTGATGAATATCAATTATTTCTGAACTTTACATGGTATCTGAAACAAATGATTGAAATTTTCCATGTAGATCGACTGTGTAGAGTCTGCTACAATATTGTATAAGCAAACATGAGACCCTGATCAGACAGCTCCTTCCAGAAGCTATAATTCTATCTGATCTGGGTCTGCTCAGTTTGCCAACGTCAAAAAGTGTCCTAATAACATAAAGGTTAATCTGGACTGGAAACAGAACTTGCTATGTTTTGAAGATAAGCTTAAAAGAGCTCTACAAAAAGCTGCTGATACTGATGACAGCATGTTACTTAACTGCCCCAAGGGACTTGGATTCACAACTTTGAGAGACAATCAGTACCAGCACACAATGGCTTCATAGATAGTTCCATGGAGATGCAAAACTCTGTATTCACATTTTCTACAATGTATTCAAATGGTTGACAAAGGATTATATATTCTGGAACACTTTGCTGAAAGCAGTGTACATTGTCGCATGTTTGAACCGAATAATCTTTATCAACCCTTTCCCTCATATAGACTCATTATGACGCACTCAGTAGGTACCACATAAAGCCTGATCTGCTGAAAACCACAGTCAAACCTTACCAAATTTAATTACAAAATCCTCATTTCCAGACCACTGAGGAGCAGCGAACAGCTTAAAACCTGATCAGCCTGCAAGTTACTCGCAGGCTGATCTGGTTTTATGCTGTTCGCATAGGTCTTTTCATGATTTCCTCTATGAGGGAAAGGGTTAATTATGAGGCAAAACTATACTGGTGCAATGACATAATCTTTATGTGAGAATAAGAAAGCAATATTAAATCATTCAAATGCACAGTGTAAGTTTGTTTATTGGTTAAACGTCCCACCAACAGTATTTCAGTCATTTGGAGACGATGTCTACTTGAGACAGATATAGTGCTGCCACACTGCAGTATCACGCCGTAGACATGTGACATGATACCACACCGAGTCACATTATCCTGACACCGTGCCAACCAGTCCTGCAACAACCCTTATATGCTGAGCGCCAAGCAAGGGAGCTAATAACCAGTACAATTTTTCACCACTCTGGTAAGTTGCAACCAGGAACCTCACGATTCTGCATGGGGAATAAAAATTGCAAATGTATAGATCATACTAATGCTTTTTGAAGTTAACTTTTACCAGGTTTAAAAAAATGAATCATCAAATTGGATTAGAAATCTGGCTAGTTATCACTAAAAATGATCAATATCTGGGAATGGACTACTGATTAAAATATTATATAATATTATATAAAAAAAAAAAATGTCTGATTTCGGAGTGAAATGGCCTATTGTCAGCTGAAGAGCATGAGTGCGACACGAAAACAAAAAATTTGCCGAATATCGCCAAAGCCATTATGAAATAATCTATGGAATGTTTTTTTTATCAACTATTCCCTATGATACAGAATTTTTGGAAGCTAAATAGCCAGGCCTTTCATACAAATATGTCGTCTGCAGATTCTTATGATTTCAATCTCAAACACCGCCTCTGTCTTCCAAACCACTTCCTAGACACGGCCATTATTAAGCTGCAACTCTATATCAAGATGAGCCATTCACATACTGTGTTAATTCCCAGAATAACTCGATCATCGCATGTATGTAAACAATAAAACTGAAAATGTAAAGATCAGCATCATCCAAGATATACACATATGGAGGATTGACCATAAAACACATAACAGTTCCATCTCCTTCTATGCACTTAGAACTGAATTAATGGTCAGCCCACAATAATAAGAAATTGCTCCTTGTATCTCTCGATCCTCGTCTGCAGAACCAGGGATTCATACAAAGTCTTTAGGGACTCGATTCCTAGACGCATATTTTAGGATACATGAATTTTTTACCAAATTCTCCTTATAGCAAAACTCTCCTAACTATTACAGCGATATTAAAGCTTACATGATACCCTGGGGATGCATTTGATAAATATGGTAGATTTTACGTTGGAATGATGTGACTGATTTAGGTCTAAACATAAAAGAAACAGACAATATCCAATATTTTATGATTTGTGAAATGCAATCCACTGCTGGGCTTATCTTATATGTATACACGTTTTATTGAGCCAAGAAAAAACGGTTACAGCTATTTGTTTCATTGTGCAACAGCAATGCTGTAAATTATTTCTTGTATAACTTGAATTTATTTCTCAGAAAGTAGAACACACAGTGCAAGGGATAGTGTCTTGTTAGTTTGGTTAGATTGAAATCCTTAACCTTATAAATGTTCATAAATAAATTAATGATTTTATGAGTATTAATTAACTAATCTTTAAATTGTTTTTGATCAAAATGGAATTCTGTTTGCTACAGATGACAGTGTAGAAACCGCGCTATAAGAATGTATGAGCAACAGAGATGACCCTGATCAGATAGCTCCTATATAGGTGCTGTCTGATCTGACATAACTTGACTACTTGAGTTTACCGTCGCTTCGACAGTATGTCAGTCATGTAGCGACGTCCAGCTAATTACAGGTGGAGGATGACCGCAAATGCACGGAGGCATCTGGGCAGAACCAGCGACCTACCACAAGCCAGCTGGAAGGCTTCCTCACATGAAATCCGAATGACCCTGCCGGGATTCGAACCCACGCGGTGAGAGGCTAAGTGAGTGTTAAAGTCAGCGACTTAATACCCACTCGGCCACAGAGGCCATGCTGTCTGATCTGGGTCTGTTCAATTTGCCAGTGTTTTAAAGTGAGGCCCTATGAGGTTAGTGATTAATCAAGTATGTCCACCAACAATATTTCTGTCATTTGAATTATATCTATACAATACAGACATGGTGTTGCCTCACTGCAATATCACACCAAGTTTTTTTTTCTGCCAGTTATCTGCCCTTTAGAATGACAAAAAGAGCAAAAAACTCACTTTCAGGGGCAGATAACTCAAAAAGTAGAAAAGACACCCCTAATTTTTTCCCCATAAATTTGTTTATAGTGTAATTCTATATAATCATGCAAAGTTTAAAAAAATTCTCATGGCTAGTTTTAATTTTTCTTCTTTGTTTATATAGTAAAAAATGTAATGGGAGGGTATGCCTTGAAAGCAGACAACAATTTCTGCTACAATTGATCTAATGTTATGGTAACCATCCATCATTAAATTGTGATTATGTTCTATCAAGTGACTGTGGGAATTTAAAAGTAAACGCAAGCCTTTATAGACTTTGATCTTATGTTAAAATCTAAATGGTTCACGATCTGCCACAAAAATCAATGTCAAAATGCTGATCCGACAAACATTTCTAACCGTTATAAATTTTTCCTCTGAGGCAGTCTGGAATACGCAGCTTAGGAATTTATCGCTTGCATTAAAATAAGGTGAAATTTTTCGACCAAATTGTTTTTGTTGAAAACATCCTTCTCTCCATGTTGTATAAAATTCAAGTTTCAATTTGTTTTCCTTCAAGAAAGCCCGAGACAACATCAATATCCGGAGAGAAAAAAAAAGGCACTTAGCGATGTACCTCATATCAACGTTACATGTTTTGACGCTTTGGCAAACAGAGCCGGCCCGATCAGATACTTTCTTCCATGAGCTGTCTGATATGGCTGGGTCTCTTCTGTTTGCTCATACAATATTGTAATGTTCCCTTTGTATGCTCATACAATATTGTAATGTTTCCTCTGTATGCTCATACAATATTGTAATGTCTCCTCTGTATGCTCATACAATATTGTAATGCCTCCTCTGTTTGCTCATACAATATTGTAATGCCTCCTCTGTTTGCTCATACAATATTGTAATGCCTCCTCTGTTTGCTCATACAATATTGTAATGCCTCCTCTGTTTGCTCATACAATATTGTAATGCCTCCTCTGTTTGCTCATACAATATTGTAATGTCTCCTCTGTTTGCTCATACAATATTGTAGCTCAGATTCCACACAGTCTGCATCACAAAGAAAAATCCACTGTTTTATCATGTACTCAAAGGAAAAAGAAACGCAGGGTAACTATAATCTGTAGTAGCCAGACTCAAGTTTTTACCTCCTAACCTTGCAATAAACCTCATATGATAGACCCCATCTCATTCTAAAGCATTTATTTTGTTTGAAAAAAATCTTTATCAAAATAATAGAAACTGTAATACTGTCAAATACTTAATTCCTAAAACTGACACAAACTTTACCTTGCGTTTCTTTTTCCTTTGAGTTTATTATTGAAAACTCAGTAAATAAATATCCATCAAGTCATGAATTTATAAATGAATATTCATAAAGTAAGGGTTAAGACTCTTGCAGCTTTTCAGAAACACTGTACTTAAACATAAACAAAGAAAAACCAAAACATAAATTACTTATACATTTGGGCTTTTACAAAAAAAAGTCAATATTTGCTACACCTCAAATTTATTTCCTTTCGTATAAGAGATCCTTCTTTTATCCTCCATTAGCAAAAGATCATAACCATGTCTTCTTCGAAGTCCCATAATGCAATATTCCTTCGATAGTATTACAGAGGTTAACAGCAGATGATATCGCTCTGGACGCAATGCTGACAGAAACTTTTTGCCTCTCTCACATACAGCCAAATATCGTCCAAATTTTATTCATGGATTTCATATCCCAGCTTTGTGCAGATGCTTTCTTATTGGTTTTTTGTAAATACCATATTGTTCTTTGCTGAGCCCTTTATTTGCCGAAAACATGATTGGTGACTTCAGGAAACGAGGAAAAAAACAGCAACGTGTGAAGTATCAGAGAAAAAAAAACACCTTCATTACAGCATGCTGAGAAAAAAATTGATGTCTTTTGAGGACAAAGGGATTCTTTTTTACGACACTTGAAGCACATGCTGATCAGATCAGTGTAATTAAGAAGCTCTTCAAATCTAATGCACGATGATTAATACCAAGAATAATGATGTAATGTCTGTAGAAACCCAGGATTTAAACTCTCTTTAAATGCAAAATATCTTATCTTTAGTATATGTTTCATGAACTCTTCGTACTTTTGATTAACAAGAAAGCTAAAGGTTATGCTTTAATCTTGATTAACAAGAATGTTAGAAGTGACGCTTAAGCCTTTCTTAAAAAAAAATTGAAAAAAAAAAATTAAACAATGTTTTATGGACATTGCACTCCTTTCTTGGCAAATGAAATTGACTTTTCACAAGCTTAGGGGCTGATGAATGAGTTTGGTTCCAATTATTCTGTTGCCTCACAAAAACTTTCTCATCAATGGACATCGATCACACTCCTTTAGCGGAAAACTCTGCCCAAGAGAGAAACCTTGATGAATACGAAGGCTAAAAATTGAGCTCGAGTTAAATGCAGACGACACTTGAAAGAGATATAATGGAAATTTTTTAGCATCCTGGGTGGAATTGAATTCAGGGCTGGAAGGAAATAATGTCTGAATGGGAGAGAATGTTTATCAATCTTAAACCAGTGAGATTATCGGCTAAATCAAACACAAAGAGGAGATGATCAGTTGTTGAAAATTCATCATACACACAAGGGAGGTAATAACTTTTTTGATAAACGCATAATATACACACAAACTTTCAATTTTGTTATCATAAACAAAAGGGAGATAATCAGCTTTCAATATATATTCTCAATACATACACAAGGGAGATAACCAACTTTTGATGTACTCAATATATACAGAAGGGAGATAACCAACTTCATTTAATTTTCAAGGGAGACAACCAACTTCAGACATTCACTGTTTTTGCACTGTAGGAAGATAACAAACTTTTGATATAGATTCAACATTAAGACAAGAGATATAATCCAATTTAAATATCAAATACCTTAGTTTTAGAGAGACTGGTTTTGCATTGTCAACATTGTATTTTTTAAAAAGTATGTAACAAATTATCCCCCTTTGGTTAATATATATCCTCATGAAAGTGTGATTTAGATTAATAAATTTGATTTTTTCCAACTCCCTCAAGCTAGAGAAGAAATTTTTAATTTTTTTTATTTTTCATTTTTAAATTCATTTTTGTTTGTTGGGTTGTCATGAATGTCCAACCGACATATAGTGCTGCCACACTGCAGTATCACACTGTAGACATTTGGCATGATACCACACTCAGTCACGTTATCCTGTTACCATGCCAACCAGTTCTGGAGCTACTCTCTGTGCCGAGTGCCAGAAAAAAACATTTGTAAGAGGAACTCAGTGAGCAGAAAAAAAAACTCTCTATTTATGCTTTTTGGAGACATTAGGGTCAATTACAATGCAGGAACAATTATTGCTGCAAATGCAGTTGAAGATAATTGAGCCTAATATCTCCAATTACTACTGTTCCAACCGGATGCAGGAAAACTTAACAACCGCAGGTTAGCTTTCCGATTCAGATTCTATCTATAGGTTGATCGACTGATCTGATTCAGGTTTTGCAAACTTTACTGACAGAGCAATTAAATTTCCCATATGTTTTAGGTGTAAATTTGCAGAGAAACAAATATTTTTGCATATTTCATAAGGGCAAAGCCTCAAATGAGCTTTAATTAACTTCTGAAGTCCACACAATGAAATGTCAAATGAAAGAATGCGGGAAATCCTCCGGATTCCTAAGTTCTTCAGACAGGGCACTATATGCTAATGTAATGAGAAAAATGGGCGGAGTGTGTTCTGAGTCAATCATTTATGTCTTGGATACACAAGGGGTGTTTCAAAAGTTCATGGACTTCTGATATACCAAAGTACATATATTTGATATACCAAAGTAGAGGAGCTTTTGAAGTAATTCCATGAACTTCTGAAACACTCCTCGTATGTTAATTTCTATTTGATGTTGTTTAGAGCTAAATATAGGACAAGAAAGCCAAAAATTTTGGTTTTTCTTATGGTATCTATTACATAAATAGGCTATGACTTTGGGGCCTTTTGGGGATACAATTCACATACAGGCTTTAAGAATGATGGTGTAGTTGCATTCAGATCAAATAGCCCAAACAATTATAACACACTGGGACTTAAATGTTTTAAATAATTAAAAGGATATAATTTGCATTGAACAATATCAATGCAAAAAAAAAAGATTCCTAATAGCCTACAATTCCTGATGTTGTGTATTGCATATATATTTAAATGAGTAAAATCATTTATATATCTGAATGTAGATGCCCCTTCCTCATTTGCAATAAATTTTAGTGCAGAATTTCTCTCAGTTCAAACCCCATAATTCTGTTGAAAATCTGCATAGGGGAGCCCTGAGCTCAGTATTTCTAGAAAAAAAAAGATTTACAGCCTAACAAAGTCCATTCAAAGTAAAATTACCTGACCTCTTGTACATTATTGGTAAATTGTGTCAATTTCATTAGTGGTAAGTATGTATCCGCCCAGGGCAGGTTAATCATGACCCTCCAAGCTCTTGTTCATGGCAATATTGCTATACACATAATCAATAGGACTTCTTTCTTCACAATGAACATACAGAAATTTCTCAGATTGTTCTTTTTGTGTGATGACAAAAAAAGCAAGAAGACTTTTGGGATTCATTCGTTCGAAGGTTTATAACCACTTTGGCTTATTCACTGTAGAACTCCGTATAAGAATTTTATGGACATGATCAGGGGGGAAATTTACGTTTAATCCAGAAATGACCTTATCCTTTTATCTAAAAAATATTCCTTAACTCTTTCCCTCATAGAGAAAACCATGAAAAGACCTATGCGAACAGCATAAAACCAGATCAGCCTGCGAGTAACTCACAGGCTGATCAGGTTTTATGCTGTTCGCTGCTCCTCAGTGGTCTGGAAATGAGGATTTTGTAAGTAAATTTGGTAAGGTTTAAGGTTTTTGCAGATCAGGCTTTGTGGTACCTATTGAGTGCTTAAAATTTCCCCTTAAAAAATTTAAAAAAAAAAAAAAAAAAAAAATTAAAAACTATAACTCACACCTGTAAAGTAACTTAAGTCACGAAACTAACATGTAAATCTGTAAACTACAATTTAAACTTGCAAACTACAACTTAAACCTGTAAACTACAATTTAAACCTGTAAAATACAACTTAAACCTGTAAACTACAACTTAAACCTGTAATCTACAACTTAAACCTGCAAACTACAATTTAAACCTGTAAAATACAACTTAAACCTGTAAACTACAATTTAAACCTGTAAAATACAACTTAAACCTGTAATCTACAACTTAAACCTGTAAAATACAACTTAAACCTGTAATCTGCAACTTAAACCTGTAAACTACAACTTAAATCTGTAAACTACAACTTGTAAACTATGACCTACAATTTAAACCTGTAAAATACAACTTAAACCTGCAAAATACAACTTAAACCTGCAAATACAACTTAAACCTGTAAAATACAACTTAAACCTGTAAAATACAACTTAAACCTGTAATCTACAACTTAAACTGAATATACATTAAAATGTAAACACAATAATAAGAATGTTTTGTCAACACAACGCATTTAACCTTAGAAACTGGTCTTCTACAAGGGCTTACTTGCAAATATGCACCGTACAAAACAAATATAACTGGCGACAAAGATCTGAGTAATTTGACATTGCTCATGAATGCGACAATCTGCATTATTACATTTTGTTTGCTAAATGAGCAAAATCTGCTGGCAAGATTTGTTGGCTGCTGGTGATTTGTCAAGTAAACAATGACCAATAGACTGGTGCACTGTGTTTTCTCACAGGAAATGCATAGAACAAATTAACTGTAAGATAAAGTTAAGTCCAATTATCGGCTCTCGGAAACGTTCGACAGAAATAATCTCGATTCATACATATCTGCATAATACTGTTGCCCTGCCTGAACGTAAAATTTCCAAGTATCATGGTACCAATTATAACTCACAATAGGGGAGAATCATATGTAAGCTGTCAGGTAGTTAAGTCAATGGATTATTTGCCATGTAAGCGAAAAGCCATGGACTGCGATATATCAATGGGATGCCCCCACTGCGGATTATCTGGCACAAAATGTTTGACCTCAACTGAGTGCTGTGACCTTGACTTTTATGCTATCGATCTGCTTCCGGCTCACGACACATCTTGTCTTGTCCTGGTGATCTTTTGGGCAAAGTAATTTTGTTACATTACCATGCACAATAGAGTTACTGACTGGACATGATTTTAAGGTCAACCAACAGCTGTGACCTTGACCTTGAAAATATCAACCTGGGTTTGATTTCATGTTTTTGATTCTCTAATGAAAAAAAATAAAATTCCAAGCAAATACATTATTATAGTAATAATGCATGTCAATATAGTCTTAAACATTAAATTTTTTGTTATTTTATTAGCGAATAAAAAATTGATAAAATTTGCCTCTAAGCATTTAAGTACTTTTTAGTACTATAAGTATTGTTGGTGGAACTCGAGCCTGGAATGGTGAAATGTGCTTCTTACTAAATTTAAGAATTTAAGTATTACTTAGTGTTTTAAGTATAAATGTTTGTTGAATTTGAGCCTGCTTACATAATTATGTCTTTAATCATTCTCCTGACAGCTTTTATGGGATAAAAAGTTTAAACCACAAGCATTTGGATTTTGAAATCAATCCAAATTATTGATAAATTTGTTTTCTTTTAGATGGTGCATCATGCAAATGCTGGCATCACCATGAAGAAAATAAATTAAAAATCAATGCTAACGAAAAATATCTTTGCATATTAAAGAATCAAAACATTGGCTATCATACAAGATCTTATTTGAAACCCGTATGCTTTAAATAAAAAAAAATCTAACTGACATTCATTAATCATACTTAATATTTTCATTACAATAATTCAATTCAAAACAGCACAAAATGCTAATCCAATCAAAAGTTTAATGAAAACTCTGAAAATGTTCCAAGAATAATTTGAATCTGTGCCTCTCAGCGAGCATAACTGAATCAGACTTAACAGCATTTATTTTAGAGCTAACTCAATATTGGAACTGATCAAGATTGAGAATGAACTAGCAAGATGGGAGTCTGTGACAGAAATAATTTTGTCATGGCAGTAATCATCAAGAGGTACTCACACAAGATCAACGTAATTAACACACGCACAAAACCTTTGGTAGGCTCGATTTAAACTGTCTTCAATTAAGCAGAAAATGAATTAAAATAGCAATTAGTTCACGGCTAAAAGTCTAAAATTATGCGCACAAGCTCTAGCATGGCTTTGAACTCACATACACCTTTTAAAACCAATGTCAGATCATAGAAGAGCCATATGATGCTGGAGGTAATTCACTGAGTTAACAACTTACAAAGTAAAGTGCCGTTGCATTGTTCTGCAGCTTGCCAGATTATCACTTTCTTTAATTAACATGCATTCTGGTGTTGGCAGGCCAAGCAAGTGCATTGTTCTAAAAAACACATTTTTAGTGTTGTTGTTGTTTTTTCGTTTTGAATTTCGCTCATACTTATTAAACCTTTTATTTCATATAGATGCATTTTGATGCATCAGCAAACGGAGCCGACCCAGATCAGACAGCTCCCCCTTGTGGTTCAACTTCTGTGCTGTCTTCATGTAATGTAAGTGTATGATGGGACGTTACATGACGGCACTGGCTGTGATGGAATGCGTCTACATAGCGGCCCCACTTCTGTTGGCTTTTTTCATCAAAAGTAGGTCAAAGGTCAAGGTCAACTACGTTATGGAGAGGTTCATTCACTTAAGCAACTGACCAAATATTGAAGCAATCCAATGAAACACATAGAATTTATAGAAAATTAACCAAAAGGTAAATCTGTCCGGGCGTCACTTTTTTCATCAAAATTAGGTCAAAGGTCAAGACCACAAGGTCAACTGCATAATGTATTGGTTCATCCACTTAAGCAACTGACCAAATACTGAAGCAATCTAATGAAGGACAAAATTAGAAGTTATAAAATTAAGAAAAGGTTAACATGACTGGAAGCTCAATGACGACTACCGATGCCGCCTGGACATTATCAATTTAAAGAACAGAATTTTTCATTGAAAAACCCGTCCAAAAATAACCAGCTGAAATGTCCTTAAATACCACTTAGAGTTATCATCTCTGTGTACTTTTAGGCCGCTTTGATGCTTAAATATTAATGGAGTTTTGATACCACATCCCTAATGTGATCTTTTTTGTTACGATTCTAATGTAGCCATTATTCTTTTTGGTACAATACAATAACAGAATGACATGAAACCATAGGAAGAAAAAAGTCATTTTGAAATGCATTAAGCTAGCTATATATATATAAAGACCAGGGAAATACATTAATTTTGTTAGTCTCACAAAATAAAAGATTACGAAGGTAATGTATAAAAGAGGTCCGGCGCTAATGCCGTCGGTCTTAGAATTACTCAGTGCTAAGTAATATTCAATCAATCTAGAGTGCATTCCGTCATAGTATTCCATAAAAAAATATATAAATATTTCATTCTTAACAAAAACTTGGTAAGAAAACAGTTAAAAAGTAGTTTTAGATTTATTACCGATGGATATTAATAGGAATGTCAGTTCCCAGACATTATTTTCTTTCTTTATTTTAAATTCCTTATCTTTATCTTTATCACTTCCGAACGTTATTGAAAACTTTCGGACAGTTGACAGATTCTATCTAAAATCTCAAGACAAATAGCGATTTACAGCAATTTTTAGTTTTCGGTGTATCATTGATTTTGTCTGTCTCATTGTTTAAGTTAAACATTAAGAAGTCTTAAAATGCACTAAAACTAGTTTAGTATACAAAAGTCATGACTTAATTCCTTGGAAAGTATTCAGCCCAGCGTTCAGTAAACTTAACGCTCACTAACGTAGGCTGTTGCTCCTCTTTAATATATTGTAATATATAGAATGCAAGCAGGGAGCCAACTTTCAGCCATTAGCTAACTAATGGGTGACTGTTAGTGGTTACTGAACGCTCTGCAAGGTTATTTTTCACTACACTTTAGGTATACTGAGCAGACTATAAAGGGGCCAGCCCTGCGTTCAGTTACCGCGGTAACAGTTGCTAATGTTAGAATTAAAGCATCCCTGTTATATCTTAGTGCATAAAATGCAAGCAGGGAACCATCTTGCTACCATTAGCTAATGCACATTTTAACTGTCTGTCTGTGGCTTTGACCTTGAGCAAATGACCTTTGTTTAGGGTCATGACACTTGCCCTTTAGTCAAAAATGGTTTTTTTGGGTGCAAAGTATAAGCTTCAAATGCCAAAGAAGTACAATGCTGGAAAAGAAAATTAAGCTGACTTGGTTTATTGGAGAATGAACATAGAAAACTTAAATTGGCCCTATACTGAGCCCTGTTTCATTATACTTTGTACAAAAAATATCTTCATGAGCGTAAATTCAAAGATGTAAAATAATAATTTTCTGTGTTTTTTTTTTCTTTACAAATAAAGCTAAGTTTATTTAATGCAATAAAATGGATTACATTCTTAATTAATATTTTATAGTTCAAACAAGAAATTGAAGGACAATTTTTATGACAACATTCCTACGAGGAAGAAGAGATTTATTTGTATGAAGTTAGTGAAACAGGTCCTCGTCCCACTATCAGCATGCAGACGGAGAAACACAATCTTTTTACATTTCTTACAAACAGTTTCAAATATGCTTTTGCGGCAGACGGTTCTTAATATTCTATCACCAAAGCAAAAATTTGTCACAATGTCCTTGACATCTGAAAATATTCTAAGAAATCCCAGATGTTGATCTGTCTTGCTAGACCAGCTTCCACCATTATCGTCCAAAAAGTGCGAAAACCACCACCATAGTATCTGCAGAAACTACTGGCAACATGGAAATGACATTAAAACACAGACTCTGGAGACAAAATCTTTATCAAACTAAAAATCAGCTTGAATCTTCAAAGGCCAGAATGCTTTTGTTGTTTATTCGTTTTTCTATAAATCACGCGTAGCTTTACACGTTTTCAGACCAATGGCCCAATAGAAAACATCCTTGGGATTAATACTCCTGTGTGTCAATATACTGTAACCAAAATACCATGATTGCGGACAACACATTTTTTTTTACTGTGGACAAACACTTCTGCAGCTTCAAACTTTCTCACATTAAAAAATGGAAGATGAAAAAATGTCCCTTATTTATGGACTGGGTTCAATTTCAAAACAATTTGTGCTGTGAACAGATCAGACCCTTCTCAGACAGCTCCTGGAAGGAGTGCCACACGTGTGCCACACTGATTGGCTAATTGCATATGATGGCCGACACGTGAAAGCTGAATGTGCAACTCAAGTAAGTGTGAAAAAATTGACAAAAACTTCATTCATGCGCATCATAAATCAACTGTTAATTGCTCCAAGGGACTTTTTTGATGATTCGCTCCGGTGCATCTGTTGTTCCATTCAAACTTTGTTCAAGCGCATCAATTTTACATTGAATAAAGAACAATTAAATTCAGTCAGGACCTCGAATTAAATTGTCATTTCGTTCTGTTCAATCGCATTTTGTTCTATGGAAACTGGACTATGCTACTTTTCAAATTACTTTAAATAAAGAAGTATAATATACCGGATATAAAAGCAGACAGTTTTGTCAGATTCCATCTGCATAAATCAACATTGAGCGGAAAGTTCTTGTACAGAAAATATCTACAACTAAAATTATTTTCCAACAATATAATTATGTTGTATTGTAAATTAAATAACTTTGCCATTATGACATGACTTGAAGTAATTTTTTTCTTCCAAATATGGGTGCAATTAGGGTTTTTTTTCACGACTAGATTCATATTTAAAGATGATCTGAACACCAGCATCCCAACATCACCTGATGTCTTTATGTAATGTATGTTTAGAACGGGACACAATAAGGTGTTATAGATTTCTTTATCAAATTTTACTAACCAAGTTCATGAAAATGTTTTTAAGCAAGCCTCTGGCTTGCTTAATAACATTTTCATGAACTCATTCAGTAAGATTTGATATAATATGACAACACATGTAAGACCTTACACCCTGTAGCTGTTTTTTTTTCTATGGCAATGTATTATTTGCTGAATTTTGCGGATGCTAGCAGACTGAAATATAAAATGCGCAGATTATTAATAACATTCTTCCTCCTAGTCGCCCGACAGTCATGCTGACAGTACAGTCGTGACACTTTCCTAAAAAGTTCATTGTTTTCAAAATATACTCAATGACTTTAACCCTTTCCCTCATATAGACACATTTTGACGCACTCAATAGGTACCACATAAAGCCTGATCTGCAGAAAACCACAGTTAAACCTTACCAAATTTAATAATAAAATCCTCATTTCCAGACCACTGAGGAGCAGCGAACAGCATAAAACCTGATCAGCCTGCGAGTTACTGGTTTTATGCTGTTCGCATAGGTCTTTTCATGGTGTCCTCTATGAGGGAAAGGGTTAAATCACCTTTAACAGTACTAATGATTTTTCACACATGGCTTGCTTTGCTGCAATTGTAGCAATACACCTGTGTTTGTGTATAAACAAAGTGACACAATACATGTCCTGGCTAACCGAAACATGTTTATATCAGTTTGTGACTTGCAATTGTAATGGCGCATTAAAAGGGTTTGCCAGACCTTTAAATGGACCGTTATCGGAGGCTTTATCATCATGCAAAATATGGCTGAATACTGTTGTAAAGGAATTAGTTTTGATCTTTTAGTCAATGTATGCTTTTAGCACTATTTTTACATGAAACATATTCTGCAAACAATGATCATCATCTTGTTTTAAATGTATAATAAAAATTATGAAAAGGCTTTAAATAGATCTAGTTGTTCACAAAAAAAAAAAAAAACTTTGTATGAAGAATCAACAAAAATTGTATCAATTAATTTTGGAAATCCACAAAAATTAAATGTGCAAAAATAAGATAAACCATTTTAGGCCCAAAACCGAAAAAAATTGCACCCAAGAAAAAAAAGTTATATGGTATATTATATATATACAAAGTTTACTCATCTTCTGTAAAGACAGGATATAATACATGTATACTGATTTCAAAACATCTGAAAATATAATTTACTATACATATTTCAAAGTAGATGTTTTAATCATAATCGCCAAATGATCAAAAAATCTTACCAAGTTTTGAATCCAAAATGAAGTGATTTCTTTACTTAAAATTTCACTATGGAAAGCCTCTTATGTTACCATAACAACTGCAGTAAATGACAATATCTATTTAATATTGTTTATGTCTGGAAACTGCATGAGTAACATTATTGATGTTGCGGCACTCAATTTGTGAAATACATCAACTGGTGATCCGATCGGAAGATAGCAATTATCAGAAACAGAAAGATGGACCATTTCTTATTATACATTTATCAGAATTCTAAGCTTTTTTTTTTTTTTTTTTTTTTTTTTCAATTTTTTTTATGATATTTTCTTTTTTATATATTTTTTTATTAAATCAAAGGGGTATCCAATGTTTGAAATTTACCTATATTATTAGTAAATTTATATTTATACCTGACTTCATATTATGGATTCCACGAAATTTAATGTCAACGAAATTAATATTTAGGCAGTACTGAAGCAGAATTCAGGTGATGATGGCGCGGAAACCACAGCGAAAAAAGAATTATCATCGAAGATTATGAATATCACCCAATACCGCTTTGTCAAAATTACTGTTAGACAGTCTTCGGAAATATATCAAAGGGCCATAACTCATTCAAAGTCAAACAAATCATGACGTTGCAGCAATATGCACAACTAGGCTAGGAACTTATCAGGAAATATAATTCCATGGGTCAAGCAACCCTTGAAACTTTTTTTTCTCAAAAAATAAAAACAACAACACAAAAAAACAGACAGATAAGACTTTCATTCTAAAGACTGGATCTGAGCCAAGTTCCCATCATTTCTATTTCCTTTCAGGATGAAGAACTGGAGCAATAATTCATTGAATGTCTTGTTTTCCTTTTCTTTTCTTCTCTATGAAAAAGTACCCGTGATACAGAATTCAAAGCTGCTCTTTTACATAAAAGCCGCTGCAAGATAAGTTAAGTCTGGGTTTTTATTAAGGTCTCTAAATGCTAAGGAGCAATAAATAAAACCATAAATAAAATGCGCACGGAGAAGTCTGTGAGGTTTACCAATACAACCGATGTTGAATTACTCCGGCAAACACTTGAAGTCAGATACTGCATCTGGTCCAAATCGTATTTTCTGACAATCCCACTTTTAGAGGACAGGTCTGAGAGCATGAAATATTTATATCGGCGACGCAAAAGTGCAGCAGTAAACAAAACGTGTATAATTCATTTCCATAGCTCCTCATAAACCTAAAGCGCAGGTTTGAATATCATTATATTGCCACATGCTGTTTGTAGATTTTCTTAGAATCTGACAAAATATAAGACACAAATATGTGAAAGGTATATGACAGGAAAATTCCTACTTTGGAAAATGTTAGAAAACCCTCTTATGGTGTTTTTCTTTTCCTCTTTCAAAAGTACAACTTTTCGCTGATTTTCTTTCAGATTTTTATCCACAGAAATCAACAACCACTATTAAAATCATTACATTTTTCTAAACCATGAATATATGAATAAATTTATCCTAAAAATTCCTATTAGTACATAATGAATGAAATTTAAAGATTTTTATGGAGTATCGTCAGGCTAGGTCTACAGAGACACGTTAATTTTCTGAACATCTGCGAGATGATCATGCTATATGTCCTGACCTCAAAAGTAAACAGCCTCCGGTCCAATTACCAAGGGACCTGTCCAATTAAGGAATCCTCGTACAGCAAGTAAACTGTCGGTTTTCATTCGCGTAATCTCAGTCGAAATCTCTCGAGAGCAGTACATCCCGTATAAGCTGCAGTTATATCACACGGAATATGCACCTTGAAGTCAGACGTAGTCATAAGCAACCCTGACAGACGTCAATTTTGGCTGACTGCTCCTTTTTATCCTCTATTAGATTAAACGACAGAAAAAATACTCATGGGGCGCTGATACTTGGAGTCAGCTCGATCCATCTTGTCTGCCTAACATAAAGGAACACGTAATGCGCTGTGTTCAAGAAACAAGATGCATCACTGTATAGTGAATTTGTTTCGAAGACAATTTTGTTAAAAAACATATATTATCCTACAATTATTGTATATCTACTGCAATAACTCATGTTCTGATAAATGAAAATAATAACAGTGATGACAATATATACTTAAAGACTTTTTAACACCTCAGGATTGTATAAAACGTTGATATTTCACATCATTTTTTTTTCACAGGCTACACTCCTTTTAACTCCTCGCAACTCAAGCGATGAAATAAGAGTAGGATAAAAGACTTGTACCAATCTATAGCTGAAATATGCCTCATAATGTGTCTAAATAATCTAAAATTGTTTGAAAAACATGAAATAAAATATCTGTTTTTTTAGGCATTTTTAAATTGTCCTTGAGTATATTTATAGAAATTTTGTGCAATTCCAACGTTAAATTAAATATCATAATTTAGAGAAAAAATTAAATTGAATAAAAAAATAAAATAAAAACTAAAACAGGAGCCCAGCCTTCTTCCAGTAATCAAAGACAGATTGAAAACCTGAAGATATTTTTTTTTTTTGTTAATTATTAGGGGATATTGAATCTGTTGCCACGGCGATGAAATCAACTCTTCTGAATGACAATTTAAATCTGCAAATCTGATGTTTTTATCCCCAGCATCTCCTTTTAATTTTCTGGATTCGTTTTTTTCTCGGCACAACAATGCATGAGAGCTGCATGAAAATTGGCTTTTCCAATGAAACGGATTGGTTCAAATTGGTGTTCGGACATTGCAAAATCAGATGGAGATTCAATTGCCATCGTGCAAAATTCTCGTAATATGATTTTCATTACAATTCGGAAATGATGGAGTTTGAAGAGGAGATTTTAAGCACTTGCAGACCGCGAGTAACTGATCTGTTTCCTTGGAGTCTTGAACTTGTGTTATATTTAGATTGATACTGTACAGATTTAAATTTTCACAAATGATTTATTTCGCTTTTTTCTATTTTCCCTAACACGGTATCTCTAGGGTTTTAAAGTCATGCAGTAATGATTAAAAAATATGATAATTAAGTTATAAGTAGTTATTACATTCATGTAAAATTAGAATTTTCAAAAACACCTGAATAGAGTGAAAATAAATGTCCGATACATTATAATGCAGCAATCAATGTTTGGCCCCAAGGGGAAATGGGGGAATTTTACATTTTTCACGCTTTGTAGTCTAAATCCCCACCCTAGTCAAAATTATAATATGCTTGGGCAAAAAAAAATATATAGCTCCATTTCTGGTCTCCAGCAAATAAAAAAGAGGGTCAGTAGGTCGTTTTTTTGTTGTTTTTTTCACATGAAACAAAAGGCAAAAAAAGGGAAATATTTTTTAAAAGGCGGAAAGGTAAAAAAAACTTTAGGGTCAGGCTTAAAAAAAGAGGGTTGGTTAGGCGACCAGAAACGAAACTATTTCTTTATTTGGCATTGCTCAAGCCTATTTTCCGAGACCCGGTACAGTATCACTCTGGTGGTTAAATTCCAACATGTCAGGAAGGAAACTTGAAAGCTGATCTGGTTTTATACTGCTGTCTTCTTCTCAACATCTTTGAGGCAACAATTTAAAACCTGAGCAGACAAAACTATTTTCAGTCTGATCTGGATTTCAGTGCTGTAGTCCGACATTTATGTTAAGGTTTAAAATGTACATGGCATCTAATTGCAACGGTGTAACATGGTGCCCAATTGCCAGAGTGTAGCATGGCATCTAACTGCCATTTTGTCCATGCCACAGTATAGCATGGCATCCAAGGGTGTATATAAGTTGAAAAGGGTATTTTCAGGAAATATAGGCTCAATCTTGGAAAATTGTGTACTTACATGCCCAGACCTTCTTGAAGCCTCAGATGCTGGCCTGAAAAGGAAAAAAAAAAAGAGAATTAGAAACAATTGTCTTCACTCTAAATGCTCATTTGCATGTATCATACCAACAGCATGCACAGCTAAGCTAAAAAAAATAAAGGGGCAACAACTCTGTCAAAAAACATCCGAGTGTATGTGGACAGTAAGCAAAACTATAGGTCTAGTACTGATTACACTTTGAGAGAGTCGACAATTAAACCAGCGAGCTGCATTTGATATTTGAGTTCATATTTTATGTTAATATATGGATGAATGTATCAAAACAACACATCTTGGATGACTTTAGGGTGGGGCATATGCCACTTCCACTTCCTTAACCCTTTCCCTCATAGAGGATACCATGAAAAGACCTATGCGAACAGCATAAAACCAGATCAGCCTGCGAGTAACTCGCAGGCTGATCAGGTTTTATGCTGTTCGCTGCTCCTCAGTGGTCTGGTAATGAGGATTTTGTAATTAAATTTGGTAAGGTTTGAGTTTGGCTTTCTGCAGATCATGCACAGTTTGCCTGTGACTATAATTCTACTAAAACAAGAATACCCCATCTGGATGCCAAGGCTTGTCTGTTGTTTTTTTTATAAGAGTTATGGCCCTTGATGGGACTGTAGCCCTTGTGATAGTGAACAAGTATGTGAAATTTGATGACAGAAGGTGTAATAATTTAGAAGTCATGGCAAAGGTTAAAGATTTTCACTGTTGTTTTTTTTTCTAAAAAGGGAGATAATTTGACAGTTTTGGCCCTTGATGAGAATGAAGCCCTTGTATTAGTGAACAATGACGTGAAGTTTGATGACAGAAGGTTTAACAGTTTAGAAGTTAAGGCCAAGGTTAAAGTTTTTCACAACAACTATGCCACCAACGTCACTGACATCAGAGTGATGACAATACCTCAACCTTTTTTCTTTGAAAAACAGCTGAGCCAAAAATGGTAACTAACATTTTGCCAATGTAATTTGAGAAGAAACAACAATTCTAAAATACACGATTACAATGGCAAGCAAATGTTTCTAAATTTCCATAAGTAACAATCAAAAACATATCCAATTCAATATATGACATATTTAAAAGGTACGTTCCTTAGCATAATACATATTAAGAAACCTTTAATATCAAAACAATTCCTGGAAATAATTCCCAATCAATCATGCTCCAACATTTACCTGCAAATTGCCACTAGATCTATTTTCGAGCCACTGAATTTCAAATCAGTAGTTATAATTCGTCTAAATTTATATCAAACATTTTAAGAGATTTCAAATATCTCTACCGTTAAGAAAGAAAATTTGTTTCCAAGAAATTGTACCAAGCACTATTTATTTCAGGTTATTACCTTCACGTACTTGAAGAGTTTGATGCTATGATGTTATTTCTGTTTAAAAGTAGACTTTAAAACGTTTTTGTGTTAATTCCAGGGTTTCTTCTTTTTCTTCTTTTGCAATTGCTAGGCCAAAATGAAAATTAGTTCCGTTTCTTTTTTTTACGACCAAACCCTCAAGTTTTATTTACTTTTCTGCCTTTAAAAAAATCTTTTCCTTTTTTTTACCTTTTGTTTCATGTAAAAAAAACCCAGACCTACAGACCCACTTTTTTTTGGGCTGGAGACCAGAAACAGAACTATTTTTTGGGGGGGCCCTAGCAATCATTTTCTGATTATCATATGGCCTTATTTTAGACCTACCGGTCAAAGAGTGGGGTCCTGTCTTTGTTGAAGAGACAGCATTAGAAGAGACAGTGGTTGGATACAAGGGACTCACTGTACGAGTGCGATACCCTAGCTCATTTTGCGAATAGACCCCTTAGTTCTTTTACATGCCTGCATGGTGTAAAGCACAGATACAAGGGAGACAAGTTCCTGGGTAGAACCAGTACTTAGTACTCCAAGCTCCCATAGCAACCCCATTTTGTCGAATGCCAGGCAAGGGTGCATCTGGTACCAAATATAAACGTCTTTGGTTTGATGAGGTCACTAAAGGCAAGTGCCCTAGCTGGGATTTGAACCCCAGACCTCCTGAATGCAAAGCGGACACTCTGCCACTACTAAGCTATTGCACAGGTTTAACGTCCCACCAACAGTATTTCAGTCATTTAGAGACGATGTCTACTTCGGACAGATAAAGTGCTGCCACACTGCTGTATCACGCCATAGACAAGTGGCATGATACCATACCCAGTCATATTTTCCTGACACCGTGCCAACCGGAACTATCATTTTTATGACTTTGTGATGTTGCGGTCAGAAATTGAACCCAAAATCTCCCGATTATGTCGTGGAGCGTGACACTCTCACCACACGGCCACTTAGACAGGTAAGAATTATGTCTTTAAGAAAAACATTTTTTTTTTTTTTTTTTTTTTTTGCTAATGTTCTTGTTGTGAGTGTGATTTTTTACAAATAAGGCAAATATTTTTTAAAAAATTTTTTGTAAAGTAATAGCTAAATATTGTACATTAAAAATGTCAAGAGGATTGACACTCCGATGAGAAAACCAACCCAAATCCAATTCTCTTGAGATCTGCATTGCAAAATTGACAGAATTCTTAGCTTGAACACATTAAATTCAAATGTTTAATAGCTTGCAACATCTCTACTGTTCATCTTTACCAAATAACGAGAGCTTTGATCTTCCTATCTATTGCTCAAAGGAGTAAAATTTTGATTTAAACCTTGAAACACTGAGGTTTTAAGAAGATATCACAAGAAAGCCAGGAATTTTAAGTGCCTATTCTGATTTTCACACTGTATGCATTTTGTTTTATTATCTTTTTCTAGGTGATTCCTTAATGGTGAAAATACTTATAAGGCTTATAAATGAGCTACTGAGACATTATTTGTTGACATTTTTTTCATGTTCTTTAGTCTAAACTTATTTTTTATGTCAATTGGGAGAGAAGTTATTACAACTTATACAAATCCCTCTCGATAGTTCCTGGGTTGGACCAGACTTTGCTCCTGGGAAGGTCATGAAAAATCCTTGCCCCCAACAGGTTCAAACCCACAACCTTTGGATCCACAGTCAGGTACGGAACCACTGGACCAAAGCACCTTCTTTTCAAGGGCGCCGTGGTCCAGTAGTAACGTATCCGATTACGGATCCAAAGGTTGTGAGTTTGAACCCTGTTGGAGGCAAGCATTATTAATGACCTTCCCAGGCGCAAAGTACTGGTCCAACCCAGGAATGGTCGAGAGGGATTAGTATAAGTTGTAAGAACTTGTTTCCCAATCGACGTAAAATAAATAAGTTTATACTTCTTTTCATATTCTTTTTTAATTTTCCCTTACAAAAAATACCAAAATTTATCAATTTACTGAAGATATTCATAGATTTTTGGTTGAACATGTTTTTGAAGTGCATATTGAAATCAGTGTATACTTACACCAACAAACTAGAACTGTGTCCAAAGGACACGGATGCCCCCACTGTGCAGATGTGCTCGTAAACAAGAGCAGCTTCATTTAATGTCTACAAAATTCTGTTCTTATTATAGCGTTTCAGTTGAAATTTCCTCAATTATGTATTAATGATAAAAAAGTTACCTAACTCTTGAGGCATCATATTTGGTTTCTTTACAGATGGAATACAATATTAGTGTCTGAATAAAACAAAACTTTGAAACACATGTCTGGTCTCCTAAAACTGCAGGAACACAATGCTGTGATCAGAGAAATATGTTGGGTATACAGTTACTTTTGGCTGTGGCAACTCATCTTTTACATAGACAAGATCAATAATAGATCCACTTAAGTGTGTTGGTAATGTCACACACTGGCGATAATTAAGCAGAGATTCAGATAGTCTTCTGTACCAAACTGAATCAATTTAATTATTTATATGGTATATAGTGAACAAATCAACAAAGGGCCATAATTCTGTTAAATTTGGTCGCCGCAAAAAATTACTTCCTTTACTTCCATCTACACATTAAGGTTATTCATCACTGGAAGTTTAAGCAAAATCTGCCATCTGGTTTAAGAGGAGTTGCTTTCACAAAATTTCTATATGGTATATAGTGAAAAAATCAACAAAGGGCCATAATTCTGTTAAATTTGGTCGCCGCGAAAATTCCTTCCTTTACTTCCATCTACACATTAAGGTTGTTCATCCCTGGAAGTTTAAGCAAAATCTGCCATCCGGTTGAAGAGGAGTTGCGTTCACAAAATTTCTATATGGTATATAGTGAAAAAATCAACAAAGGGCCATATTTCTGTTAAATTTGGTCGCCGCGAAAATTCCTTCCTTTACTTCCATCTACACATTAAGGTTGTTCATCCCTGGAAGTTTAAGCAAAATCTGCCATCCGGTTGAAGAGGAGTTGCGTTCACAAAATTTCTATATGGTATATAGTGAACAAATCAACAAAGGGCCATAATTCTGTTAAATTTGGTCGCCGCGAAAATTCCTTTCTTTACTACCATCTACACATTAAGGTTGTTCATCCCTGGAAGTTTAAGCAAAATCTGCCATCCGGTTGAAGAGGAGTTGCGTTCACAAAATTTCTATATGGTATATAGTGAACAAATCAACAAAGGGCCATAATTCTGTTAAATTTGGTCGCCGCGAAAATTCCTTTCTTTACTACCATCTACACATTAAGGTTGTTCATCCCTGGAAGTTTAAGCAAAATCTGCCATCCGGTTTAAGAGGAGTTGCGTTCACAAGATTTTGGGACGTACGGACGGACTGACGGACTGACGGACTGATGGACTGACGGACTGACGGACGGACGGACGGACAAGTGCAACGCTATATGCACCCCACTTTGTGGGGGCATAAACAATCTAGGTTGGACCAGTAATTTGTGTCTTGGAACATCATACAAAAATCTTGTCTTACTGGGGTTTCAAACTCGTAACTGTCAGATCAAAAGTCAATAAAGACAATCAATGGACAATTATATTCCCCATTAATCAACCACTCCTCAAAAAAAATCATGCTAGTATTTGACACACTTTCTTTTTACAGCATTAAAAACAACTCTCTTCTATATCCTCTGCTGAACATTGTGGCACAAGTCTGAGTTTCTTGACAATGACAACGTCCCGATGTTCTCTCACAAAGGAAAAAACAAATTAATCAAATGACGGAGGCATTTACTAGGAGTTTCAGGTTCTGTCACTTTCTTTGTAGATTAAACGCAGCCACTACAGACAGAGAGGTATAAACCACCCCACTTAAAACGTATAAACATTCCTTAAAGACATGAATTAAAAATTCAATTAAGCAATCTCAGTTAAACGGATCAGTTCTGAGGCAGAACAATCCCAGCACCAAGGAAAGTGAATTATGCGGGAGATAGGAAATCATCGAATAAATACCTAGGGACCTGCGCAACACTAAATTAGCATTTTATGGCTGTCTTTTGAACTTGAGATGATTGATTGGAAACAAGGAAAGTGTCTTGGAACGATGCTTGTATGCTAGGAGGGTAGGCAATAGAATGGATACCCTATTCCCTGGATAGACTGCCAATTTGTGAAAACCATTGTGGTGATGTATACGCCTCACAGGACAAAGAAATCAATAAATATAAGAACGTTAGAATGTTCTATATTTTATGCACATCACTTGGTATCATCGCTATTGATTTAGTGCAAGATAAATTGTGAAAGTACTGTTCAATCTGGCTGAAGAACATTATAGAACATGTTCTCAGACTAGATACATTATGAATATATGCATGGTTTAAATTTTTCAAAGAGATGTATTATATAAAGCATGATTAAATACTTTGAAAATAGATTATTCATATTTTGACATGTTTCGCTATTCCGAGAAGTAAAACCTGACAACAAATACACATTTGTGTCAGGAAAGTTAAAATTTAATCTTATTTCTGGCATCGAGTAAATTCTCATTGGAAATCACAAATCTAGATTTCAAAATTTTCTGAGTTGAGATTAGTATTTCATAACCTCTGTAGTATAAGAAATTTGCATAAAATGAACATACGACAACTCTGATTTGAGTCATACGTTGATAAAAGATTACCTTGCATACAAATTTGACAAGTTCCTGAATATGTTAGAATAATTACAGAATATAACGTTCATCGTCCTTCCTAATTACTATACAAGATATTAATATTAACCCTTTCCCTATAGAGGACACCATGAAAAGACCTATGCGAACAGCGTAAAACCAGATCAGATATGCTGTTGTCGGAACTCCAAAATGACAACAAAGGGTGACAGTAGACAAATGTGTCCAACAAACATACCTTGAAGATAACGGTAGCCTTTCAACCACTGGTGGCTTTTGTTCTTCCTCCTGAAATAAACAACAACATCATCATCATCATCATCATCATCATCATCATCATCAGAACATGTTCATCATCTCTATCTTTCTTCCTTAAAAGGGTCAAATCAAGGGCTTTTATGCAAAACTATTGTAACTGATTCTGAGTTTGTATTGTTGATAACATGTTTTTGCGCCAAGCCCTTAAAATAATTAAATGAAATATCTTACAGAGTTCATGGCAATTTTTGATTGGGACAAGCATGTATCGCTTACCGTCTCTTGAAACTGGTACTAATTGCAATGTCTTTTAAATTTCATATCTTATGATAAAGTCCCTGTAATGGTTCCGCTACATTTCGGACCTCATGGCCTTTCATGTAGATAACCAAGGTTTCCTAATGTTTCACTAGGGTACCTTGGTTATCTTGGTAGAGATTAAGTGGTCCAAGACAGAGTGGACATATAAAACAAAAGCCTCTTACAGACATACTTTAACACATTGGCAAAACAGAGGAGACAAATCAGAAAGCTCCTTGAATGCGCTTTCTGATCAAGGTCTCCTCTGTTTGCTCATACAATATTGTAGCTCAGATTCTACACAGTCTGCATGGCAAAGAAAATTTCATTGTTCCATATACCATTCGAAAGTCAGTAAATCAATATTCATCAAGTCATAAATTTGTACATGAATATTCATGAGGTAAAGGCTAAGTAAAAGTTTGATATTTAACCCTTTCCCTCATAGAGGACACCATGAAAAGACCTATGCGAACAGCATAAAACCAGATCAGCCTGCGAGTAACTCGCAGGCTGATCAGGTTTTATGCTGTTCGCTGCTCCTAAGTGGTCTGGTAATGAGGACTTTATAATTAAATTTGATAAGGTTTAACTGTGGTTTTCTGCAGATCAGGCTTTATGTGGTACCTATTGAGTGCGTCAAAATGAGTCTATATGAGGGAAAGGGTTAAGAATCGCTTTGCATTTTCTTGCATCGTCATCCTGAAGTATGTTGAATTTGCGGTCAGACAGCAACGCGGAATAAATGAGAATGAGTGGCGTATCTTGCTGATGTCCGATACTGTCAAAACATGTTATAAAATATGACGGGAGATTGATGATGAACCAACATGCTCTTCTAAGACCCTGCAGTTTCCATGGTGATCTGAAATGTTCTCATCTCTTTTCCAGATAATGAACTGTTTTATAGGGGTGAATTCAGATATTCTGTAACATGTTACATTAAAATGATTTATAAACCTCTTAGACAAAATGTTTGCTGCTGAAAACAAAGACAATAACTCATATTATGCCATTTCAAACCGTGGAATAATATAGAATTGTATTTTAGTATTTTGTACTCTCTCTTGCATGCATCTGTGTTTATATATAAGTTTATTTGTTTTTTGGGTTAATTGTCCCACTGATAATATTTTAGTCATTCGGAGACAATATCTACTTGAGACAGATATAGTGCTGCCACACTGCAATATCACGCCGTAGACATGTGGCATGATACCACACCCAGTCACATTATCCTGACACCGGACCAACCAGTTCTGGATCTAATCTTTTAATGCTGAGCGCCAAGCAAGGGGGTTATACCAGTACCATTTTTACGACTTTGGTATGTCGTGGCTGGGGATCGAACCCACAACCTCCTGTGCAGATGTAATTATTGCATAAAAAATGACTTTAATGCCAATTCACCACCTGTATAAACATATCATTGAAGTCATTGATTTTGATAAGCACTTATGATATAAACTTTGTACACCCAAAATGTCTATCTTGAACACATTTGAATATAATTTTTTGACAGAGTGTAGAAATACGTAAAAGAATATCATTATGAAATAGCTACTGAAATGTATATATTTTATAAAGAAAAGAAGAACATGAGATATCATAATAGAAAAACGTTGACATTCAGAAACGGGTAATGATTTTCTACCCGACCCGCATGTACACAGTGGTACTAGCTCATTTCAACCTTACAGAGATAATGTCATGCTGTATTACTTAACCACTGCTGCCAAATAAAATAGACAATAGTTTATAATCATATGATCAAAACATGGCCACCCGTTGCTATGTTTTTCAAAACTACTTAGTAGAGAGTCGGTGAATACCTTTTTGCTGCTGGGATAAAAAAAGATGATTCAGTGTCTGAGATTATAAATATGGGATCAGTGTTACAAAGATATCCTGTTTAACAGCCGAGTACAGTTTAACTTCATGTTTGACAAACTGAGGGTAGTCTGCTGTTATAACATCATAGTTCTACTATTCCCATCGAATATTCTTTTTGTTTTTAATTTTTTTTATTAGTAGATTCGTACACATGAATTTAACCTAAAACTAGAACTGTCGCCTAAGGGCTTACTAATACCCCCCCGCAAGTGTTTTTGTCAAACATGGCTTTGGAGCATGAAATCAGAATTCTTGTATGCAACACTCCATCTTAATATACAGAGGACATATGTGCCAACTACCTAGAAATCTAGTTATCCTATGTTTTACATACATATGGGTATATGTATGTCTATGGATAAATATCATTAAGATTCACTGAAATCTATCAATGGAAGAAAATTGTAAAACAAATACCATCAAAGGGACATATCTTTAATAAAAGGGGGGGGGGGGGGGGAAGTTATAAGAAAAACGCATGTCTAAGGTTGAATCAAATTTGGGAGGTAATCCAATGTTATATAACTAACCGCTTCTACAATGTCTAAGGATAATGGCAGCAAGTTTCATCAAAATCCTTCCAGTAGTTTAGGAAGTAGTCCGCAGAAGTTTGTAATGCAAAAATCATCAAAGGGGCATAACTTGGAAAATAGGGGAGGTAACCAAATGATATATAGATAACGCGCTTATACAATGTCTAAGGATCACTGCCAGCAAGTTTCATCAAAATCCTTCCAGTAGTTTAGAAGGAGTAGTCCGCAGAAGTTTGTAATGCAAAAATCATCAAAGGGGCATAATTGGTAATAGGGGAGGTAACCAATGTATATAGATAACGCGCTTTACAATGTCTAAGGATCATTGCAGCAAGTTTCATCAAAATCCTTCCAGTAGTTTAGAAGGAGTAGTCCGCAGAAGTTTGTAATGCAAAAATCATCAAAGGGGCATAACTTGGTAAATAGGGGAGGTAACTCAATGCTATATAGATAACGCGCTAATACAATGTCTAAGGATCATTGCCAGCAAGTTTCATCAAAATCCTTCCAGAAGTTTAGGAGGAGTAGTCCGCAGAATTTTGTGTCTACAGACGGACGGACAGACGGACGGACGGACGGACAACCTGATTCCAGTATACCCCCCCCTAACTTCGTTGCGGGGGGGTATAATAAACCTTATTTGATACATTTTACTAAAATAAAAATCAAAAAGGAAAAAAAAAGAAATTCGTCAAGCCACCTGCAGAATAAAACTTTTAGTGTCACTGGTTAACTGTACTGATCAGGGGAAGTAACTCCTGCGGGGAGTTTGATTTCAGCCATACTAATCAAGAATGCTAAATCACTGGACCATGTCATCCTTGACATCCAGTCTGATCCGAAGAAACACGCAGCCATCCCGAGCGTCTATACTCAGAATTGTTCAAAACTAAACAATTCATTCATCACACTACCGCTAGATAAACATCCAGACTGGAAATCAAACATTCTTTCACCAAGTTTCCGGAATATTTGCATGGCTGTCTACTTTGTTTCATAGTATGGCTGGATTCAGTGCAAAAAAAAAAAATCTCCTAGACCATTTGGATATACATGGTTTCTTATGAATTATATTTGTTCTCAAAAACGTGTAACATAGATCATGGCAAAATTAATATCTCCGCATCCCACTTTGTCTTCATGTAATGTGAATGTAGAACAGGACGGGACAGGACAGGACGGGATGAAACGGGACGAGCGTGATTTTGATATACTAATAGACTTTCGTGGAGGGGAGGGTATAGTCAAAAATATGTTTCTCCTGGTGAATGAGAAGTTTAAAAGAATTAAAATGAAAAGATAAGAAAATATTATCTAACAATGAAAATTAACACATTTTAAAGAAATTATATTAAAACAACAGCAGTAATGGAACCAGTAAAGATGAAGATTGTACAGCTTGCAGATGATGATGATAATGCTACTGCTACTGCTGCTGAGGATGATGATGATGATGCAGTTTCTGCTGCTGCTGATGATGATTGTGAAAATAATAATCAGACAAAAGCTGTGTTATATGAATTGAAACTAAATTTTCAATATTTAATGATTTTTTTTCAAAACTGTTCCTGAGTGAAAATGAAAAAAAAAAACCAACTAAATCATACACTATCACTTTTAAAAATGAGAATAAATATTGTATTGTGTGCCATATGGCAATTATATTTGAGCATAAAAACTGAAATTATACCAATCTCCATAGCTGAAGTCTGACTTCAGACATCTTGTCTAAAAACTGAGCCCTGCGTTCAGTCAACCATAACACTCGCAACTACTATAGATTTGGTTCCCTGCTTACACTCAATACGCTAGGATAAAGCAGGGATGTAAACGCTTATGTTAGGGATTTTAAATGGAAACTAAACGCAGGGCAGGACTCCAAAAGAGTTTTGTTCATTTTGGGGATAAGATAAATGGTCCAGGGGTGATAACTCACGTTTAGAGTTTTGTTTCATTTTGGGGTCAAGATAAATGGTCAAAGGACAATAACACCAGTTTAATTTGATTTAAACTGTAATTAAAACATTGTAAGACTATGATAAAAAAAAAAATCTAATTCAACTTTCACAAGAAGCAAGAAGCAGTCAATACATTTTCTGTATGATAAATGGTCAAAGGGCAATAACTCCGATTAATCTTGATTTAAGATATAACATTATAAAGACATAGCTGAATTTATCATACTCTTAACTTTATAAAAAGAGCAGTCAAGATATTTTCTGTCTGAAGCTTGACAAGACATTTTAAGTGTTTTCTTAGGCCAAAAAAAAAAAAAGGTAAGTTTCTGGTCTCCCTATTGACCCTCTTTTATAACAGCTGCCCCTAAAGTATTTTTTACCTTTCCGTCTTTAAAAAAAATATTTCCCATTTTTTACCTTTCGTTTCATGTGAAAAAAAAAAATGAAAAAAATAAAATTAAATCCCAACCTACCGACCCTCTTTTTTATTTTTACTGGAGTCACCAGAAACAGAACATTTTTTTTTTTTGTATAATGACTAAAGAGTATTAAAACCAATGCAGAAAAAACAGGAAGATCATAAAACAGTGCATTGTTTATTTACCTCTTTTACTTATTTACCTCTTTTACTTCAAGTTAAGTTTAAACTTAATCATTTTTTACAACAATTGGGAAAAAAGGTTTTTACAACTTATACTTATCCTTCTCAATGGTTCCAGGGTTGGACCAGTACTTTGCACCTGGGAAGGCAAAGAAAATCCTTGTTCCCAATGGGATTGAACCCATGACCTCTAAATCAGCAGTCATGTGGAATACCACAGAACCATGGCTTTCTAGTACTTAAAAGGAATGTTTCATATCTGTAAAACTTTCATCAAGTGATACAACAGTAACCATGACGACAGCAACAAGAACCGTAACTACCACCACAAAAGCTGTTAAAGTTATCCATCCATCATAAATTGTGATCACGGTCAATCAAGTGATCTTAGGAATTTTATAGTAAATGCAAGCTTTTATAGACTTTGAGCAAAAGGACTTAAAACTCCATGTCAATGGATGCTAGCATCTGCACTGAAGTCTTTTTAAGCATTTAAAGGACCATGATTATAATTTAATGATGGATGGATGACCTTAATGGTAATCACAAGTACTCAAGCAGCTCTGTGTAATAAGAACTTCGAAAATTTTACAGAATTTCAAAAGCAAATCCATTTCATACTGCAACACAGAGATTAAAAGCATCACAACTTACAGTTTCGGTGGAAGCGTCCTGCAGCTAAACAAATTAGTACAAATTGCATTATGTTAATTTATGATTTCTGTTTTATTGCCTTCTACAAGAAAGACTTCAAAATGACCATCATGGTTTTCAAACAGCAAGAGTGTTCTCAGGAACACGTGTGTCACCTGCTAAAGTGTGACTGAAAATGTGTGATGGACAGACAGACAGACAGATGGATAGATGGACAGATGACGCAAAAGTGATCCCTATGTGTCACCTCTGCTTACAGCATTTGACACAAAAATCATGCAGACGAGAGGAAAAGAGGGGTGTTTATAAAAAAATATTTGAAACTAGAACTATCACTGAAGGTGATTCATACCCCCACCCCCATCTTTGACACAGGATGTATTCACATGACACATAAAACGAATGTTCACACATAGGATTTGGGCTTATAAGCATACCAAAAAAAAATATTATCACTAAAGGTGATCAATACCCACACCGGAAGTCTGTCATGTGTAGGAATACAGTTTCAAAAGTTTGCGTGAGTGAAAGACTACATGTATGTAAGGTTTAAAGTTAGTGTGAGCAATGGTTCAAAAGTTTTGGACAATGCTAAAAAGTTTTGACAGACAGACAGATAGACAGAGAGACACACATACAGACACACAGAAGAAAACAATTTGCCCCCAAGATCTGTAGCTGAGGAGAATAAAAATGCAGTCTAATTATGGTTCACATCCATATTTATTGTTTGCAAAAACCTGTCTTTAAGAATTGACATTGTGGTTTTCTTATGCACTGCACTTCCTCTCATCAAGATCAATCTACATATGAAGTTTGATCAACATAAGTACAGTAGTTTTGGAGAAATGCTCCGGACAAAATCAAAAGACAAAAATTAACAAAGGGGAATAACTCCTTTAAAAAAACATGTAGAGTTATGGTTCTTATGCACTGCACTTCCTCTCATCAAGATCAATCTACATATGAAGTTTCATCAACCTAGCTACTTTAGTATTGGAGTTATGCTCCAGACAAAATCAAAAGATTAAAAATGACAAAGGGCAATAACTCCTTTCAAAATACATGCAGAGTTATGGTTCTTGTGCACTGCACTTCCTCTCATCAAGATCAATCTACATATGAAGTTTCATCAACCTAGCTACTTTAGTATTGGAGTTATGGTCCGGACAAAATCAAAAGACTAAAAATGACAAAGGGCAATAACTCCTTTCAAAATACATGCAGAGTTATGGTTCTTGTGCACTGCACTTCCTCTCATCAAGATCAATCTACATATGAAGTTTCATCAACCTAGCTACTTTAGTACTGGAGTTATGCTCCGGACAAAATCAAAAGATTAAAAATGACAAAGGGCAATAACTCCTTTCAAAATACATGCAGAGTTATGGTTCTTATGCACTGCACTTCCTCTCATCAAGGTCTATCTACCTATGAAGTTTCATCAACATAGGTACAGTAGTTTTGGAGAAATGCTCCGGACAAATATTTGTAGACCAACCGCCGGACCGCCGGACCGACGGACGGACCGGGTGACTCCTATATACCCCCCCCAAATTTCATTTGTGGGGGTATAATAACTTGTATTTTGACTATTATAGAATTATTGTATATTAAGTATGTACACTGGAAAAAAGGAACATGCAGGAACAAAAAACATTGTATGTCAAAAAGAATTGTCATGTTTCACTTTTTATCAAAACACTCTATGAAAATAAACTTCTCAGTATTTTTATTTTTCTTATAATTTGAAAGAATATCAAATTTATCTTTTTTGTGAACACGTCTGAAAAAGGAAGTACATTGTGAAAATTCATTGAAGTGCTCTTTAACCCTTTCCCTCATAGAGGACACCATGAAAAGATCTATGCGAACAGCATAAAACCAGATCAGCCTGCTAGTAACTCGCAGGCTGATCAGGTTTTATGCTGTTCGCTGCTCTTCAGTGGTCTGGAAATGAGGATTTTGTAATTAAATTTGGTAAGGTTTAACTGTGGTTTTCTGCAGATCAGGCTTGATGTGGTACCTATTGAGTGCGTCAAAATGAGTCTATATGAGGGAAAGGGTTAAGCACCTTGATATAGACTGGTATGACCTACAGGTATTTAAAACAAGAGGCCCATGATGGCCCTAAATCGCTCACCTGAGATAAATAGGTTGACCCAAGGAACATCTGTTCCAATTTATTTTAAAATCTGGCCAGTAGTTTTGAAGAAGATGATTTTTAAAGTTTTCATATTTTTTTTCTTTTTGTAGCCATGGCAACCAGAGTTCTATATGGATCAAGTTTATTTTAGGAACTTTTGTGAAGGTTGACCCAAGGATCATTCCTGTCAAGTTTAATCAAATTCTGTCCAGTGGTTTCAGAGGAAATGTTGATTAAAGTTTTCCCTATATACATATAAGGCAAATAAGCCCCGCCCCTGGCGGCCATGTTTTTTACGGATTGGAATTTTTTTTAGCAACTTTGGTAGAGGTTGACCCAAGGAACATCTGTACCAATTTATTTTAAAATCTGGCCAGTAGTTTTGAAGAAGATGATTTTTAAAGTTTTCATATTTTTTTTTTTTGTTGCCATGGCAACCAGAGTTCTACATGGATCAACTTTATTTTAGCAACTTTTGTGAAGGTTGACCCAAGGATCATCCCTGCCAAGTTTAATCAAATTCTGTCAAGTGGTTTCAGAGGAGATGTTGTTTAAAGGTTTCTCTATATACATATAAGGCAAATAAGCTCCGCCCCTGGCGGCCATGTTTTTTTACGGATCAGAATAATTTTAGCAACTTTGGTAGAGGTTGACCCAAGGAACATCTGTACCAATTTATTTTAAAATCTGGCCAGTAGTTTTGAAAAAGATGATTTTTAAAGTTTTCATTTCTTTTTTCTTTTTGTTGCCATGGCAACCAGAGTTCTTCATGGATCAACTTTATTTTAGCAACTTTTATGAAGGTTGACCCAAGGATCATCCCTGCCAAGTTTAATCAAATTCTGTCCAGTGGTTTCAGAGGAGATGTTGTTTAAAGGTTTCTCTATATACATATAAGGCAAATAAGCCCCGCCCTTGGCGGCCATGTTTTTTTACGGATCGGAATAATTTTAGCAACTTTGGTAGAGGTTGACCCAAGGAACATCTGTACCAAATTATTTTGAAATCTGGCCAGTAGTTTTGAAGGAGATGATTTTTAAAGTTTTCATTTTTTTTCTTTTTGTTGCCATGGCAACCAGAGTTCTACATGGATCAACTTTATTTTAGCAATTTTTATGAAGGTTGACCCAAGGATCATCCCTGCCAAGTTTAATCAAATTCTGTCCAGTGGTTTCAGAGGAGATGTTGTTTAAAGGTTTCTCTATATACATATAAGGCAAATAAGCCCCGCCCCTGGCGGCCATGTTTTTTTATGGATCGGAATAATTTTAGCAACTTTGGTAGAGGTTGACCCAAGGAACATCTGTACCAAATTATTTTGAAATCTGGCCAGTAGTTTTGAAGGAGATGATTTTTAAAGTTTTCAAATTATTTTTCTTTTTGTTGCCATGGCAACCAGAGTTCTTCATGGATCAACTTTATTTTAGCAACTTTTGTAGAGCCTCACCCAAGGAACATTCCTGCCAAGTTTCATTAAATTCTGTCCAGCGGTTTCAGAGGAGATGTCGTTTAAAGCAAATTGTTGACGACGGACGACGCACGACGGACGACGGACGACGCACGACGCACGACGACGGACGCCGGACGAAGGGCGATCACAAAAGCTCACCTTGAGCACTTTGTGCTCAGGTGAGCTAAAAATCAACAAAAAAAAAACATAAAAAAAAAAAAAAAAAAAAAAAAAATATGGTCCTAATAAAACTTGAGAAAGGAATATTAATTATAAACAATATCAAAATATATGTATGTTTTTCTTATACATTTTAAATCATGATGTATTTTCTAAAAATAAAAAAAAACTCATCCTGTAGCTTTCATGAAATAACCTAAGACTTTTCCACTGCCTCACCTCTTATTTTGTTTCATTAGCAAATGCCTTACACAGATCAATTTGCAACTTTATGAGTTTTATAATGGAACAATAGGAAGTTAAAGGTGCAGTATAAGTATTAAACAGATGTGCTTTTCAATTATGTCTGAATTAATGAAATCAAAGAAGAAAGAAGTTGTTTACCAACTCTTGGACTATCAGGGTAATTCTGTCTTTCTCTCTTTGTTTCTCTCTCTCTCTCTTTGTTTCTCTCTCTCTCTTTATGTGGGGAGCAGTGGTCCAGTGATAGGACATGCGCTTCGGGATCGAGGGGTCCCGGGTTCGAGCCCTGCCAAGGACACTGCCAATTTCCTTGAACAAGAAATTTATCCCGCATTGTTTCACTTCACCCAGGTGTAAATGGGTACCTGAGAGGGCGGTATAATTCCGTGGCGCCATGGTGTGGGCTGCCATAAGCGGAGTGAAAGACTCCCCAGGGAGATCGATAGATAGATACAAGTAGCCCGATGACCAGGGGTAAAAGCTGTAAAGTCGGTGAACGTGCCCAAGGCATGAAACTTAGACTGTAAAATGCATTTACTTTTTACTTTTTTACTTTCTCAGAATGGCACAATTATGTCATCAGAAAAAAAAAATCAAATTTTTTTTTTCCTATATATCAATTCAGTCTTTCAACTTATTTCATTCTCGTCATTTGTTCCAAATTTAAATTACGAGATGCAGCAATGCATTAATCAAGATGGGATGAATTACTTCTATTATAACTTAGTTTGCTTTATGAAATGGGCCCCAGGGGACAGATGTATGAAGTCATTTGATGATACTGTATTCAGGCTATGACTTGATGCTCATTATGTGCGCGACAAAACAGATGGCTCATAAAAATAAAATTCCTTTAAAATGATACAATTATATAGGAATATTCTCTCCAAAAATGATATATTAATCGAAAAACAGAATCTTACGTTAGATGAAATCTAATGATTTCAAGAAGGGGAAAGTGTTAACCAATATATTCAGAAAATTTGAACCAAAAAAAAATATATTCAAAAGCATTTGATGAATTTTCATCCATTTTGGAATTTAATCAAGCTATGCCTTCAAGGTCTTTTCTGATTAATAATATAAAAAATCAACTCAACTTTGATTTATTTTCTTGTTGAAGTTGGCAAAATGTTACAAATGTTCTTTCCAATATACTGTCAGAGACAGTTATAATCAATCACTTGATAAATTGAAAATGTTTATCAATTGTTTATATGTCTCTGGTTTAATTAACAGATGAAATTACAATCTGATAGGAAGATGATTTACGATGAGATTAAAAGTAAAATTAATTGCAAAATAAATACGAAGCTTTATAAGCCAGTAATAATAAACATTCAATAAATCACACTAAAATTAAATTATGTGAGCGTTCTTTCATTGAATGAGTAAATACCTCAGTCTGGTCCTTCCTTTACCTTAACATTGCTATATATTTTAATTAGACTTGTCCATACTATATTTTGGACTGTACCATTAATTGTTTAAGGTGGAACATGCTGAATGCTTTTTTGACTGAATAGCAAACAGTGCAGACCATGATCAGACTGTACGGTCCCCACTGGCAGCGTAACCAGTAACACATGCCCACAGCATTGTAAGGGTTAAATACCAGATAATTAGCCTAATCCATTAATTAATTAATTGTAATTAGGTGCCTTTACGCCTAATCATAGATTTTGATAAATGTGCAAATCTAACTACCATTTACACAATATACATTCCAGTCAAGTAAATACACAGCATTAGACAATTCAAAATGGTGTCAAATTATGCTTACATTGTGACCTTTGACCTCTCAGTTTGACACTGAGCTTTGAATGGTGCAAACAAAATTATAACTCAGTGTTGATGACCTCATTAAGGTTGATACTGTCTTTTTATTTTTGAAATACAGTCAACATGGAATTGTGACTGACAGAAGGACAGATAGATAGATAAACAGATAGACAGTTTATGCAGGCAGATGAACAGACAGACAAACAGACAGACAGTCTCAGACAAAAAGGCAAACTAAAACAAA
Source organism: Solen grandis (assembly GCA_021229015.1). Classification (NCBI taxonomy): domain Eukaryota; kingdom Metazoa; phylum Mollusca; class Bivalvia; order Adapedonta; family Solenidae; genus Solen; species Solen grandis. Next base: position 22,088,446 of record CM037790.1, on the reverse strand, counting down.
TAAATTGTAACTTGTTATAGTCAAGTTTATTTTAGAGTTGTATGTACTGTGCATAAAGATCAGCATTCAGTAGAAAAAAATGAGTCAAATATATATGTATAAGAAAAAGAAATATTTCAACTGGAAATGATTTCTTTATATAATCGTACAATTCATATTTACACAATTATAGTGAATTAAATTGATTACAATAGTCCATCAGTGAAGATCACACATGCTGACTTACAAAAAATAACAATAGCTCTGCATGCAAGATTTACCATGATTTGTCTCCCTTGCACACATATTCTGTCATTCTTGACATTTGAGAATGTCACAGAGCACTCGGTTTTCTGTCTATGGTTTGACCATAGGAGGACTTCTTGAAATTTGGGCACAGATAGCTGTGGGTTCATGAATTAAGAAAAAAAGAGGAAATAAATGTACTTAATGTATATCTTTGAAATAAAGAAAAATATTTTGAAAAGAAAAAAAATAGAAAAATGGATTATTATTTTTTTTTTTTTTTGAAATTTGTACATGCTCTTGTTATTTATAGAACATACAAAACTAGACCCATCACTGAATATGATAAATACCCCTGCCAGAACAAAAGCTGTAAAAGATTGTCCAACAAGGGGCCATAATTCCATTATTCTGTAGCAGACGTGCATGAAAATAATGGCATGCATATGTACGCTTCATCATAAATCCATATGCAACATTTGAGCTGAATCAATTAAGTAATGTAGAAGTGATTCGCACCACGAGATTTGATCTTTGCCTCAGAGACATCCCGACAAACCAACCGACTGACTCCTATATACCCCCTTTCAATTTTTGTGGGAGTATAAAATAAAACGAAGTATTTAGGCATGTCCCTGTCTCATACATTATGTAACAAGCAATGTGGCTTTTCCAGGAAAACCAGATTTATAAAGTAGGGCACCTGTGACTTTGGCCACAAAATTTATTCTTATGTTTCTCTCCATGAAAGCTACTTATCTACAAAAAAATGTCACAGTAAATTATTTCTATAGAAAATTATTAATCAATTATTTATTAAGAAGTAATTATTTTATTTTTAGACACAGTGTCCTTGACCTTACTGACCCAAAAAGCAATCACATCCTTCCCTTCCTTAAAAGCTATCTATGTACTAGAATTCAGTATCAATTGAGGTAATCATTCTTCATTAAATTGTGATCATGGTCCATCAAGTGATTATGGAAATTTCAAAGTAAAAGCAAGCCTTTATAGACTTTGAGAAAAGAAAACTATAACTCCATGTCAGTGGATGCTTGCATCTGCACTGAAGTCTTTTAAAGCATTTGAAGGACCATGATTGCTCTCTAAAGATGACCTTAATCACATTCCTAACAAAGTTACGTTAGTGGAAATAAAATCATATGTTGCCTGCTTGATATCAAACTGTAACAGACATTCGATTTTTCTTTCAGAAATTTATTTAAAAACTATTGATCAAATATGAAGTAAATGAAGCTGACACACTAGGTGATAACAAGCTAGACAAATTAAATGAGAATTTCAAGGTTCTCTAGCTGACTTAGAGAGACATACGGCCATTTTTGTTGATTAATAACACATGGGAAATCATGGACCCCTCATAATTTATAATATTACGAATTTTGCATGTCTGCTAAAATGAAAATTTCAATTTATAAAATTTTGATCATGAAAATGAGGACAGTTTCTTTTACTGCCTATATATTATTTAATATCATAATTTATTTTTTGTTGCTTATAAAACATTAAAGTAGTAAAGTATTTTTAAAGCTGTTATTTTTTTTCTTTTTATTGTTGTTGACAATACCAAAATAAGAGGCAGTATCAGCATGTTGCTGTCTTACACAGATTAAACTTCCACAATTATCTCCCTTTACAAATAAAAAACTTCCATAATTATCTCTCCTTACAAATATAAGCTCCCAGAATTATCTCCCTTACAAATATTATTTTTCACAATTATCTCCCCTTACAAATCATAAACTTCAACAATTATTTCCCAATCATAAACTTCAACAATTATTTCCCTTTAAACTTCTACATTCCCCCTCTCTCTTACAAATATATATTTTCCACATTTATCTCCCCTTAAAAATAAACAAATTCAGTAAATAAAGTAAGTCTAATTTGACATGATAACACACAGTAAGTATACAGCTGAAAATTAAGCGTTCTGTCTATAACTTGACCAGTTTATTTTATTTTAAAATCTTGGGGAGATTTTCTGTCTTTGAAGGGTGCATTTAAGTCCCACTGAAACCTTTAGAGTTATGTCCCTTTTATGACCAGTTCAACTGCTTGTGACCTACAGTGTAGTTCTGTTATAACACTTTATTTAGAGTTCAAACCAAGAAATTATATTTCACAAGTGACATTGTTAAAACTGTACCACTTTCAAGATGTATTCAATTTTCCACTGAAGATTTTTTTTTATTGTATTTTATGTTAAATGAGGTGATGACTTGACTTGACTATTTGAGTTTACCGTCGCTTCGACAGTATTTCAGTCATATAGCGACGTCCAGTTAATTACAGGTGGAGGAAGACCCCGAATGCATGGAGGCATCTGGGTAGAACCACCGACCTACCGCAAGCCAGCTGGAAGGCTTCCTCACGTAAAAATCCGAATGACCCTGCTGGGATTCAAACCCACGCAGTGAGGAGCTGAGTGAGTGTTAAAGTCAGCGACTTTACCCTCTCAGCCACGGAGGCCCCCACTGAGGAGTTGAAGGGGTGGTACTATTTTGTGTATTCTATCCTGCTAACAAGCGTATGAATCCATGCGAGTATTTACTATCTAAAGGAAACAAAGGGAAGCAACAAGTAAATACAGAAATATTACATTATCCATATCATTACATGATATATACCCAAATTATCTCCATATTATAAGTATAAAAAAAAAAAAATAAGTCTCACAATTTGGGTGATATATGGGAATGATATTGGATTTTGTTTCACTGATAGAACACAGTGCTTCATTAATTAGCATAAAAGTAATTAATCTTTTCCCTGTCCCTTCTCCTTCACAAAATTTAACAGCATTATATTATTCCATCATACAGGCTCAAATTTCACCGACAATACTTAGCCTTAAAGTAATACTTAAATACTAAGGAGTGAATTTCATGATTTTTGTTTCTCAAATAAAAATAAAAGTACCTTAATATTTTATATCAAATATTCAAGTATATGACTAGACTGACATACATTATTATCTTTATTGTTATTCATATTTGCTATAAAATGAAATGTTTGGGTATTTTTCGTAGGAAATCAAAAACGATGAAATTTTGCCTCTAAGTATTTATGCATTTCTTTGTATTGTTCGTGAAAAGGCAAGAATAAGAATATTTAAATGAGGTAAAAATTTCTCAAAGAAAAACGCATCCATATTTACCGTTGGCTGAACAGGCGATGGAGGTTTTTGCGTCAGGGGGTCATCAGACCGGGCAGTCAGAGGTAACTCGACAAATTTCGGTCCGCTGTCCGGCTGTTGCCATTTCCCTGACGTGTCTGTTCTTCCCATCTTTGTAACATGCTCGTACATGCCTGGATGGTACATTACCTGCAATCACATGACAGAGAGTATGCACTTCCTGTATAAATAAAATATATAGTTTATTTCCATATCTGATCATGATTCGCTTAATGGTTTTACACAACGCTTCTTAAGCACAATAAAATGCTTAGGTTCCAATTTTCAACCTTTTCGGACATATTTGGATTTTTTTGCTTAAATGTTACGAAATTGCGGAAAAGCGTAACACTTGCCACGCCCCTGACCGTTCATAACATCAAAGAAATATTTCAATTTCTACTGGTTATCATTCAAACCTATCATTTATGACAATCTGTTTCGAGTTTCATCAAATACCATATGCCAGAACCGTGAGATACTATGAATTGATGTAGGCATACAATGACAAGCAATGGAAGTGTTAGCCATCTGATGCTCATTTGTGATGCGTGCTGTATCTTACAATTTGATCAAATGAGCCACTGCTAACTGCCGGTGGTGATAAAGCAGTATTAAGATGCTGAAAATCATCTCATCACCTCACATAGACACATTTTAATGCATCTGCAAACACTTAGGAGACCCAGATCAGACCAAACTTGTCTCTGATCAGAGTCTCCCCTGTTAATGCTCCTAAAAAATCGTAGCTCAGATTTTTACAGTCGTCTGCATGACAAAGAAAATTATTTGTTTCATAAACCATTTGAAGTTCAGTAAATTAATACTCATCATGTCATAAATTTGTATATGAATATTCATGAGGTAAAGAGTTAAGGAGAGTAAAGCCTCAATTACAGGTAATCACCATGGTGACCAATTCAAATGGTCTTATATTGCAAAATATCCTTGATAACTCATCAACTGATAATCAACAGCTGCTATTATTAAGCTACTCTCCATATCTCATGTTTTTTCAGCTATTTTTTCACCGTTTAAATCAAAAACTGGTACAATAATTCAATTTGGTGCAGGATAATCGTGTCCTGCCTGGTGTTAACAAATCCAAATGCCCATATCATTATAAATATCATAAACCCACACCACCAGTGATGTTTTCACCTCTACATGGAGAGTATCGTCATTTTGAATGCCGTAAATAAATTCATGCAAGGCGACTTGCTAGTTGAAAATCCCACAGCTGATGTATGGAGAGTAAGGGAACTAATTGACCATGGGTGTCCAACGATGGCATGACGAACAATAAGTCCAACGATGCAGATTACAATATTAAGGTAATCCATCCATCATTAAATTATAATCATGGTCATTCAAATGCTTAAAATGACTTCAGTGCAGATGCAAGCATCCAATGACTTAGAGTTATAGGCTGTTTTGCTCTAAGTCTATAAAGGCTTGCATTTACTATAAAATTCCCATGATCACTTGATGGACCTTGATCACAATTTCATGATGGATGGATGGATTATCTTTACTTGTAAATGAGGTGCCAGGGGATCCAAAGGTCATGGGTTAAAACCCTATTTGGGGTGAGAAATAGGGGAGAAATGTGTGTAAGTGGCCAGGTAGCTCAGTTGGCAGAGCATTAGCCTTGTAAGCAAAAAGCCCCTGGTTCAAGTCCTGGTCCTGTGATATAAGCAACACACAGTTCTGCTTATCTCAAAACAGTTTTGTACCATATAATCGAATCTACATAGTTTCTCAGAATTTATCAGAACTTATAAATAAGAACTGCTTCACCATAAAGGATCTACTTTCTCTCTGACAAAGCTAAATGACAAAATCAATAAAATGCAATCATTAATGTAAACAATATCTATCTTACACCTGAATGCATTATTCATTTTTCGCTATAGCTGAAAAAAATCTATCTTGCATTTTATTGACATTGCAAAGTGATTACATACATCACAGAGGTATTCTGAAAAGAAAACATGTTTGCGCACATATAAACACCATCGTTCAATTAATATTTATTCATTTCTTTGACAGGTTTAGATCGATTTAGAATCTTTTTTTTTCCCGCCATTACTCTAAACATGTTTCAATGGAAAGGAAATCAATGTATATACTCACATGAAGAAATTGAAATTTGCACAGGCCTGTATACCCAAGGCTTCTAATAATATGTGCGATCATGTTCAAACAAGAAATTTTTATTTGTTCGCTGAAAATTTTATTTGACCTTAAACCTCATATGGACTCATTGAAAATACTTTAACTTGACTTGACTATTTGAGTTTACCGTCGCTTCAACAGTATTTCAATCATATAGCGACGTCCAGCTAATTACAGGTGGAGGAAGACCCCGAATGCACAGAGGCATGTGGGTAGAACCACCGACCTACCGCAAGCCAGCTGGAAGGCTTCCTCACATGAAAGCCCGAATGACCCTGCCAGGACTCGAACCCACGCGGTGAGGGGCTGAGTGAGTGTTAAAGTCAGTGACTTTACCCTCTTGACCACGGAGACCCCTAAAACACTTTGGAAAACAGAGTAGATCCAGTTCAGACAGCTTCTTCTGAGAAACTAAAAGCAATTTAACCTTTGAACTTTAATTAATCTTGTTTTAATACATTGGCAAATGTAGCAGACCCAGATCAGGCAGCTCCTGGAAGGAGCTGTCTGATCAGGGTCTCCTCTGTTTGCTTATACAATATTGTAGCTCAGATTCTACAGTCTGTGTGGCAAAGAAAAATCCACTGGTAAATATTGAACATTTAAAGTTCTGTAAAATAAAATTCATTATGTTATTGCTCAGTAAAAGAATGGCCGAGAAGTTATGATAGTTTTCAAAAGGATATCTTTAAGTAGTAAACAGTACTACAGTAAAATCTCAATAATAAGACCTGACCATTCGGACTGCTGTCAACTGGTCTTAATAATGAGGTGGTCTGATAATCGTGTTTCAAATTACAGGAAATATAGAAAAGAGGACCTGTGAAAATAGTGGTCTTTATAT